>ML682125.1:503142-532173 GCA_007922195.1 Podocnemis expansa | reverse complement strand
GTGGGGTCCCTTCCAACCCTATGATTCTATGATTCTATGAATCTTTTAACCAAGACCTGATGGCTAGGACCCCTCAGCTAAAAAGCTGAAAACTGAATAAGCTTTTTTTTTCCCTCCACCCAGGAGGTCAAACCTTCTGAGACTCCTAGCGGACCGAGGTTGAATCAGGGCAGCTCAGGCCAGTGTGTCCCAGCAATGTCAAGGACATGAGTACGAAGGGGGAGAATCATAATGGTGACTGGAGCGGTTTCAAACCCCAGGTCAAATTAGGGGGTCCTGGTCTCCCTTAAGGGGGTGTGACCCTGATGCAGGTAGGTGGTGGCCTGGTGAAGGGTTTCAAGTGTTGTAGGGTCTTCTCTGTAAGACCCTGGCCCCTGTTCGTGGCTGTAGTTGGGAGAAGGGACAACCCTGGTACTGGGGTGCCCTCACTGGGGCCATTGCACTGAGTAGGGATTCCCCTTTCGGGCCCTCAGTAGGAGGTAGCCGGTTTTGAGTGCAGTGCCGGGAAGGGCCCGGTGCCGCAGACCCTTCAGTAAGGGGCCGGGCCTGAGGAATGCACTCTCAGATCTCTTGCAGTGCCAAGGCAAGGTTGTCGGCACCATAGGAGTTGAAGCCCGCAGTTTTGCAGTGGCGCGGGCCCAAGTAGTGAGTGGCTCCCCCTGGTGCTGGGCAAAGTGGAGGAAGGAAGGAAGACGGATTGGCGGCATGTTCAGGAGCCAAAGGGCCTCTGCCACTTCAAAGGCCTCTGGTGTGGATGGCACCATAATAGGCTCCAGGCGCTCACCCCAGAGAGGAGGGCCAGACACGGCGCTGCCACTTCAGTGCTGAAGTTGGCCCCAAGTGCGCTCACCTGAGCTCTACTGGGGAGCGGCATCAAGAAGGCCGTGGTGCCAACTGGCAAGTGAAGCTGCTGCCAAAGTGTGGCGCTCAGATGCTCCAGCCCTTTCTTCGCCGAGTATGATGTCGATTGTGGCTCTTTATTTGCAGCTGGAGAGCAGCGCTGAGAGGGCTCTGGTGCCCGTCCAGCAAGTGGAGCCGGTGAATCCTTGGGTGTGGCAGACGTAGCTGGTGTCAGCCACAGGGCCCATGCCTGGGCGCATTATGCAGCCTTCGCTCCCTGTCTTCCCGAGTCCTTCATTTAAAGAGCTGCAAATAGAGCATAATCCCCCCGGTGAAGCTCACACAGGCATTAAGAAACCTCCCTTGGGGGTTGTCCCTTGGCTTCAGGTTTCTGTTGGAAGGACGTGGTAGGAGCACTGCTGAAGTCTGCAAACAGATCTTCCATGAAAATACATGTGAAACAGAGCAAAGAGACAGGCACTTGTGTAAAGCAAGAACAAGCTGCTCCATATCTGTCACTGAGGGTGGAAAAAAAGGAACTGGGGAGGAGCAGGGCTGGGGCCATATATATGGCCAGGGGGGCGGTGGCTGCCAGTCCTGTCCTGACAGGCTAAGGCTAAAAGAAGTTCTGGCCAATTGTGCGCTGTGGCACGTGGACACCCGATACTGAATGAATCTGAGTAGCGCTGGAAGAAGAACGTGAGGTTACCATGAATTTTTACCTTTTATTTTCTTGTGGTCTCTCCTGACTCTCTCATACTGCGATTCTACCATGACTAGCCACATTCTCACCTAGAAATAGAATCTGATCTATAAACTAATGGTTGTTTTACCTAAAGCTGTGTGATTGTTAGAGGGTGTGAGTGAAGGAGACTGGGCACAATCCATTTCTTTGTTAAAAGGACAGACCTGAGTGTCTGGTGATTGGGCATGGTTCCCAATCTCTGTAGACAGTGGCTCCTGATGTTGTAATTGGGGCCGGGGGTACTTGCTGGGGGACCATCCCTCAAGTAGGCAGAGGGCAAACACTTACTGCCTGGGACTGACTGCACGCAAGAGGCTGGAGTGGCCTGACTCAGGAGTGAGTGGTCACTTGGCAAAGCGGCAGTGAATCAGGGTTCAGGAGTGTGAATTGGGAAGGGTACAGCAGCACACCGGACTGGATCCAGAGAGTGGCTTTACACAGGGAGGCTCAGGGATGGGGAGTTAGCACTCGGAAGAGAACTGGTGCAGTGGGTCGGCCAGAAGGGAAGGTCCGGTGGGGTGCGGGGGGGGGGGCGCCAGCAGGTAGGGAAGAACTCAGTTTGGGGCCCAGCACCTAGGGGAGATGGCACCTGCTCGGATAGTGATGGGAGCAGTGGGAGCGGGGGGGGGGAGCAGCTTCCCCAGGACTTGAAATGCAGGGGTATTGGGGTGCTCACTAAACTGGTATAACACTGTTACTAGCTGACAACTGGAGAGGGTTGGAAAATTCAGGAGGGTGTAGGGGGGGTATAGGGTGTGTTAGGGAAATCCCTGGCTGGGGGGAGATGGCGCCTGACTGGTGGGCAGGTTTGGGGGAGGGTTGGTGACTTGGCTGGGAGCCAGTAGGTGGGTTAGCTTAGAGAAGGGAGTGGGGTCCCTGGTGGTAAAGTTTCTATTTAGCGTCCCACTGTGTCTGTGCCCCTTCACTTGCAGCTTGGAATATAACCTAAGTCCCCTGGCTCCCACGGCAGTGACCTAGTCACTAGACCATGCTACCTTATAAAATTGATGGGGACCTTAGAGGTGGGGGGGAAAAAACACCACATCCCATTCTGGCCACCCCCTTGAAGCCCAGGGCAGGATAGTCTATTCCCAGGGTTTTTTGCAAGCCAATTTTAATTTTAATCACATTTTAAACTCCTACAGCCATGTCTTTCATGCTGCATCTCCCAGCCATCTCTCCTGAATTCAATTCTCAGAGCTAGTACAGAGGGCAGAAAGAATCACATAGTAGTTGTTACATGTCATCAACCCCAGTGGCCCAGAATTTGTTTCCCACTTTCGTGGAATGCAGCCATCTCTGGGGAGGTGAAAGCTGTTTCACAGCATGTTTAGTATGGCTTAGGGGGCATAGGAGGAAAATTTAGGGTTACCAAATGTCAGGCAAAAGGAGGACATGTCCTCCTTTTTACCTTAGAATCATAGAATCACAGAATCATAGGGTTGGAAGGGACTTCATAAGGTCAACTAGTTCAACCCCCTGCCAGAGGCAGGACCACTCCCCCTGAATTATCCCAGCCAGAGTTTTATCCAGTCGGGCCTTAAACATCTCCAAAGACAGAGATTCCACCACCCTCCCTAGGTAGCCCATTCCAAAGCTTTAACACCCTCCTAGTAAGAAAGTTTTTCTTAATATCCAGCCTCGACTTCCCTGGCTGCAGCTTGAAACCATTGCTCCTCGTTCTATCCTCCATTACTACGGAGAACAGCTGAGCTCCATCCTCCTTGGAGCATCCCTTCAGTTAGCTGAAGGTTGCTATCAAATCCCCCCTCAATCTTCTCTTCTGCAGGCTAAATAAGCCTAGTTCCTTCAGTCTTTCTTCATAGGGCTTGTGCTCCAGCCCCTTGATCATTTTTGTTGCCCTCCACTGGACTCTCTCTAATTTGTCCATGTCCTTTTTGTAGTGGGGAGCCCAAAACTGAACACAGTATTCTAGATGTGGCCTCACCAGTGCCGAATACAGGGGAATGATCACATCCCTTAATCTGCTGGTAATACTTCTTTTGATGCAGCCCAGTATGCCATTGGCCTTTTTGGCAGCAAGAGCACACTGCTGACTCATAATCTGCTTCCCATCCACCAGGACCCCCAGGTCCTTTTCTACGGTTCTGCTACTTAGCTGATCGCTCCCCAGCCTGTAACAGTGGATGGGGTTTTTCCATCCCAAGTGCAGGACTTTGCACCTGTTCTTGTTGAGTCTTATGAGATTTCTATTGGCCCACTGCTCCAATTTGTCAAGGTCTTCCTGAATCTGCTCCCTGCCCTCCAGCATGTCTATCGTTCCCCCCAGCTTGGTGTCATCCACAAATTTAGAGTGTGCAACCAATCCCATCATCCAGATCATTAATGAAAATGTTGAACAGAACTGGCCCCAGGACCAACCTTCATGTCCTCCTATTTACCTTCACATCCTCCGTCTGGTAGGCATTTGAAAATACATGATTTTTTCTGGCTTTTTACTTATAGGGGTTAAAGTATGCTGGAATGCCACGGAATACCTTATTTTTAGGGGGAAGCGTTCCAGGGCCCCCTAAAAACAGAAGACTATTACATTTATACTACATTTTCTCCATGTGTCCTCCAAGTCGAACTTCCCTGTCCGCCCTTGCAGGCTTTGGTATCTGGTAACCTTAGGAAAATTTAGCTTTCTCTCCCAGCAACAAGGGAGTGCCAGTTTACATTGTGATTCTGCCATGAATGCCACTGTGACAGGCCCCTTCCGAGGTCTGGTCCGGTGTGGCAGTGTGAACCACTCCCCCCTCCGCTCCACCCCTGATTCCCATTCTTGAATCCTGATTTGCTCCGCTTTGCCAAGTGACCACTCACTCCAGAGTCAGTCCACTCCAGGTTCTTGCATGTAATAGGTCCCAAGCAGTGGGTTGAGGGATGGTCCCCAAGAAAGCACCCCTGGCCCCAGTTACACTGTCTACAGAGATTGGGACCAACTCCCAATCACAGTACAACCAAGTCCATCCATTTGACAAAGAAATGGATCATGCCCAGCCTTCTTCACTCATACCCTCTAAAGATCACACAGCTTTAGATAAAACAACTACTAATTTTTTGATCGTGGTATAATTCTAAATGAGAATATGGCCAATTATGCCAGAATAAATGCAGGGAGGTGTAAGTCTTGGGTAAGCGTAAGACAGTGTGACCTGTTCCCATGACTTACATGTTCTTGCATTTATTTCCTCCTATTCTGTAAGTTCCCCATCTTCAAAGTGTCTGATGAAGTGGGATTTTCTCCCATAAAAGCTCATGAAATAAATAAACTTGTTAGTCTTTAAGTGCCATGGGACTCCTTGTTTTTGTTCCAAAACTCCCCCCAACACCCTTTGTGGGTGGAGGCGATCCCATTGTCTCTTCTGATCCACCTCAATTGGCCTGTCTGCGCTGCTTCTCTCAGCTACTTGCTTGCTGCTGGGAGAGTCAGCTGTCTGGCTCCCTCCCACTGACCCCCTGAGCCGTGCTAAACATGCTACATGTCTGTGCACATGCATGAAGTTGCAGGAAACGTGATATCACACTAATCATGTAGAATAGGTTAGGAGCATCCATAAAGAAACATCACATGGCATAACTGACCACAAGTCGTACAATCACAGCATTCAAATGAACAGGAAACATGATATAGATCATAACCCAGGGTGCACAGAGGTGCATCCTGCGACAGCAGGGTACTGCACAAATGGAAAGACAGACAGCCCTTGTTCCAAAGAACGTACAGGCTAACCAACCAAAGTATAGAGAAAGGAAGTGATGTGTCAAAAGTCCCATAGGTGGTGAGAGACAGAGCTGGTCTGGAGCCCAGGATGTGTCCTGGGTTTTTAAGATCTCATCTGAACAATTACTGCACAGTAAAGTGCTTAGAATTCCACCTAGCTACCTCATAGGGATAGCAAGCCAAGGTGACCCTGCTACAGGTCCAACCTGCAGGAGTCAAACCTGATGTTTAGATCCCTAAACCCTTTTTGCCTGAAGACAAATTCCAAAGGGGTTGCCATGGTGGTCTACCATAGTTCAGCCAAACAAATAAGGAGTCTTGTGGCACATTAGTCTTTAAAAGTGCCACAAAACTCTTTGCTTGTTTTGCTTTCTGGCCTTTGGGAAGTTCTGGGCATCAGGTAAGATTTCAAAAGCAGACACTGTTTCCCCCCCCCCCCCCGGGGCACTCAGCATTGCCTTAGTTTTTGGATGTTGACTTGAGACACCTAGGGACTGAGAGAGAGAGAGAGAGAGAGTGCAAAATTTTAGTAAGTATGTACATGATGAATGTTACTTTTTAATTAAATTCAAATTCATCATTAATACTTTTTATTTTCATATTTAGATTAAAGGAATGAATTGATCTTGCTAATTGGTCTTGCAAATACACTTTGGAAAACCTTTTTCAACTTCCATGAATGAGATCGGGGAGGTGGGCAAAGAAACATTTGGCTTGGGGTGCCACAACCCCTTGAGCTGGCCGTATTCTTGCAGCTCCTCCGGCTGTAGCTGTGCCAGGAAGGCAGAGCCGGGTGGAGACAGCAACAGCTCAGGGACGAAGTGAGGGGCTCGGATAGGCTTCTGGCTCCCTCATCTGCCTGCCAATTGTTCTGACACTGGGCAGACAGCTTTCCACGCACCCACCCACAGCCCTGCATCTCCTTACCCAGTGCACAGCTCCCCCTGATACCCACTCAGCTGCACCCCCACACCAATGCCCCAGTCCCCAGTTCAGCACCCACCCCAGGGGAGAGGGTCCTGGGGCAGTGGGGAATCTGCAATCTGCTGGGTGATCCTATGAATTGTGGGGCACGAGAGTCTCAAATCTGTTTGGCTTGATAAGGACAAGGTTGAGGGTGACTTGACTGCAGTTGCTAAGGGGCTTTATGTTTGATATTAACTGGGTAGCTGGTCAATGGGTTTACTAGAAATCATACCTGTTATTTTAGCCAGGACACTGTGCTGTAAACAGCTTGGCTGAAAGCCCCCACATACAGCTAACAAAGGAAAGCTGAGCCCTTAACCTTGCTGTGGTAAACAGGTGACCTAGGCAAGCTGACAGGGGGGTGGGAGGGAAGCTTTGAACATTTCATTGGTCAGAACCGTGTTTGGTACCCACATGAGTCTGTGGGAGCAGGCTCCAATAGGCAGAATCAGGTTTCAGCAAAGCACGATGGGATCTGAATGAATCGGAGCAGCCCATCTTGCAGAAGGATGGTTACTGGTAAGTAACCCACCGTTCTTCTTTGAGTGCTGCTTGGATACATTCAGAAATAGGTGATTGCTAGCCATGCTGATGGCTGGCAGGTGGCGTTGGCTCTTCCGCCTTCAGCATGGCATAGCTCTGACATGGGTATTTGTCCATGTCCAGGGTCCTGGAGAGGTCTAGGAGATTAACCCAAGGACCATCGCCCCAGCAAGCTAAATAGAGATTGCTGGACCTAACCCAGAGGAGAAAGTAGGCCCAGTTTGTCCGAGCACCTAGTGTGGCGCCTATGCAGGAGGGCCTGAGGTCACCTTATGGATAGAAGGATACCAGCATATCTTGGTTAAAGTCGAGGAGTGCAACTCTAACCACTCTGCTTAACCAGATGATTAGTGCTCTAGCAGCAAACATGATAATGTACCTCCTACAAAGGAATTCAGGAGGCTGTAGGATTGTTGGGCTGGCATTGGTGGATGCTGGCACCTCCAGAACTGGAGGAGGGAAGGTAGAGACCATGTTTCCCTTGGTCTGGCAGTATGAGACATTCGCGTGCTATGAGTGTGATAGGCGTGGGAATCTGGGACTTTTGGCATCCCGCAGAGGGGTGAGCTACCAGCGGTTAGGGTCTAGGAGAGTTACCTCGTCCTAGGTTGAAGGAGGGCATGCCAGCCGCTGGAGGCGGCAGCTGACGACCTCAAAGAGTGCACTGAGGGTAGAGCACCCGGATTGTCACGGAGAAGGCAGTGCCTGGCCACTAAATGGCCCTATACAAGACAGACCGGGAAGGGACGTCGCATGAGCCTGATGGGTATATCACAGGCCTACATGAGCCTATCGATGGCACTGTGGCAGTTCCTGCTGAATAGCACTGCCGGTATCGATAACCTTGTGTCAACATGAGGGAGTAGTATTATGATTATTTCCCCTTGTCTTTCTCTTCTTCCTGTTTTTTTTTTTAATACCTCTGGTAATCAGCCAAAAGAGTATAGAAGGTGAGGAGCTGGTTGTGATAAAGCAACACCCAGGGGTTGCTCATAAGAATGGGAGTCTTGCAGATCAAGTCCCACAGCCTACGGGACATTGGTTTACATGACTTCATACCACTGGGATGAGTCCAGTTGGTGTGGTCCACTTTACGACTGGAGATGCACAGAGGTGTGCGCCCAGGTAGATGCCCCAAAGGGTGGGCCCCTAGGGGAGGATGGGACATATGTGAGGAAGGAACAGCATTTACCAAGGGAGCCGGGAAGGTGCGCCACTTCGAGGGTGCACATCCTGCCGTCGCCTTACGACCCTTTCGGTTTATCTGAAGGGCCTTCTACAAGCATGTTATTGCCATTAGGAGACGTGCCCTGAGAGTGGGTTCTATCGGGGACAGCTTGCTCCCAAACTCCCAGTCAGCGGTCAGGATGATGGGTGGTGAAATAAAAGGCCTATTGAGCAGGAAAGGCCCTTAGTGGTCGGTTGAGCCTGAGTATAATACCAAAGCACGACTGCGATGGCTAGAAAGCCCTCAGAATGTGAGGAGGGAGAGGGAGTTGGACTCGCAGGGTATACGAGCGGGGTGTCCCGGAGCTATGCTGGGATGAACCCGGCGCTATGACCATCCGAGGGAAGGACTATGAGAGGAGCCACACTGGGTATTCTTTAAGGGATGATTACTAGGATCAGACACCCATCCCGGCGGTGGGAATGGTCTTCAGCCATACCCACGGAGCTCAGCTTGGAGCCCCTGCCAGGCCTTGGACTCCTTACTCTTAGGCTAAAGCTTCTTGGCTACTCACTGGAGTGTTCAAGCAGCATCAGCTGTGAGTTTGATGGGAAAGAAAGAGAAGCGAGTATCCTCATCTCTGATCGAGAGGTAAAGGGGGACACTGGACCATTTCGTCAAGGAAAAGGGGCCAACCCTCTGATAGATTAGTCAGGGAAGACACGGGTGTTGATCCTCTATCTTTTCTATTTGGGTGATGGGACACAGGTGGGTGATATGAGGTAGAGCCACTAGGGGGCAGGGGGGTAGTGTTTAGGGAGCCTGTACCTGGGACCCCCCGCTGGTCACACTGGATTCAACTGGTTGGACCAGGGGGTGGAGAGGTGGGCAGAGCTAGGAGGGGAACAAAGGACCAAGGGGGAAGAGGGAAAATGGGGGTCCAAGAGACAGGACCCTGCCCTGGGGTGTAGCCCTAATCCCCTGGGGGTTTCACTTCTGGTTGTTCTGATGATGCTGATACCAACTGTCCTTGCTGCTGTATGAACTGATTTGCTAATAAACCCTCTGATTGCCACACTGGCTGAGAGTCGCTGCTGATTGGGACGATTGGGACCCTCCTGGGGGGGAGGAAATCCCCTCCGAGGGAGACTGGACAGAGCAAGGATCTGACCCTCTGAGCCTGGAGTTGGGGGCTGGCTGCATGGAGCGTGGAGACCCCAGGTGCTGGACGGGAGAAGACTCCACCGTGGCAGAGACCTGACTGGCTGTGGACAGAGGGGATCCAGGAGGCTTGTCAGGGGTCTCCATCACAATCCTCATCTCTGATCGAGAGGTAAAGGGGGACACTGGACCATTTCGTCAAGGAAAAGGGGCCGTGTGCAGATGTTCAGGCTTTGAGAAGTACTCCAATGGCAGTGATTGGCTAGCCTGGAGGGGAAGAGAGGCTGTTGGCCATTAGGACAGCCTGTCTTTGAGGGAGTAAGGCAGGGCGAAGGTGGGGTGGGGGTCTAGGTGGTGAGACCCCTTACCCAGTCATTCGCCAGGTGTGGACCAGCTGGAAGTAGCGAGCATTGGGGCTTTACCTCGGGTAAGGAGACCGCAAGTGAGTTGTCTAAGGCTGCATCGCTGGCCAAGCTCTGGCCTGTGAGTCCGGTACTTGACAAGAGAGAGCGATATGCTCGCCCTAGCTATGTTAGGCCCAGCTAAATGCATTTGAAAATCGTTGGTCAGGGCAGCAGAGGAAAAAAAGGAGGGGTAGGCTCCTTCTGCCCTGGCCTTTTGGAGCAGGCCAGGGTGCGGGGGCCTTCTATGAGAGGGGCACAAAGATTAACCATGCGCTTTACCATCCATCCTATTGGAAAGTAGGGTGGAGGGGCTTTCCCCATGGGGAGATGTGCAGGAGTTGCACTCCCCAGTGTGAGAATGGTTGCAGAAAATGGACAAACCTCATCTTATCTGGAACGGGGATCAATGGAATGGTACACTTTGATTATTGGAGTGTGTACCGCGAACCTCTGAGTGTCCCGCAGGGTGGGGAGTTGCCACCCAAGGGGTGGGGTGGGGGCGTGATAATGTGCTGGGAGTAAGACCATTGTCTAAAGGATGCCCACAGGACCACAGGTCTCCATTGTGACCACCATGGTGGCCCAAGAAGGTTCAGGTAATGAGGTTCAAGCCCCCCTCGGGGGGGGGCGTAATAGGGTCCACAATGAGAGCATGGATAAAGGTGGAACCTCATCCTATTCAGACAAGGGGAGGCTACTTAACCTCTGAGCCATCTACCTACAGTCAGAGGGGGTAAGGTTTGCTCACAGGTTGCACTCGTGAGGACCCAGCAAGACAGGAGGCTGCTAATTGGCTAGCCGTTGGGCAGCGGGGAAATGGGACAGCGCCCTTCGTAAGCGGCTCAATTTCTCTAGACACTGCACTCCATGGCTGGGTTTTGGGTGACTGCCAGTGAGGTCATGAGTATCATCGAAATCGCTGAGTGGCCAGATGGAATCTCTCCCTGGAAATGGATGGGGGGGCCAGCCAGGAGGGTCCCCCAGATGAGGTTCGAACTGAAGCTGTGGTGGTGAGGATTGAGTCCTCATCAGTAACTATTGAACGGAGAGGGGAAGGAGGGGGGGTGCCAGGTTGTCCTGGGCCCTATGGGGCCGAAGGGCACGGTAGGGGCCCCATCGGAAGGAGGCCAAGATATTTCAACTACCCCCGGGGGTCATGAGTGGTACGCAGGACGGCTGACGTTTCTGTGGGAAAGAGGGCATCTGAAGGGGAAATCGAGGGCCACCTCTTCAGAGGCCAGGGGTACTCTGGCCTCCCATAGCTAGGCCATGCGGCGCAGAGTTACCGCTGAGGCCATGGTGCAGGCCGCTGTATCCACTGCGTCCAATGCTGACAAGAGGAGGTCCTGGGAGGCTATTTTACCTTCCTCCAAGAAGGCATCATACTCTTCCTTGGCCTCTGGTGGGAGTAGGTGTCTAAATCTGTTTAATGCCTCCCACACATCCAACATGTACCTGCTGGTTAGGTCCTGGTTATTTGCAACCTGCAACTGGAAGGCTGAGGAGGAGTATACCTTCCTACCCAGCAGTTCTAACTCCCTTGCATCCCTCGATGTCAGGAGGGGATCACGGGAGGTCTGTCCTGGCCCTAAGGCCACTTCCACCACAGCATGAGGTGGGACTGGGTGGTGGACGAGTGAGGGGAACTCTGACCCCGGGAGCCTGTACTTGAGGCCGCCATATTTGAGACCGGGGAGATGGAACCCGGGTTTTGCCAGTGAGAGGAGGCCAAGTCCCAGACGCTAGGGTGGATGGGAACTGTGAATGGTTCTGCTGAGGAGAACGCTGGACCAAATAAAGCATCGAAGGGTGACTCGGAGGATTGGATCTCCATCCCCATGTGGGCTGAGATACAGTGCAGGAGATCAAAATGCGCGGACAGATCGCCTGTGTAAGAAGATGGTACTGGATTTAGGACTCTCCCCAGTGCTGGGGGTGGTACCAGTGTGGTTGCAGGGGCCTCTTGTGGTGACCATTCATGAGGGTGGTACCGGAAGGGCGATGGCAACGAGGCCTGGCATCGCAGCTGCTTAGAGCCCTTTGAAGTCCCTTCCCCCAGGCCGGAACAGGAGGAAGCATTTCGTGACCCACGGGACGGTACCAGAGATGGCAGGGGAATATGTTGCCATGGGAACAGCTCCACTGTACCAGGGCTCAGGGGGGTGATGGGATCTGGAGCTTTGGCGGCCAGGGCTGGTGGTGGGGAAGGAGAGCAGTGCCGCTTGTGTTGGGCCCAGGCCCTCGACATGAAGACTGGCTTGCCCCTCCCAGCCGGCACCGGGGAGGGAGGTGTAGGCAGCAGAAGGAGCACCCTTACAGCCTCCGTTGCCTCTGGGGTTGTCGGGATCGGCACCGACCCTGACTGGCCCCGAGGGGAGCCCTATGTTGAAGATGCGGGCACTATGTTAGTGCCACGGTACTGGGGTCAAGCCCGACCGGCACCAGGGAGAACACCGTGTCAAAGACGCAGGACTATGATGGCGCCATGGTACCAGGGTTGAGCACGACCGGTCCCAGGAAGAGCCCCATGTCGGAGATCTGGGGCTGTGTCGGTACCGCAGTACCAAGGTTGGTGCCGAGCTTGTTCTGCGGCCCGTCGGCACGGTGCTGGGCGGGTCACGGTGGCATACTGGCACATGGTGCCGCAGGAGGTCCCAAAGCCTTGGGAGAGAGCTACTGAGCCTGCTCGGAGGTCAGGGCACGGCGCCTTTGCTCCCTGTCCTTGATTGCCCTCGGCTTGAAGGACAGCCAGATGGAGCACGCGGTGAGCATGTGGCTTTTGCCCAGGCACCGGAGCCACTTCTCGTGGGGATCATCCCGCAGGAAGGCCTTCCTGCATTCAGCACAGGGTTTGAACCCTGGCATAGCGGACGACGGAGTAGCGAGATGTTCCGGCACAAATGGAGAGACCTTCTTTGATGGAACTAAGTCCACAAATAGGTGCTCCCAGTTGGGCAAAAAGCTCATAAAGTGAATGAAGGACAGGCTGTTTGCGAAGTGCAAGGAGCGGGCAGTTTCACCACTGATGTGAAGGTGGAAGAAACAAAACTGGGGAGGGGCTGGGCGGCGACCACATATATAGCCACGGGGTGACGTGGGGGGGGGGTTCCTGCCCTCTTCTGAAGGGGTACAGCAAAAAGTTCCGACCAATCCAGCGCTCCGGCATGGAGACACCTATTTCTGAATTTAGCCAAGTAGCGCTCGAAGAGCCTTTATTTCAAGTGGCCAGAGGGAGAGAAACTCACACCAACAGGGGGAACACTGTCTGCTTAGGAGCACTCTGCCTGGAGGCCGAAAGTTAATAATATTTATAGGGGTAAAACCCAGTAAAACAGGGGTGATGTTTCTGATTGGCGCAATTACGGTTCCTTTATGTGATTGGTTATTGGCCACATTATAGATTACAAAGAACAGGATACAACAATAAGTTCGAAACAAGCAGATAAACACACATTTGCTCTAGTAGCTTGCAGCTATGGTTAAATTTTATATATATGATGCAGCTGGGTGTTGTATTTGCTGAGTGGGAACAGATAAGGGCCATTATCATGGTCTGAGTTGCTAAAACTCACAGTGCTGCTTGCATGACCGAGGTAGAAATGCTTATTGTTGGGACTGTGCATCCTTATCTTGTTACAAACAGTTTTACAGCTTCTGCTGGTCATCTCTGACCTTTACATTCGTTCAGGGGGAGACATGTCGTACAGCTAAATACAGAGGCCTATAGTTAATTTAACACAATATGGAAGCCTGGGGTTATTAATTTTATTCCACAATTCATAAACAGCGGCAGGCTGATTACATGCTGTATAATCTAACCAGCATGTTACAAATAGTGGAACGATGTAGGGAGTTAGGCATGATGGAACCTGGTGTAGTATGCATTCACCTGTCACATTATGCAGGTTGTATTTAGCATATTCGGAAGTAGCTATGTCTTGTGAAGCCTGTAATCTGGGTTTACTTATATGGATCCAAGTAGGCCATGGCTACTTGCTGCTAGGCTGGATGTGTAAGGGGAACAAGTCCTGTAATTAAAGCCACCACTTACACTTTCCACTTCTGGGTGGACCTGAGCCTTCTTTTTTTTACACTAAATGGGGAATGAATGGTGAAGAACAGACTCTTCAGTCCAGAACAGGAAGGTCTAACACACTCCAGTGAAGCTGGACAAATTCAGACAGGAAAGATGACATACATTTGTAATGGTGAGGAGGGTAATTAACCACTGGCATAAGCTCCCCCAGGGCCTGGTGGATTATCCATCCGTGACAATTTTTCAATCCAGACTGGCTGTTTTTCTCAAAGCTCTGCTCCAGAACTGTGTGGGGCAGGGCTCTGGCCCCTGTTACACTGGAGGCCCAACAAACAGCGATGTCTAACCTCTTGGCATGCGGGACTGCATTGCCATTTTCTTCTCACTTGGGGCGGATGAGCAAGTTTCAGATGCAAGGGATGCTACTCCACCCAGCTGGCTGGTGCAGGACTGTATGGGGGGGAGGGTGTACAGGTGTCCACTTTTAGTTTTGCTGGTGGGTGCTAGTGGGGGGGTTGGAGGAGGGCAGGCACGCAATTGGTCATATGACTCACGTCTCTTGCCTGTGGCCCTCGTGCTTTCCCCAAGGTTGTCCCCAGTTACGGGGGGGCTCTGTCCTTCTGTGGCTCCGTCCCCACTCTGGCTGCTCTCCATGGCAGCTGGCAGGTGTACAGGGATCCACTTCCAACCCTTTTCCCCTCCTGCCTGCCAGGGGTTGGCTGGGGGGCAGTGGCTTCCCTCCCTGCTCTGGGCTGGCTGTGGGACTGGTTCCTAAGTGAACCAATCTGGAAACTCCCAGGGTTGGGGGGAAGAGGAGGGAACTGTGGCAGCTCTGGTTCATGCAGCCCCAGAGCCCCTTGCAGGCAGCTGCAGCCTCCTACTGGCCAGGCTGCTGGGGGTGCTGGCCTGTCTGGGTGACCCTGCGTTCCTGCCAGGCATGGCCTGCCCGTGGGGGTGGGGAGAGTTCAGGCAGAAGGAAGGGGGTTAGCATCCCACGGGGAGGGACCCCCGTCATTGCACAGAGCAGGGTTTGCACCAGCCTCCCCTCCCACCAGGAGTGATTGTGGCTGTTCCCCCAGACACCCACCCACTTCTGCTCCTGAGTCCCGACTGGTGCAACTGGTGCACACACCGGGCTGGGCTGGAGGGAAAGGGCTGCTGGGGATTGAGGCAGGGCTGCTGCTGCTTCGGGTGGGAGTGGGGAAGGGCTGCCCTCAGTGTCTGGCTGTGTGGGGAGAGAGGCGGTGCCGTTGCACCTGCCAGGTGGGAAAGCAGCCTTTGGTGGCCTGGCTTGGGGCCCGTGGGTAGACAGTCCAGGTTTGACCACATTTCCCCTCCCCACCCATCTCACTCACCCTTCTCCTGGCCATTGGGTGATAGCCCTTTGGAAGCACCAAGCACACCTATTGCTTAGTTCCAGGGGGTAGCCGTGTTAGTCTAGGCCAGCAAAACAAACAAGGAATCCTGTGGCTCTACAGCCCTGCCTAGAGAACAGGGGGCAGATGGGAGAAGAACCATACGGGACACCCAACACCCACACCAGTAGTTTAGGCTGGGGAAGGGGCTTCACTAGATTAAACCTGCCCCTTTAAATGCCAGCCCTGACTGGCTACAAACAGCCTGGCCATCATCGAGGTGCCATGGAGTCCATGGCCAGCCTCTGCTCTCTCCTAGCCTCAAGGGCTGAAATCTGGCTGGCAGGTGTTTGTGTCTCAGCCCCAGCCCAGATCCACAGGCAGAGCTGTTCTCATGGCAGTGCCACCATGGCCACCCTTGCACAGCACGGCACCTATATCTAGAGGGGCTGCACAGCTCTGGGGAACCCTGCATGGCCAGGTCACAGCCAGCCCCTTGGTTGACGCTGCTCAGAAATCCCTGCTTATCTTGCTGCAGTGTTTGGAGCAGACCCCCTGGACCCATGCCTCTGGAGAAGCCACGCTCAGGAGCAGAGCCAGCATCCTAGCCTGTGGGGAGATTTTGCCCCACACTGCTGAGGACAAAGGACAAAAACCATCAGTGGGGCTGAGCCCCTGGGAAACTGCCTGGCTTCCTAATTCCTCCTCTACTCTTTCTTCCCCAGACAGGGCCAGGGCCGGAGGGGCATGGCTCTGGGAGGGGAAGGGAAGGCTGGGCACCAGATAGGGCTGAGGAGATCCTGGCAAGGGACAGGTGTCGTGGGGTGAGACAGATGTTTGCAGGCTGGCTGACAGTGACAGGCACAAAGGTGTGCCAAGGAAAGGGGCAGTGCTGCCCCTTAGGAGAGCAAACAAGGAAAGGAAAGGCAAAGCAAGCCACTCCAAGGGGTTATTTTACAGCACAAATGGCCATAATCTGCCTGCACAGCCAGTGTTAATCTGGGTTTGACAAAAATAATCACTCCACTGATGATTCATTAATAGTTTTTGCACAAGCAAATGGGTAACACACCAAAACTTTGAAGTAAAATTATAGAACTGGAATTGCTAAGTAAATTTGACTGTATGAAAGCAGGATTAAATTGTGACTATGGAATTTTTTCCCATTACAGCAGGTGATTTGACCCACCCACTATTCCACACTTTTTGAATTTAAACAATGGCTTTGATTTGCTTTTACAGTGTGACCTGATCCCATGTCTTAAACTTCCCTGCATTTATTTTCCTCCCATTCTGTAAATTCCCCCATCTTAAAAGTGCCTGACAAAGTGAGATTTTCTCCCATGAAAGCTCATGCAACAAATAAATTCATCAGTCTGTAAAAGTGCCACTGGAATCTTTGTTTTTTTGCTGGGTAAAATGCTGTTGTTTATGCCAGTGGTTCCCACCCTTCTTTCTGCAGTGGCACACCTTGATACTTTTAATTATTTTGAGGCACACCACCATATGGTCTTTAAATGAACTCATGAATATTCACGAGCCAATCCAGAACTCTGAATAGTTTTTCAAAAAGTTCTGAGGCACACCTGCTCAGGCATGAGGGCACAGCTGTGCGCCATGGCACACTGGTTGGGAAACACTGGTTTATGCACGTGTCACACTTGTGCTGGAAGTTACAGCTGTGTTAGCTTTATCTGTGTTTCGACATGTGCTGGGGTTTGGGTAACAGACAGCAGCAGCACAATGGCCCATTAAAGGAACCCCAGAGGAGAGACATCAGGGCCTCACCTGAGTGAGAAGGAGGCACTAGGACATGCAAAGGCATGGTCTGGGGCAGGGGCATTGCTCCCCTGAAAAAAGGGTCAGGGCCCTGCCACGTGGCCCTCCCGCTGGGCCCAATCTGTTGCTGGGGGCCTGATCCGGCTGCTGTCGCCCAATGGCAGGCAGCCCCAAGTCTTGCTGCTGCTGCCGCCGGCCAGCGGCAAGCAGCCCAGGCAGGCCCAATCTGGCCCCAACCGCTGCTTGCTGGCCAGCGGCAAACAGCCTGGGCTTGGATCTAGCTGGTCGGCAGCCAGCGGCTGGAGCCGGATAGGGCCGCCTGGTCCACCTGCCGCTGGCCAGCAGTGGCGGGAGCCGGATCCAAGCCCAGACTGCGTGCCGCTGTCCAGCAGGCAGTGGCTGAAGCCAGATCGGGCCCGCTGGGGCCATCACCTGCTGGCCGGCAGCGGCAGGAGCTGGATCTGAGATGGCCAGCAGCAGGTGGACCGAGCAGATCCCAGCCACTGCTGGGGCTGGGCCAGAGATGTGGGAGGGCTGCGGCCCGTCAGGCCCTAGGGCAGTGATGCCTCTGGCCTATGGCCAGGCTATGTCAATGCTGAGGCTTTTCCATGCTGCAGGTTTGCATCTGAAACAAGTCACCTGTAAAAGGCAGCTGCACCACCACCATATTGTCTTCATTCCTGCCTGCTTCCTACCTCTGGATCAACTCAGCTGCAAGTGAAGCCATCAAACAAAGGACAGAGACCCACCAGGTTCCAGACGTGTAAACTCCATAGTGAACCTGATTAATAGGGACTATCAAATCATTTTTCTGTATGTGACTGCTTGGCTAGTCCATGCCTCTCTCATGTCTTTCCCTTTCTAATAAGCCTTTATAGTTTGGTCACTAAGGATTGGTTGGCAATGTGGGATTCTGGTTAAGATCCACACTCACAGAGGCGTGGTAACATGGCTGACCTTTTGGGCTCAGGGCAGAGCCGTAACATGGTGTTTTGCTCCATGGGGCACGTTCCAATGGGAACGTGCCCCTTCCCATTAGTGGTGCTTACAGCCAGGACTGCGAAGCCACCCTTTCATAGAGTGGCTCCATTGAGCCGCCCCAAGCCATCTGGGGCTTTGCCCCATTGGCCCCTTCGTAGTTACGACTCTGGCTCAGGGAATGTTTTGGTAAAGGGAATCGAGTTCTAATAACTTGTCTTTTTACTGGGCCTAGTTGCTGACTGGGAGCCAGGGGCTGAAATGCAGTAAAGCGGGCTGGGTGATTTTTGTTGTAGCTAATCTTGGTAACCACGGTGGGGGTTCAGAAGCGCTGTTTGTGATGGCTTGGTGAATCTAACTGCAGTTACCTACTAGGGCTGGGAGCACCTGCTCTCCTTTTGCAGTCCACCCTGACCTTGGCCTTTTCAGAGGGTCTACATCTATCCTAGGCACAGAGAGGGTCACATGGGGTCTGCTGCCTCCTTTCATACATCTCAGTTTGGATGCTTGGGTGTGAAGGTCTTTGGCTATAACACGCCCAGCAAGGCCTGCAGGAGACTCTGTACATCCTGGGTTTTAACCACAGGACCAGCCTGCCTGCCAGACAGGGCTGGCTCAAGGGGTTGTGGAGCCCCAAGCCAAATTTTGATTTGGTACCCCCCCATCTGATACATGGAGGTTGAAAACAGTTTTCCAAAATGCATAAATCTCCAGCATCTGCCTGCAGAGGGATTTAAAGTGCACTCTGCCTACATGACTTAAGCTGCAGGTTGACTAACAGTGCCTGAGCTGCTAGGAAAGAGTCGAAGAGGTGGGAACTAGCCTGATCTTCAGGGAGGCCAGATGCCCCTAAGAACTGTCACCTGAAGCCATGTCTGTCTCTTGCCACACAGTAGAGCCAGCTCTGCTGCTAGACCAGCCTCCTCCCCTCAAATGCCCGTCCCTTGGCTCTTTTTTAGTTTTCCCCAGCCAGCTAACTTCAGGTGTAGCAGCTGATTTGCCCAGCCTGCCCCTATGCCCCCTCCAGGCAACTGCTGGCTAGTGGGCTCAGTCCCTGAACTTCCACTGTGGCAGCAGAGGATATGCCCCCAGCTGCAGCCAGGAGTGAAGAGAGCCCGTTCCCCTCCCAGCAGCAAACCCCCCTCTATACCCAGGGCCACCCAGCCCAGGGCTCGCTCTGTGGTGGCATCAAATCCAAAGGGGAAGTGACACTGAAGTCTCTTCACAGCTGTTTTGTGGTGCCCCCAACCGCCCCTCTCTCCCTGCTGCGTTGTCAGCACAGCTTGGTGTTAGATGCGCTATGCTCACCCGGGCACAGATCCAGCAGGGGCGACAGGGCCTCGCTTCCAGCCAAGAGCTCCAGAGCAGTTATGGCGTAACCACTTGCTGCAGATCCCACAAATGGCAGCTACCCTCCACCTTCAGGGGAACCCAGCCAGCTCTCAGCACAGAGAGCCAGGCGTATTCAGCACTGCCTGGAAGGGACGATAGCATGGGACTTGGCAGCAGAGCAGGCTCCCCCTCCCAGCAGCCACACTCAAGCCTGTGAAGCAACAAACTGCTCACCTCTCATTGCACAGTCCAACCCACCAAGAGCTTCACTCTTAGCATCATTAGCGGAAGTGGGACGCTGCTTGTTTCCTGGTCCTGGAGCAACTCATTTGCAGCTCTGTCTCGTTGCCTTGGAAAGCAACTGCATGTACTAGGTTTCCCCATCTTGGTAATGGGGCGCAGATCCCAATCTGACCCCCCCCCCGGAGACACAATCCTGATCCACTTCAGACAGCAGCTCCTGTGCTGGGCTGCAGACAGCACCCAAGCAGCATGGTTGAGCAGCTGGGGCATCAGGCCAGTCTTGTAGGGGAGTGTAAGTCATAGGATCAGATCAATTAAAGCAAATCAAAGCAGTTGTTTGGATTCAAATAGTGGAATACTTCAGTTAGCAGGGGAACAAGGAAAGCAAAATTACCTCTTGTAAGGGGGAAAAATCCACAATCTCTATTCAGCCCTGAGTTCACGGTGTCAAATCTGCATATGAATTTCAATTCTGCACTTTCTCTTAGAAGCTGTGAGTTGTTATTCATTTGTCTGAGTATGGCTATTAACAGATCAGTAACAGAGTGATCACAAAGATCGAAGTTGTCCCTTACTGGATTTTGAAGGTTATTTCTGATGTCAGATTTGTGGCCATTTATGCTTTTGCACAGACTGTCCTGTTTGTCCAATACATGAGGCAGAGGGGCATTCCATGATGCCATAAATCACATTGGTAGATGAGCAGGTGAATGAGCCTTTGATGGAATAGCTGGTATTATTAGCCCCATAATAGTGTCTTTTGTGCAGATCTGCAGGCAAAGTTGGTAGTGTGGTTTGTTGCAGGGATATGTGCCTGCTTTCATGGTTCTGTTAGGTCTGTAGTTGCTGGTAAGTATCCATTTAAGGGTAGGGGGTTGTCTGTAAGTGAGGAGAGGCCTGTCTCCCAAGGCCAGACAGAGCGAGGGATCGTATTGTTCAACAGGCTGTAGGTCCCTGAGGATGGGCTGTAAAGGTATGACTTGGGGGTTGTAAGTGATGACTAGAGGCCTTCTGTTTTCTTTCTTGGGCTTCTCCTGTAATAGTTGACTTCAGGGTAGTTGCCTGGCTCTTCCAGTCTGTTTCTTCACTTTCCCAGGGGGGTACTGTAGTTTCAAGAATGCTTGACAGAGATCCTGAAGGTGTCTGTCTTTGTCTGAGGGATCAGAGCAAATGCGGTTGTATCTTAGGGCCTGGCTGTAGGGAGTGGGTTGAGGGATGAAGGCAAGTATAGCAGTCTGTAGGTTTTCAGTGTGGTTTCTGCATGTCCATTCCTAAATTGCACTGTAATGTCCAGAAAGTGGAGCTCCCGTGTGGAGTCTTCCAGGCTAAGGTTGATCACGGAATAGAAACCTCTGTGGAAATCTTCTACTATGTCTACACTCGCCAGTTAGTCAGGACTAAGCAAGCTTAGTCCCGACCAATTTAGCCCATGTCTACACTAGCCTTTGCCTAGCTCAAACTAAGAAATTTCTTAGCCTGAACTAGGCAAAGCCTAGTCCAAACTAATAAATTCACCTGGTTAGTCTGGACTAAGTGCTTAGTCTGAAGTTTGAATTAAACTATGTGCAATGTAGACATGGACTAATGGCTAGTTTGAACTGTCATTAGTTTGAACTAGCCACGCATCCTAGTTTGAACTAAAAAGTTAGTTCAAACCAGGACATGTGGCTAGGTTGAACTAAAAAGATGAGGTTAGTCTGAACTAGCCCAAGGTTAGTTCGGACTAACCTCAGACTTTTTTATTTCAGACTAGCAAATCCAAACCTAAAAAAGAGATGTAGACATAGTCTTCAAGGACATCCCTACTGTGCATCAAGATGATGAAGGTGGCATCAATGTAGTGTAAGCAGAGGAGAGGTGCTTTAGGGACGAGACTTTAGGAAACAAACAAGGAGTCCTGTGGTACTTAAAAGACTAACAAATTTATTTATTGCATGAGCTTTTGAGGGAGAAAATCCCACTTCATCAGACATTTTGAAGACGGGGGAACTTACAGAACGGGAGGAAATAAATGCAGGGGAACGTTAAGTCATGGGAACAGGTCACACTAACAGTAAATCAGAGCAGTTAAAATTCAAACACTGGGGAACAGGATATACAGGGAAATGAGGTCGAAGAAGAGGTTACTTACCGGTAACCGGTGTTCTTCGAGAGGTGTGCTCCTGGCCATTCCTTAGTAGATGTCCACACGCCTCGTGCACGGCACGCCGGAAACTTTTCCCCTAGAGTACCCATAGGGTCGGCTGTAGCGCCCCCTGGAGTGGCGCCGCCGCCACTGCCTATATAGTCACCAGCCGACCCTGCCCCTCCTCAGTTCCTTCTACCCAATGTCTGTGGGGAGGTGGGAGGGATTGGAATGGCCAGGAGCACACCTCTCGAAGAACACCAGTTACCGGTAAGTAACCTCTTCTTCTTCTTCGAGTGCTGCTCCTGGCCATTCCTTAGTAGGTGAGTATCTAGCCTTACCTTGGAGGTGGGAGACATCACAGAGAGACCAACTGCAGCACTGCCCTGCCCACTGCCGCATCCTGCTGCGCTTGCTGGGTGATGGCATAATGCTGCACGAAGGTGTGCGGGTTGGACCACGTTGCCGCCTTGCATACGTCGACAATTGGAACCCCCGCGAAAAACGCTGCGGAAGCCACCTGGGCCCTAGTTGAATGAGCCATTACCCTTGGCAGGTGTCTACCCTCCAGCTTGTAGCACTCCTTACTGCAAGCTGAAATCCAGGAAGTGATCCTCTGAGTAGACACCGGTTGGCCCTTTTTGTTGTTCGCCACTGCCACAAATAGCTGGGGGGTCTTGCAAAACGGCTTTGTCCTTTCTACATAAAAGGCTAGCGCCCTGCGCACGTCCAAGGAGTGGAGGCACCTCTCCTCCTCTGATGCATGGGGCTTCGGGTAGAAGACAGGCAGGGAAATGTCCTGGTTTACATGGAAGTGCGATACCACTTTAGGTCTGAAAGAAGGATGCGGGCGCAGCTGAACCTTGTCCTTAAAAAACAGTGTGTACGGTGGCTCCGCCACCAGCGCTCGCAGCTCCGACACCCTTCGAGCTGAGGTGATAGCCACCAAAAACGCAACCTTCCACGACAGGTACAGCAGGGAACATGTCGCCAATGGCTCAAAAGGGGGTCTAGTGAGTCTCATCAGTACCATGTTTAAGTCCCACTGGACCGAAGGTGGTTTTACTGCCAGATACAACTTAGAGATGCCCACCAGGAATCTTTTTACCATAGGCACTGTGAAAAGTGAGCTACGCTCGGGACTGCGGCGGAAAGCTGCAATCGCCGCGAGGTGGACCTTCAGGGACGACAATGCTAGCCCACTCGACTTCAAGTGCCATAAATAGTCAAGTATCCGGTGAATTGAGACCGACGCTGGGTCCTCTCCATTGACCGCGGCCCACTGTGCAAACCTGTGCCACTTAGCGGCATATGTAGTTCTCGTGGCAGGCTTCCTACTACCGCATAGCACCGCCCATACCGGGGGAGGAGCACAACTGCTCATTGTCTGTCAACCATGAAGGCACCACACGTGGAGGTGCAGGGCCTCCAGGTTGGGGTGGAGGAGCTGCCCACTGTCCTGGGTCAGCAAGTCCGGTCTGAGGGGCAACCAAATCGGGCTGCGTCTGGACCACCGCATTAGAGCCGAGAACCAATGCTGCCTCGGCCACGCCAGGGCAATCAGAATGACTCGCGCCTTGTCCACCTTTATCTTCCACAGCACTCTGGGAACCAACTGCGTTGGAGGAAATGCATATAGCAGACTTCTCTGTCCCCAGTGGATCTCGAATGCATCTGGCCCCGAACCGGGGCTGAGCCCCTGGAAGGAGCAGAAGCTCTGGCATTTCGTATTGAGCTCGGAAGCAAATAGGTCTAGACGGGGATAACCCCACCTCCGGAAGAGTGACTCTGTCACTTCCGGGTGGAGAGACCACTCGTGGGCCATGAACTTCTGGCTGAGCCTGTCTGCTAAGAAGTTCCGGAGGCCTGGGATATACGACGCCACTGGTTTGATTCTGTGGTGAATACAAAACTCCCAGAGGCTCATGGCTTCCTGGCAAAGGAGAGGCGAGTGCGTGCCGCCTTGCTTGTTGATGTAATACATCGTGGTGGTGTTGTCGGTACGAACTGACACCGTCTGGCCCCGGAGATGTTCTTGAAACACCTCGCATGCCAGCCAAACTGCTCTGAGCTCCTTTATGTTGATATGCAGCGCGGAGTCCGCCTACCCCCCACAGACCTTGCGTCCTGAGGTTGCCGAGGTGCGCACCCCAGCCGATGTCTGAGGCGTCCGTAGTCAAGTGCCGCGATGGCTGAGGGAGACGGAATGGAACCCCCGAGTACAAGTTGGTCTCGCAACACCACCAATGAAGGGTCTCCAGTACCGATGCCGGCACGGTGAGCATAGTGTCCAAACTGTCCCTCACCGGGCGGAACCCCGTTGCCAACCACAGTTGGAACAGTCTCATTCGCAGGCGGGCGAGGGGAACCACAAAAGTGCAGGCCCCCATGAGACCCAGCAAGCGAAGGCATTCTCATGATGATGCCATGGGAAACCTCACCAGAGTATCCACCGTCTGTTTGATAGTTTGAAACCGGTTGATCGGGAGACTCGCCCTTGCAGAAGTGGAGTCGAGGACCGCCCCTATAAACTCTATTCGCTGAGTGGGAACCCTCACGGACTTGTGAACATTTATCAGCAGTCCCAGGTGGTCGAACACGGACTGAGTTAGCCTTATGTGACGCAACACCTCCTGACACGACTTGCCCACGACCAGCCAGTCGTCCAGATACGGGAACAGGGTGACTCCTTGCTTCCTGAGATGTGCTGCCACCACCGTGAGGCACTTTGTAAATACCCGTGGGGCTGCGGAGAGGCCGCACGGGAGCACAGTGAATTGCAGGTGCATCCGCCCGATGACGAAGAGTAAGAACCTCCTGTGCTGTGGGCAGATCGCAATATGAAAGTACGCATCTTGCAAATCGAGGGCGGCGTACCAATCGCCCGGATCCAGAGAGGGAACAATCAAGGAGAGGGACACCATCCAGAACCGGATTTTGCGAAGGAACCGGTTGAGCCGCCTCAAATCTAAAATTGGCCGCAGGCCTCCTTTCGCCTTGGGGATAAGGAAATAATGGGAATAAAAACCTTTGCCCTTGCGGCTTGGTGGCACCTCCTCCACCGCCCCTTTCTGAAGTAAAACCTGCAGCTCTTCCCAGAGTACTTGCTGGTGGGCCTGGTCCCGCAGGGCACCACACAGTGCAGGAGGGGCCGACGGGGGTAACAAAGAAAATTGGAGGCAATAGTCCTCCTGAACCGTCCTGAGAACCCAGCGGTCTTTTGTGATCTTGCGCCAATGTGGCGTGTAACGGGACAGTCTGTTGCTGAATATAGGAGTCTCTGGATCCTTGGCATTTGATACGTCGCCCTCGTGCTGACCCTCAAAAGGTCTTTTTCTGGCCCGCCGGCTGACGCGAGGACCCCTGACCAATGGGCTGACGCCCGGCAGGCTGACGGGACCCCCTGCCTCGCCGCCTGTCGTCGTCTTGGCGGCGGAAGTACGGCTGCAAGGGAGGAGGGGGTGGTTTAAACTGCTTCCTTTGGCTCGCTGGAGTGTGGAGACCTAAGGATTTTATTAGCACCCTAGAGTCTTTTAAAGTTTGCAGACAGGCGTCAGTCTGCTGGGAAAATAGTTCTGGCCCTTCAAAGGGCTGGTCCTGAACTGTGGTCTGGACCTCTAGGGGCAGCCCCGATGCCTGGAGCCATGAGCTGCGTCGCATAGTCACCCCCGAGGCCATGGAGCGAGCCGCGGCGTCAGCTGCATCCAAGGCCGATTGCAACAGGGCCTTAGACACAACCTTGCCCTCCTTGATGGACGCCGAGAGGGCTGCTCTGGAGTCCTGCTCCATAGAGTCACTAAAACGCTCCAAGGCCGACCACACATTAAACATATAACGGCTGAGAATAGCCTGTTGATTCGCTATTCTCAGTTGCAACGCCCCCGTAGAGTAGACCTTACGGCCAAACAGGTCCAGTCTTTTATCGTCCTTAGACTTAGGGGTTGACCCCGGGCGACCTTGCCTCTCATGCTCATTCGCCGCAGCGATGACCAACGAGTTGGGGGTGGGATGGGAATAAAAATGTTCATAACCCTTAGAGGGCACAAAGTATTTTCTTTCGGCTCGCTTGGCGGTAGGGGGAATCGAAGCCGGAATGTGCCACAGTGCCTTAGTCATGCTTTGCACAGTTTTAATAAAGGGCAGAGCCACACGGCCCGGGCCCTCCGGGAGTAAGATGTCCACCATAGGATCGGCGTCCTCAGTGATCTCCTAGGCCTGAATATTCAGCCCACTGCCTACTTGGCGGAGCAGCTCCTGATGAGCCTTAGCATCTTCTGGGATCGCTAACGGCTTGGCTCCAGCCACCGCCTCATCGGGGGGTGAAGAAGACGACTCCTCAAGATCCGGACCCCCCCGACGGAGCCCCAGATCTCATGCTACGGCCTCCACTAGCCAGGCTCGCACAATCTTGCTCGTCCCTTAAGGACTCTACCTCGGACACCTCCCCGGTACCGGTGGGGGGAGGGGCGCCGATCGCAGCCGATGGAGGATGTCTGGCCCCCGAACTCGGCATGGGGGCCCCTGGGCCAACGCCTGGTCCCTGGACGGCCCAAGGTGTCCAAAATGGCCACTGCCAACCCGGCCACTGAGTGTGAAAGGGTGGTACCGCAGGCGCCGGTTGAGGCTGCGAAGCCGCGCTTTTACGTGAGCGATGCGGCACCGACTCTCCTGCCGAACTCGATGAGGAGCTGGAACGTGGGGACCATGGCAGTGCCGATGGAGACTGCACCAGGGAGCGGCGTTGACCGTCGTCTGATCGATCACGGTGCCGACGGAGCGGCGACTCGCGGCGCCGAGAGGAAACGGGGGAGCGGAACCGGGGAGCCCCAGCCGCTGCTACCACTGTTGGCGGTACCGGAGAACGGTGTCGTTGATCCCGATGCGGCACCGGACTCCGTCCTCGACCTGCCACAAGGGGGGTCAGTTTCCTTTTGTAATGGGAAAAGAACCCATAGTCTTGATTAAGTCCTGCTTTCACAGAATTTAATTTGCATATTAATTTGAGTTTAGCTGTTTCTCTGAAGTCTTGATATCCCAGTCACATCTCTGACGACAGTCGTTAAATCATTTATTGAGTGAATAGGAGGATGGAAGTGCTCAGTGTCCGTGACTCATTGTATTGATTTTATGGCCGCCCCTCCCAGGCCATCACTTAAGTATGTAAGGAATGTTAAGGGGAGCAGATAGCCCCCTTGAACTTAACTAGATAGTCCCCCTTGAACTTAACTGGATGGCCGTTACCACCCTGAGTGCCCATTGTTCTAGCAGGGCTTGGTGTAGGTGGGCTCCGCCTGACTGCAAGGTCCTGCAAGGTATGACTCATACCACCATTGTTCTCTGCATTCCCTGTAATCAGGGAAAGGCGGGAAAAACAGCTTAAAAACTCTGGTTCTGGGGGGGCTCAGGCAGGAAGGTCCCCAAGACACCCTGCCTGGTCTGATCAACCGGAAACTGACCTCCTCCACTCAACGAGTTCTTCCCCGAGCGTACCCCACGTTTAACCTCCCGGCCCGAGTACGAGTCTCTCCTGCCTGTAATGCTGCTGCTGCTGCTGCTGCTGCTGCTGCTAGGGATGGTAAGAGCCTGCCCTGCAGTTTTTCTTTAAATATTAAAATTACTTTGTTTTTCTAGCTGCTGCTTTGAAACTGTTTTTCCCAGCTTTACAGGCTCGTGTGTATCTTTTGCCTTCGCCTTTCCTTTCCATGTCTGTAATTACCTGCTGCTACTCTGTATTACTTAGTGTATCTCTTCCTTGTGAACTGTTGGAACTGGTGGTAAAAGTATTATCATGTGTTGCAACATTGTATAGAGTTAATTGGTAGCCTTAGTAGTATTAAGTTAGATGATAAGATTGTTTCCTTTAGTTTGTAGCCTTTAGAGTTGTTTGTTAAGCTGCTTTTGCCCTCTCCTCTGTAACTTCCCCAACTTGAATAAAACTTCTTAAACCTTTCCTTGTCCCCTCTTTATTTTCCAACTGCCCCCACATGCCCCTCTTTTCTCTCCAGCCCCTTCTTCCCCTGCCCACAGCCCCTCTCCCTGTGGCTTCCCCCCATCATCTCTACTCCATTCTCTGACCCCTGCTCGTTGCGGCTTTCCCCCCGGTTTTTCCGCCACTTTTCTACGGCTGCCCTGCCAGCTCCCCGTTACTGCCGCCGCTTTTCTGCAGCTCTCGCCGGCTCCCTGCGGCTGCCACCGCTTTTCTGAGGGTGCCCCACTGGCTCCCCTTGCCGCCAGCCCCTCACCGCCCTCACCCCCCAGCCGCTGCTTCCCCGTGAGCCCCCCCTCTTGCCTCCACTCCTGCCCTCCCTTCCTTCCCTTCCCCTTTCCTCCCGCCGCTGCTCCCTTCCCTGCCATTCAGTCCCCCGCTGCCTCCCTCCCAAACCCTTGAACCCCTGTTCAGCCCCTCCTGTTTCCCCAAACCCCCACCTGTCCCAACCCCTCGCCTGCCTGTCTCCCTGCCCTAGCTCCCACGCGTGTCTGTCCCGCCATTCCTACTCACCCCCCCCCCACTTGCTTTCCCTCTCCCCTAAGCACCTCTCCACTGCTGCTGCTGGCTTCTCTGCAGCACCCGTCTGCTGCCGCACCCCCCCCTTGCAGCCTGCGGTCGCCGGTTTCTCTGCGGCACCTGCCTGCTCCCCTGCGGCGCTCACTGCTTCCCTTTGCCTCCCCGCTCCCCCCGTTCTTCTGCCCCTGCTGCTCAGCCCCTCCCGCTTTCCCCTTTGCCCCGAACGCCCACGTGTCCCAACCCCTCTTGTGCCTGTCCCCCTGCCCTAACTCCCACGTGTGTCCCCATCCCACCATCCCCACTCACTCCCTCCACTAGTTTCCCCTCTCCCTTAAGCCCCTCTGACCTCAGTGATCCTGCTTCCTCCCATTTGCGTGCTCTTCCCTCTGCCACTACAGCACACTAGTTTGCATTGCACCCCCCCTTCTATTCATATGTTATAGGAACACCTTATAGGTTACAGTAAGTTTATAGCTGTAAGTTAGGTTAGTTGATAATTCTCATTGCCCCCTACCTATCCCACTCCACAGAGTCAAGCACCTCACAACACCTCATTAGAAACACCGTGACAAACACCACACATATACTCCCTATCACACACCTGACACCCACACTCATTTTTAATAAAGATTAAAGTGTACCCTGCTTGTGCAGTAATTGCTCCCCAAGATCCCCAAATTTTCAAACCTGCTGGCAGGGTCACTCAGCAACTGATTTCTTTGTTTTGTGGTTTCTGATATCATAACACAAAAAAAAGCGGTCACCAATTGAAGTTAATATGTAGTGGGTTTAAAACTAACACAAGGAAGCACTTTTTCACACAATGTATAATCAACCTGTGGAACTCATTGCTAGAGGACGTTGTGAAGGCCAAAACTGTAACGGGCTCAAAAAAACAAGTTCATAGAGAAGAAGTCCATTGCTAACTTTTAAACCAGGACAGGCAGGGCTTGCTAGTTGCCAGAGACTGGGAACAGCCGATGGAATGGATCACAAACGTCTGGTCTGTTTATTTCTTCTGAAGCACCTGGCACTGGCCACTGTCAGAAGACAGGACACAGGTCTAGACGGACCATTGGTCTGACCCAGTCTGGCTGTTCTGATGGTCTTAAATACAAGAAGAG
>ML682125.1:489139-503132 GCA_007922195.1 Podocnemis expansa | reverse complement strand
GGAGAATATTTTACTTCTTTAGAAGTGCCACCGGACTCCTTGTTTGTCTTGCCAGACTAGACTAACATGGGTCACTCTTTGGATCTTATTTTCAGAACAGCCTTTCTCTGATGAGAAGGTACATTTTACTCTCAGCTCTGATGAAGGACAGTCACTGATCCTGTTCTTAGCCTGACAGACATAAGGAGAGAGAGGCTAGAAATGATGGTCCACCCAGCCCAGTGTCCTGTCTTCTGACAGAAGCCAGTGCCAGCGCTTCTGAGGGAATGAACAGATGATCTTCATGTGATCCATCCACTGGGCATTCCCAGCTCAAACAGGTCAATGCCTTTTTGATCTGTGCTAAGCCTGTGGGCTCAGGGGTAGTCAGAGATTCCAAGGCCAGAAGGGACTCTTTGGACCACCTAGCCTGATCTCCTACATGACACAGCAGGCCAGATGTCATTGCCCACAATTCCTGCATCCCATCCGCACATACTTCCACTTGAGTGTAACTTTCAGAAAGAACCCCCAGTCTCAATAAAAGGCTCCAAGTGCTGGAGATTCCACCCTAGCCAATGGTTATCAACTGCCCTGGTCGACGAAAAAGTCACACATTCATTCCTAATAATTTGAATTCTTCTAACTTCAGCTTCGAAGTACCAATTCACATTCTGTCTTCTTCAGCTGGACTCTTTATGTTTTACACCCCCCTGCATTTATTTTCATTCCATTTTGTAAGTTCACCCATCTTCAAAGCATCTGACAAAGTGGGATTTTCTCCCACAAAAGCTCATGCAAAAAATAAATCTGTTAGTCTTAAAGTGCCACACGACTCCTTTTTTTGCTGGACTAGACTAACACAGCTATCCCTTTGGAAATTAAGGACTCCAGTTGTCCTTAGGAGCCCCGTCTTCCACATGCTAACTGCACACTAATTAAGAGGAAATACCTTCCTATGCAGATTTGAATATGCTGCCTTCCAAGGATATTGACTTTTCTCGTTTTCATGCATGAGAAGAGAGAGTGCTCTTCACCCTATCACAGATCACTGCTGTGTTACAACTCACAGACAATGGGAGACAATACCCTGAGCTGTTCACAAGGAAGAGAAGGGTGGTGGTGCTAGGACTAAGAAGAAAGACATCAGCATCAGAAAGCAAAGGAGTCATTTCTTTATTCATCAGTATTCCACAACAGCAATCCTATGACAGTGTGGCACTTGCCCAGAGTTGGGACCCACGGTTCCTGGTGCCACTGCCAGGCAGTGGGTTCCAGTGAGTGATGGATGGAAGAACACTGGTCCACAGGCTACCCGCTGGGGAGCGTGACAAAAAGGGCTGTCAGTTTGCTGGGTGGATTTAATGCTGGTGAGAAGGGGTAGATACCCAGGGGTGGAGACAGATTTTCTTTACAAAGAAGCACGGCAGGGGAAGGCTTCACCAAAGAAGAGGGGGCTTCAGTCTCCTTGGCCCATTCAGTCTAGGGATCCTGACATGGACAATGGCCTCCCAGCTAGATTCAGTTGTGATGGGGCCAGCTTCTCCACCCCCCTCCTCAAAGGGCCCCTGAACAAACACAGAACACATGGAAATGGTCTTCTGCCCACCCTCCCAAGCCAGGTTTGAACCGGCAATTTACCAGCATCCCCGTATGACCCACCCCTCAGGCAATCCTGCCCTGTGATGAGCACAGAATGCCACCCGCACACAATGTGCCCCATCTAAGGAAACAATCTGAATCGCCACATCAAGGCATTGTACTGAGTAGGCCTCAAAAGCACCTGGCTGAGGCTGGTCACATGGCGACCAGCCACTGGCAGACACAAGACCAGATGCTGGGTGACAGTCTCAGTGGTGTCCTGAGGACCAGCTTCCTGAGAGATGCCCTGACTAGAACAGTTGTCGGCTGAGGCCCAAATGGTGCATCTCACCCACTTGTTCTCAGTAGGGTTGTGCCCTGGCCACAGGTGTGGACAAGGCTCAGGCAATCCCATTGTAGCATGTGGAGACACTGCTCCCCACCCTACCACAACCCGCCTGAATTAGAATGTGGACAACAGGACCTTGATGAAACAGCTTCCATCACTGTCAGGCCAAAACTGTATCCGCCTGGCTCTCCCCTAGGGCATAGAGCGATCCTTAGCCCCAGGATTACAGGACAGACACCGCTTTGTTCAGGCCAGTGCTTTGCTGGGTCTCCAGCCAGCTCCACCTCAGCCACTGTGTTCCCTGTCCCCTGGGGCGAGTCAACAGGATGAGATGCCCGTGGCAACAGCATGGGGTGGCCCCACCTCAGTTCCTGCAGGGGATGTCATATCTATACTTGGAGATGGTGACATTGGCCAGCCGCCCAGGGATGGTGGGCAGCACATAGTCATGATATTTCTGGAAACCAACACTCTCGTACGTCACGCGGGCCCCATCCTGTACCATCAAGGTGTTCAGCACAACAGCACTGCAGCCCTGCTGCTGAGCGAAGCGGATCACGATTTGGCACAGCGCCTTGGCAAGGCCCTGCCCCCGGTAGTCCTTCCGCACTGACATGCGCTTCAGCATCAGCTCCCCCTCCTGCTCGTCAGATGGCCGGGCAGCCACGGTGCCCACCACGCACTCATCTGCTTCCACCACCCAGAAGCAGGACCCTTTGCTATCCATGTAGGTCATCCTGATGTCCAGCAAGTCCTCTTTTAAGCAGTGGTCGATGTACATGGCCCAGCCGTAGCCCAGCAGCTGCCGCCCTGTTGCCAAGAGCAGGGTGATGGCGAGGATGGGCAGCAGCAGGGACTTGGAGCTGGTGAGCAGGAGGCAGAAGGTACAGGCCAGTACTAGGATCACCCAGGGCTGCTTCAGCACGTGCACACAGAGGGTGGGGACATACTCACTCATCCCAGTGGCAAACATCTCACGCACGGCCTCGTAGTCCTCATCTCTGTATTCACGGATCCGACAGTCCCCCATGGCGCTCTGCAGAGGGGAGAAAGAGGTGCTCGGCATACAGTCAGACTGAGGGGGCCGCGGCACAGTAGAGCTGTAACAGAGCGATAAGCACAGAGCTGCAGGCCATCGGCTCCCTCACTGGCCTCAGGCCAGTCATGTCCCATGCCTCAGCTTCCCCATCTAGAAGAATGGCTCATCTACTTGCTTCTCCCACAGAAGAGCTGTGAGCACAAGGGTGCATAGCCCTTTGCTAATAGTGTCATGGGAGCTTCGAGAGGCCACGCCACCAGAGAGCAGGGCCCCACTGTGAGAAAGCGTTGTAGATGGAGCTGTGTCATGAGTCTCCTCACCCTAAGGCGTTGGTGGTCTATGAGGGAAACAAACACAGAGAGGGGAAATGACTTGATCCAGGTCACGCTGCAGGTCAGTTGCAGAACAGGATGTGACCCCTGGTACCAAGACACCGAGTCCTGAGCAGCTCTGCCTACTTTCAGGCTTCCCTCTGATGCTTGTCAGCATGCCCGCGGGTCCTGCCTTTGAGAAGGGAACCGTTACCCCCACTTCACAGATGGGGAGGCTGAGGGAGAGCTGAGGTGAATGGCCAAAATGGGAGTCAGCAACAGAGCAGAGACAGGGAGCAAAACTCAGGCCCCTAACTGCTCACTCAGCTCCACACCGGACCATCCTCCTTTTTAGCCCTCCCCCACCAGCAACCCCCTTTGCCAATGTTCACCCACATTAAAGTTATCTTCTGTCTAGGGCAGCGGTCTCAAACTCATGGCCTGTGGGCTGCATGCGGCCCCTAAAGTTTTCTTGTGGCCCTAAATGACACTATCATCGATATTTGCAATTTCATTGCACGAAAAGGTTTCTGTGGTGCAGCCCTCAAGCTAACATACTAGTCCTCATACAGCACTTGTGGTGATTTGAGTTTGAGACTCCTAGTCTAGGTACAAACTCCTTAGTCTAGGATGGTCAAGAGTTTTTCACGCCTAGCTCAGCAAACACATTCAACACTGGGCAATGTTCCTGGGGGCATTTTGGTGTATTGTGTGAGATTATGTTTTGAAGATGTTCAACCTGGCAGCATACAGTTAATCCTCAGTTACATTAATGTGCCTGATCACCACAGCAGGTTTGTTCTGTATTCACAGAACAGGGCTACAAAGGCAGGACAAGGAGGAATGAGGAGAAATGTAGTTGAGGAGACCATGAAGAACTTCTGAAGGTAGGGGCCCAAGAACAGACAATGGCCCTTGTGCTGCAAAGATGCACACGACTAACTTTACACGCTGTGATCAGCTTCACTAAGGCCAACAGCTCTATGAATTAAGCATAAGCGTACATCTTTGCTGATATAGGCAACGTTATAAAATTAGCTCCTGATTCTACAAAAAATCATGTTCATAGAATCTTAGGGTTGGAAGGGACCTCATAGGTCATCTAGTCCAACCCCCTGCCAGAGGCAGGGCCACTCCCACTTAAACCATCCCTGTCATGGTTTTGTCCAGCTGGGCCTTAAACATCTCCAAAGATGGAGATTTCGCCACCTCCTTCGGCAACTCATTCCAATGCTTCACCACTCGCCTAGTAAAAAAGTTTTTTCTAATATCCAGCCTCGACCGCCCTAACCGCAACTTGAGACCATTGCTCCTCGTTCTGTTCTCTGTTATTACCGAGAACAGTCGAGCTCCATCTTCCTTAGAGCATCCCTTCAAGTAGTTGAAGGTTGCTATCAAATCCCCCCCCTCAATCTTCTCTTCTGCAGACTAAATAAGCCTAATGCTTTCAGTCTTTCCTCATAGGGCTTGTGCTCCAGGCCTTTAATCATTTTGGTTGCCCTCCTCTGAACTCTCTCTAGAATGTCCCTGTCCTTTTTGTAGTGGGGAGCCCAAAACTGAACACAGTATTCTAGATGTGGCTCACCAGTGCAGAATAGAGGGGAATGATCACATCCCTTGATCTGCTGGTAATAGTTCTTTTGATGCAGCCCAGTATGCCATTGGCCGTTTTGGCAGCAAGAGCACACTGCTGACTCATATCCAGCTTCCCATCCACCATGACCCCCAGGTCCTTTTCTACAGTGCTGCTACTTAGCTGAATGTTTCCCAGCCTGTAGCAGTGCATGGGTTTTTTTCGTACCACGTGCAGGATTTTACACTTGTCCTTATTGAAGCTCGTAAGATTTCTATTGGCCCACTGTTCCAATTTGTCTAGATCTCTCTGAATCCTGTCCTTGCCCTCCAACGTGTCTACTGTTCCCCCCAGCTTGGTGTCATCTGCAAACTTACTGAGAATGCAGTCTATTCCATCATCCAGATCACTGATGAAAACGTTGAACAGAACAGAACCGGCCCCAGGGGCACACCACTCATTACTGGTTGCCAGCTAGACATGGAACCATTGATTCCTATACGCTGAAACCATTGATCTAGCCAGTTTTCTATCCACCTTATAGTCCACCTATCCAACCCATACTTCCTTAATTTGCCAATGAGAATGCTGTGGGAAACTGTATCAAAAGCCTTGCTAAAATCAAGGTAGATAACATCAACGGTTCTTCCTGCATCCAGAAAACCAGTCATCTGATCATAGAAGGAAATGAGATTGGTCAGGCATGATTTACCCTTGGTAAATCCATGCTGACTGTTCCTGATCACTTTATTTTCCTCTAAGTGTTTGAGGATGGATTCTTTGGGAACCTGTTCCATATTTTTTCCTACCTTTAACACCATAAAGTCCCCTAGATCTAATAATAAAGCATGCACCTACATATATACAGGATCATACCACACAATTAGACTCATCAATTCTTTTTTATTGCAATTTTGTTACCTTATTCCCCCTCCCCCTTTTTTTGCGGTAGGGGCGTTACTACTTTATTTCAGTTGACAATTTAAAAAAAAAAAACACAGTGGGGAAAAAGGTCAAAGTGATCTCCAATTCACCTGCTTTGAAAGTGAACCATCTGGTTCTATTTTTGTCTCTGTTTTAAAAGACACACACACACACACACACACACACACACACACACACACAGTACAGACATGGGTTCATTTAAAGAACAACAGAGGGTTTCAGTAATCAAATATTTGCATAGCCCTTTCCTTAGTGTTTATGATAAACAATTTTGAAAAAATTGCAAATGAATTAAAAAGTTGATTTTTTTCACCTTACTTTTTTCACTCTGTAGAAAAACCTACCTTTCAATTAAAAACCCTTGTGTTCAAATTTTCTACCACCAGTTGAAATGTTTTCCTTTTTACCACTTCACTGGCCTGTGTTATTTATTACATTTCTATTGTATTTTCCTATCTGGCATTATTTTATCTGCTACCCATCTGCGAAATTTCATGCTGATTTTTTCTTCAGGATTGAAATCCAAATAACCTGAGCTAACTAGCATCAAAACTGGTCTGGCCCAGTTTACTGGGACATGGTCACATTGCTCTTAAAATAGAATGGTTGCAGCCTTGAACTGGATCCTTCTCCCTTTAAAGTCAATGGGAAAACCCACATAGACTCCACTGGTAAAAGAGGCAGATCTCAGTCAGGGCAGGCTTCTGTGCTGCCAGTCACACAAAATGGAAAGTTGTTCAATGCCATGCCTCCGACTGGGATCTGTGCTGGGAAAGGCACTTGATTGGAGCTACAGTCACTCTCCTGTCACCTAGGGCTGATCAGTGACTGACACCAAAATAACTCTGAAAAGTGACATGACACAAAGTCTCTCTCTGCCCCTCAAGAGCAGAACAGAATGGGGGTGCAGAGGGGAAGCCATGATCAGAGCAAACAGGTGGGTGACTCAGTGCCAGAGAAAAGGTGCTTCTCATCCCTCAGAGTCAGACTCAGACCTTCCCCACAGCAGAACTGAGAGATATAACCCCCGATTTCCCCCAGCCCACTCTCCTTCCCAAATCACCCTTTATCCTGCTCCCCTACAATTCCCCTTACCAGCTGCCTGCCAGCACCCCTCCTGAAGATGCTCCCGCTACACCACTCACTGATCCCAGATGCCAGCACCCGCTCATTTGCCCTGTGCAGCTGCCAGCTGGCGGAGGACAAAGCTGGACGGGTTGCAGCAGCTGTCTGGAGAGACGCTGTGCCTCACTGTTTGGCCCAGCCACTGTCCTGCCCCCAGCCAGGGCACCCCTGGTTCTGTGCACCCACTCATCTACGATTTATTCTGAATTGTTTGGCAGTCACCAGACTGTCCTTGCACTAAGGCTTCCTAAATAATTCCCAACACCCCGGTGGGCCAAGGGCAGTGTGATCTCAGTGGGGATTCACTGTCTTCAAGACCCAAGCTCACCTATGGCCTCTAGGTTTGTCCCAGCAGCAAGTTCAGTTCTGGGGTGACAAGATATGGAGAGAGACCACCGCCCTCTAGAAAAGCACAGCTACACTCTGAGGGAGCTGGGTCACCTTGGGCGAGCAAGACAGTGTAGCTGCAATCAGAGAGAGAGCGACTGAACTGTGGGGAGGGGACAGAGAAGGGGGAAGATCCCACCAGGCTCCCTACCCCCGTCACAAAATAAAACCCTGCCAGATCGGCCATAACCCTCCCCAGTGCAAGGGCCTACGTGCCACTATGACTGGTGGTCTGCCAATGCCCAGGAGGCTTGGAGCAGAATCTAAACCAGGTGCAAGCATGCATTCTTACGTGTGGGTTTGCAAACTCCAACATGACTCTCACAAGTCTCCCTGCTCAGCCTGGAAAGTCTGAGTGCGAGCAGTTCTGCTCCTGTCCTTCCAGGGCCGGGGCCAGGGCCACTAAACACGTTTCTTCCCCCTCACTGCACGAAGCAAACACCCAGAGAAGCAAAGGCTGGACTCAAATTGGGGCTGGGAGGAGATTTATCTAGCGTCTGGCCACTCCTCAAGCTGAGAGGAAATAAAACCAGCTGGCTAACAGATTAAGAATAATCTCTGCATGCTGTGGAGACCCTGGAGCTGCAGGCTTTGTGAGACACGTCAGCACTTTTTATGCACCAGAGGATCACGGTGCCCAGCCTGTACTGAAAGGGCATTTCTCCGCCTCTGTGGCGTGTGAGAGTCTCACTCTACCTGGGACGGGTTAACTACTCTGTCCCCGCCTGACCGAACAAAGTCAAATGGAAACGCGCCCCTTTCAATACGGTGTTAAAGAAGCGGTTGAAGGGGCTCCAATTAGCTCCTCGCATCCATGAACCGAGTTACCAGATACCAACGCCTGGACAGGAGGAGAGGGAAGCAGGAAAAGGAGGACGTTGGAGGCCACCCGGAGAAAATGCAGTATTGCTGTAACATCCCTCTGTATTTAGGAGGCCCTGGAATGGCTCCCCCTAAAAACAGGGTGCCGTGGCGCATTCCGGCATCCTTGCACCGCTGCAAGTAAAAAGCCAGCCACAAATCAGATCAATAAAATGCCAGCCGGACGGAGACGCCTCCTCCTTTAGCCTGACACCCGGCACCGCTCCCCACCAACCCAGGCCTGCCGACCTCAGGCCGGCACCACGACGGCGCCTGTGACCCACCTTCGGGGCCGGAACCTGGGGACCGTTTTCAGCCAAGCGCCTGGCACCGCCGCGGACGCCGGAGAGGGCGGCTGGCAGCCGCCGGGCCCGAGCCAGCGAGGGGCGGGGCAGGAAGCGCCGGGCCTCGGGCTCCCCCCAGGGCCGGGGCCCGCCCGGCTGGCGTCGCCCTGGTGACGGGCTGCGCGCGCAGCCCCGGGGGGGGGGAGCAGGAGCTCGGCAGGCAGCCGCCGGGGGCCAAGGAGGCAGGGGGCGGGGCGGGGCTCGGCTCGGCTCGAGGTTTGTCTCCGCCCCAGCCCCCCCTCAGCCTCCGCTCACCGTCCGCCCCTCCCTCCGGCGCTCGCGGCAGCGCCACTTCCGGGGACGGCCGGAGCCACCGCCCATTGGCCGCACGCTCCCGGGCGTCGCCCACAAACGGTCACCGGCCAATAGGCGGCCAGCGGGACCGTGACGTGGCGGCGCTCGCGGGAGGCCTAATGGGGCGGGGCCTCATCCGGTCACATGGTCTCTGCGCCAAGGGCGCGAGGATTAAGGCCGAGGGGCGGGGCGGCTGCCTCCACGGCCTGGGCTACTGTAGGGGCGGGGCCTCTGCTCCCCATAGGTGTCAGTCACTCTCTGGGGGCGGGACCTCTACCCCCGCAGATGTCAGTCACTCTGGGGGCGGGGCTAATGTAAGGGGCGGGGCCTCTGCTCCCCACAGACGTCAGTCACTCTCAGGGGGCGGGGCCAATGTAAGGGGCGGGACTTGTACACCCTGGGAGGTCAGTCACTCTCTGGGGGTGGGGCTATTGTAGGGGGCGGGACCTCTACCCCAGCAGGTGTCAGTCACTGGGGGAGGGGCTAATGTAAGGGGCAGGGCCTCTGCTCCCCAAAGATGTCAGTCACTCTCTGGGGGCGGGGCTACTGTAGGGGGCGGGGCCTCTTCTCCCTGGGATGTCAGTCACTCTTTGGGGGCGGGGCTGAATCCTAAGGGAGGCCACAAAAACCAGCTGGAGGGTGCCCGGGGACACCCTGCCCCACTGGGCTGCCCCCTTTATCCCAGCCCCAGCCGGGCACCATCAGCGGCCCGCAGCCTGGTCCCCCGTGAGCAGAGTTAAGGTGACGGGAAAAGCAGCAGAAAGACGCCCACAGCCGCGCTAAGGGAAGTCAAACAGCAAAAGTTTATTATGCGTTGCCCTGTGGCTGCCCCTTGTCTAGCAAGGCCAGGGCCACGCCAGCATTTGATCTTTAACTCATAGCTACTCTCATGTACATCCCCCCCCACCCCGGCTCATTTCTCGCTGCCCCTCGTTAGGGCAGGGCTGTGAGCCCTTGCGCCGATGGTATTTACGCACCTGTTCCAAGCAGGTCCCGCCTGCGGAACAAGTCCCAACTACCTCTGGACTTGCACGCGAGGAGGTAACAGCCTCCCTGCTGCTGTCCGACAGAGTCAGAAACTCCAAATAATGTTTAACAGGGTACGCAGGACCCCCCACCAGTGGCTGTTCCTGGAGCCTCTGGCTCTACAATCGGCTCTTTGTCCACCGAGCCAGAGCAGGGCTGCGGCCCACCCACCGCTCCCGGAGATACAGCGGAAGCAGAGTTTGCCAGCAGCTTTCAGTGCCTGGCCTGGGATCCCCCCTGCTCTGCCGGCATTCAGCCTCTGACTGCGGCATCACACTCTGCTGCCTTGGAAACAATGGTGACCTCTCCCACACAGGATTGTGACTGCAGCTGGGGCTGTCTGGGAACAAAGATCTGAGGCCAAAGTCATCCCTGGTGTAACTCCAGTGTCATCACAGGACTCACATGGGGGATGAACTGCATTCACACAAATATCCCTAATAATACAGACTGAGGGAAAAGGAGTCTACTGGAACCCTTCGCTATGCCAAGTGGAATCAAACACTTCTGTCTAGGTCTAGGATCTGGTTCGTGGCTCATATGAGGTGTTCACAAGATCTTTCATAACAGCCTTTTTAAGTCTAGTGCCCAGGAAAACTGGAGAGAATACAAAACCCTGACCTGTGTCCCCTTAATAGGCATCTGCCCTGCTTGGGAGTGTGCCCCACAGCTGAGGCTTCTGTGATCTCGTACGCTGCCCCCAAACAGATTGTCCACCGGGGGAACACCAGTGCCAATGGTGCTAGTTTCAGTGAGGGCCTCCCCTTGCGCTAGGAATTGGCTCACCCAGCTGTTTCATGAGGTCTGCTGAAATCTGATGATTTAACGCCAAATGAGCGGTCAGGTCTATTTTGCAGCCAGCACTGTCCTGAGAGCACACATGGGGAGCAGTGACATTTTCCGATGACCAGACATACCAGGATCCCTCCGCCCAAGGGATCTGGGAAGCCAGCCAGCGCCCACCATTCCTGTGACAGCTTGTGTGTTGCACTGGATAATGACTGATACATTTGCCTTGGATTCCTGCCTGTCTGCACCCCATGCCAGGCAATCAAAGTCCTGTGAGCATCTTGCCCTTTGTGTGCCAGGTGCTATTTTTAGGGCCAGGCTGTCGTCTCGGATGCAGAATCGATGTGTTTAGAAGAATCCATAGTGGCTGCTTCCTCACACCCTAGGATGCTCCATGACACCACTTAGGGCAATTCAGTCACACAGGACCAAACTCTCGATCATCATGGGGTGCCTCCGTCACTGCCCAGTGTGCCGCACAGCTGGACCTGTGTCTTGCTCTCAACCACAGACCCAGCCAGGCTGCTCCCCTTTCACCATGTGTGTAGTTATTTCTTCCTTCCATTGTACAAAAGAGCACTTTGCAGGCTTGACTGCAGGAGGAGACTTCTGTGCAGCCAAGTAAGAAGCTCCTCATCTCGTTGGTCAAGCAACTGCCACCCCAGCCTTAGTAACCCCCACAAAGACTAACTGCTTTAAATTAATCCTCTACACCTCCCTGGGCTGCAGCAGCCACAGGAAACCTGGGTACTGCTACCTAGTGTCCTGTCAGATTCAATCCTAAGTGACCCCCAAGTCACTGTGCTCAATTAGTGTAGCCAAGAGTGGAAAGGGACCCAAGGTTTCTCTTAGCAGGATCAGATGAGCAGAAGTGGGCCTGATTTGCAAGGGTTTTTCCAGGTTGCAGAGAGTACCGCTGAGTGGATTCCACAGGCAATTCCCCTCTTCTAGGCTGGAAGGTTTTCCTCTTTTCTGACCTCAACCACACCAAGGTGCACAGCAGTCAAGAGCCCTCCTTCCCCACTGCAGCCTGGGAAGGGGAATCACTGAACCCCGCTCCCACTCCTGAGATCCTTCCCCTTTCTTCTACATGCTCAAGGCCCTGCTGCTCAAATGGCTCCCATGCAGCGCAGGGCTCCTGCTGGTAATTTGCCGAGTGGCAGCCAGATAGCGGAGTGTGATATTAGCAGAAGCCTCTGTAGGGTGGCTGGGTCAGCTGTGCATCAACCCTGACCTGGGAGCTATATGATGCTTAGGGGACAGCTCTACTCACTGAACAGGTGTCTCTCTGCCCTGGCTAGGATGACAGTAGCCAAACTGAGAGTATCCCAGAGAAAAGCTGCTCTTCCAAGGTCTTAGAAAGTCCTCTTCTGCTTGCAAAGCACATATATGGCATCTCCCATGCCTGGCTGGGCCCCCAGGGGACACACCTTCAGCTTCATCGGTATCCCTGATTTCTGGTGTCTTCTTGCCACTTGCATGCATCTCTTGCAGAGGAGGGTCCCATTTGGGTGCTGAGGCTTGGGTAGGAATGCCAAGGAACGTAGCAGAGGGCTGCAGAGAAAGGGCAGGGCAGAAGGCAGGGATATGCCCCAAGGGGAGGCTGCAAAGTGACTGCTAAGCTACAGTGGTGGCAGGATGTCAGGTGTTTGGGTCCCTGGGCCCATGCTTTCCCTGACCTTGCAGTCACACCCCACTCACATGAGCCAGATCCAGAGCTCAGAAGCTGAACACTGCAGAGGCACAAGAAGCCGCTAGACTAGAGGGTGTGGGTGAGGGACCGCAAGTGGCAGCCATTGCAGCCCTCTGTTGCTTCCCACACGGTCCAGAAGGGGTCACTCCCCTCAAGTCCCTCTCCCCCTCGTTCACTGCGCCAGCCGCTGAGCCCTCAGCTTGCGCAGCCGCAGCTGGCGGAGCCGCAAGATCAGGTCCTTGGGGACCTTGCCCCCCCGGGCCAAGATCTCACGCAGTCGCTGCTTGGGCGTCTTGGTGAGGCGGAAGTCGCAGAGGGTGGGGATGGCCTCGTAGGTGACGCGGCACGTCCTGGTGACAGGGTGGTAGCCTTCGGCTGTGGCAGTGACATCATACTCGCCTGGGTTCAGCAGGCGCCAGAAGTCACCGTCGAAAGCTGGTGTGGGATGACAAGAAAGGCCACAGTGAGGGTGGAGAGTCAGCACCATTGGGGTTGTATCGACAATGACTTTGCCCTCCTGTCCCCAGGGCCGATAGCATGCTCCTCACCAGGGCTGTATCTGTCCAAGAGTGTGGATGGAAGATCTGTTCCCATGGGACAACCCCCACTGCTGGGCCTGTCCCAGATTCTCAGCACCCAGCTCCCTTTCCTTGCTATTTATTCCCACCATGGGCCCACTCTGAACCAATCTCTTTCCCTCCTGGGGCTCTCGGTTTGGACACCACTGGCCAGTGGTCATCACATCCCCTCTTCCCTGTGGGCTGAGCCACCCAGACAGATTTAGCTCCTCTGTAACGAGTGATGGGCCACCCCTAGCCTGGCTTGACCCCAGAACCTGAGTGTCTGCAGGCACCAGCCTCGACCCAGCCCTGCCCGCTCAAAGCCAGCAGCACAGATGGAGCAGGAAACCCCGACCCCCCAACTCAGTGGCAGCTTTGCCAGGGATGCCAGTGGGGTGAGGACTTCACCCAAGCTTGGTGTGTGGTCCCACGGCTAGGGCGGGAAAGAGTTTCCCCTTGTGTGGGTGCACGTTACATGAACTCCTGCCCTCTTGGGGCTGCTCCCCTAACAGGGAACATGGAGCCACCTCCCCCCCCAGGCCCCTCTTGTAGGGTCTCCCCACAGCTGTTCAGCAGGGGCTAGCATTGCCTGGCTCACTGGGATGGGGGCCCACCCCTACTCGCATGGCTCCTCTGCCCCAGCAGCCCAAGAAGCCAAGCTGTATTTTGTTTTTTGCCGCAGTGTGAGGGGTGTCGCTGTGACTAAGAGGGCCACGGTGATCACCTCCGTTGTCCTCTGGCATGTGCATTACCTGTCCTGACGTCATGGTTGATGCCGTCCACGGAAATGATGGCATCTGCAATTCCCTGCTCGGTGTCTTTATCCCGAACGACTCCTTTAATACCCCGATGGACCTGGGAAAACAAAAGATCAAAAACGCATCAGGGGTGCCTCCAGGAGACAACAGAGCATGGCCAACTTTCCCCAGCCTGGGGCCAAGAGGCATCACTCACTGCATGCTGCCAGACACCTAGGCTATGTCTACACGGGGAGTGCTTGTTTCGAAACAACACGTTTCGAAACAAGCTGTTTCGAAATAATATGTTATTTCGAAACAACTTATTTCGCTGGACAAAAACCATGTCCGCGAAATAAGGGAGTGAAATAGCAGGTCCACAGTGTGGACCTGCTATTTC
>ML682125.1:377687-488739 GCA_007922195.1 Podocnemis expansa | reverse complement strand
TGCTTCTGGGCCCATGTGACTGACCTGGAGATGGTGAGGACAGGTGAGATGTGACTACCCTGGGTCCCTGAAATGGTGTCTCAGGACCCAAAATGGAGTCTGCTGACTCATGCCCCTTCACTAGTGATTTACGGGCTCTCACCTGCAGCCCTGGAGTCCTGAGCTTGCCTCTGGGCCAGTGAATCAAGACAGAGCTAATTTTCAGCCTCAGCACCAAAAGCTACAGATTTAGTTCCTGATTTACACAGGAAGCAAGAGCTCAAACAATAAACCAGTTAGAAATTCAACTACAGGAAAGTAAATAAACTGAATTTCAAACTGCATCCTTGCTGTGAACTGGTGCAGTTTGCTCACTAGTTTAGACCTCAGTGAAAGCAACATTATTTGGGATTCATTTCCCCTTCTTCAAAGATCTCATCACAGCTCAGGTGGCACACCTGTATGATCTGTTCCTGGAAGGAGGACACAGAATTAAAAGAAACCTAGAGATATGTGGTCAGGCCACACAAAACAGACGAAATGGTTCATAAACTGCAGAGAAATGTTTTGTTTTCACAAGGAGGGGTAGCAGAGGTGGCTTGAGGTTTTCTGGGGCCCTAGGCAAAGGCCCTATAGGAACTAAACTCACGTAATAAAAAGCATAGCATTTTTGTTCGCTTTAAAACTTTGGACAGTGAACTGAACTGCTTTCTAATTTCCTATTTAACGGCCAACTTTTTTCCCCCCTCTTTCAGCATCTGACATGTACTTCCTTTTCTTACCCAACTCATCTGTCATTGAAGCCCTCCACTCATCCTTATTCTTTATTATTAATAATCTCTTTCCAGTTGAGCCTCACAATACAATCCTGAAAATGAAATGAGTGTCACAACAGATCACAATGCCACATCATCAGAGCAACCACATTTCCCACATATAAAATTCCATGCTCTGATTCGCTGTTGCAGTATGACCCGATCCCATGTCTTACACTCCCCTGCATTTATTTTCATCCAATTCTGTAAGTTCTCCCTTTTCAAAGCATCTGACGAAGTGGGATATTCTCCCACAAAAGCTCATGCAATAAATAAATCTGTTAGTTTTTCAGTGCTACAAGACTCCTTGCTTGTTTTGCTGGACTAGACTAACACAGCTGCCCCTTGGAACATGTTTCTCAGCTATGGCAATTGACTGTAGTTCACTGGATACTTAACACCTAATGTTTCCAGCATTCAGCACATCACCACACCTGCTTTTTTAGTATTAGCATTCTTTCTCAGTATGTCTGCTCTCCACCCGCTTGGCCCTGCTGCCAGCCCCAATCTCCTCTCCTATGGCCCTGGAAAGGCTGCCTCCTCCCCCCACCCCTGTGAACTGTGACATGGTGGGTCTAGATCTGTCTATCAGCTATTTCTGTGGCCCCCCATCATTGTATTTTGAGCACCTCACATTCCTTAATGCATTTATTCTCACCCAGCCCTCTGAGGCAGGGCAGTGCTTCTATTCCCAGTGTACAGTAACAGATGGCTGGGGAACTGAGGCACAGAGTGACTAAATGAGTTGTCCAAAGACACAGGAGTGGTAGCAGAGCTCAATGCAATGGGACCGTTTACTTATTTAAAGCCTCCTATTTACCCTTCCCCAAGCTCCCAAACAGCTCCTGACCCTGTTATTTCTCCTTCCCAGCTTGACAGCCTCTCCACAGTGTGCGTACACTTCAGTTGGCTCCCGATACGAACCTCTGCCCCTGGGCTATTCCCCCTTCTTGCTCACTGCTCATTTGGCTCCCTATGGGTGCAACTCACCCCATCTCCCCTGAGTCTAAGTTGGATCCTCCACTTTTTTTTAATCTTCAGGGGGTTTGTTTGGTTTTAATCTTTAGAATTATTTGCTAATTTAAAGCACAGGTTCAACTGCATTTACCCACCTACTGACTGTTACAGGGTAGCACTAGCAGACACTGAATTTGAAGGCCATGGGCCTACTCAAACTAGCTGTGCCTCAAGGCAGAATTTGGCCTGTGCTGTATGAGGAGAGAGAGAGAAGAACAGAACCCAGCTACTTTCAGATCTGAGGAGTGGCAGTGCAGTTACAAAGGGGAAAAAAGGTTATCTGAGCAAATTTGATACTGGAGAGGATGCTCAAGAGGCACCAGTTTAAATCTAGAATGCCCTTTCTGAGGTTAATTTCAGTTCTATTGTAACTCAAACTGAACAAAGTCCATTTCCTCCATGCACTCTGCTTAATGTAAAACAATTCAACACACAAGAGAACAATTTCAAGAATAGAATAAATACTAGGCGCAGTACATGGAGTGTTCAGCAGAGTTCAACTTTAAAAATAATATCACGTCTGATGAGGTTACACCCCCAGTCCACCTGCTGCCCCAACCAACTGAGGCAACTAAGCAAGGGCAGGAGACCCCATGCTTGTGCCAGGCTGACCCCACCACCATGGGAGGCCCCATGGTCAGACTAGGCAGCTCCACCACCTGGGTGTGTGGTGAGGGCAGGAGACCTCAGGCCAGGCCAGCCCTGACACTTGGGCATGGGGTGAGGCCAGGAAACCCTGGGGCGAACAGGGTGGCACCGCAGTCTGCGCGTGAGGAAAGGGAGGGAGACCCTGGGTCGGCTCCCCAGCCTCTCCCCCTAGGCTGTGGGGGGCTTCCCGGCCAGGACTGCCTCACAGCAGCCTGGCCACCAACTGACCCCCAGAGGCTGAGAAAAGACCCCTGGCTCACCAGCCCCGTTGGCCCGACCCTGGCCAGGGCAGAGGCTGAAGAACATCCCTTGGCCCAGCCCAGAGCTCAGGTGAGGGGCTCCATTCCCAGCCCACCCACCCCTGGGGCCCACAGGGCATGGGGCAGCCCCCAGTCCCACCAGGGGCCCAGAGGCCCCCCCTGCCCAACCAGGGGCACAGGGAACAACTCCTGGTCCACTCAGGACCTGGAGACCATGTGGGGAACCCCCTCCCCACCCTACCTCTCCCCTCGCCTGTCCAGGATCCCTCCGATCCCCCACCCGCTGCCCCCCACAGCACCTAGTTGCTCTGCCCGTTCTGGGGGGAGGCGGCTGCTGCTGGTGCAGAGAGGAGCGTCTGAATCTCCCTCCCTCGGCCCCAGCCTCTCACACAGGCTGCCTGGAGCAACATGGAGCAGGAAGGCCAGCAGCAGGTGAGCTCTGCTCTTTGGCCCTGCCAATGGGCCGGCCAGCTCCCCCCAGCCCGCCTGGGGGGGGGGAGGGAAGCCCAGCCCTGGGGCAGGCTCTTCCTCCCTGGGGGTGCGGCCGCAGGCAGCAGAGGTGCGGCTCTCCTACATTCAGGGAGGGGGCTGTGGGGCGCCCCACGGTTGGGGGCCCTAGGCCCCCGCCTGCCTCTCCTACCCCAAAAGCCGCCTCTGTAGGCCTCCTGAGCACTGGGGTTTTTGCCCCCTCTTGCGGAATGTTGCATCTTCAGCCCAGATCTCCCTTTGCTTCATCACTGCTCATTGCCCCAGCAATGACATGCTAGAGAGAGTCCAGCGGAGGGCAACCAAAATGATTAAAGGGCTGGAGCACAAGCCCTATGAGGAAAGACTGAAAGCATTAGGCTTATTTAGTCTGCAGAAGAGAAGATTGAGGGGGGATTTGATACCAGCCTTCAACTACTTGAAGGGATGCTCCAAGGAAGATGGAGCTCGACTGTTCTCGGTAATAACAGAGGACAGAACAAGGAGCAATGGTCTCAAGTTGCGGTTAGGGAGGTCTAGGCTGGATATTAGAAAAAACTTTTTTACTAGGCGAGTGGTGAAGACTTGGAATGAGCTGCCTAGGGAGGTGGTGGAGTCTCCATCTTTGGAGGTGTTTAAGGCCCGGCTGGACAAAACCATGACTGGGATGGTTTAGTGGGAGTGGTCCTGCCTCTGGCAGGGGGTTGGACTAGATGACCTGTGAGGTCCCTTCCAACCCTAGGATTCTATTATGCCCCTCCACTGGCCCCAACACCTCATTCACCAGCCTCCAGTCGCGCCCTGACCCTCTCCCCTGGCTGTGGAGAGTCAATTGACCAAGCCTGCAGACATGTCTCAGAGTCACTATCCTCATCTTGCAGAGGTGTAGATCGCCCAAGGTCACACGGTGAGCCAGTGGCAAAGTTAGGACCAGAATCCAGGCGTCCTGAGCTCGCCCCATGGCTCCACACGGCCTGAGATATCTGATGGCTGGTTCAGTTGTACGCTGCTCTCCTGTCCATGTGTAAGCTCCTGTGCGCAGCAGCCGGTTAGACAGGGCACTTCTTCCATTTCTCCTGAAAGCGACTGTGACACACTGCACCCATGCACACCCTTACAGTGCATCATTCATGCTCACCCTCAGGCTGTAACTGTATCATTTAATGCCAAGTGTGTCCTGCCCGGTGTTTCTGCAATGCTCACAACACACTGAACATTGTTCTAGTAGGACATTTGTTGTAACATTCTGCTATGGAATAGTCCCAGATATGCATTCCAGCTGGCTTGAAGCAGATCAAAGCAAACACCAAAGGCAGGAAGGGAGTTCACAGCTCACCAAGGCTTATATAAAACAAGCCTGCTCTTCCAGGAAGAGTGGGCCAGCCTGAGAATCAATAAAGGCATACCCACTGAGTGACTCCAGTGGAGGGGGCCCTGCAGGACATTGTTGTTGACCTGATCTCAGGAGGAGGTGGGGGGTAAAGGAACATGTTAAAAGAGGGACATTTTACTCTCTTGCCAAGTAACTGAAGGACTGTACTCAGGGGAGGGCCTGGCCAAAGGAGCCAGCCAGCTGGCGGTGGGCATTTACTACCTTTGTAAAGCTTAGTTTAAAATGCAATTTGCTTTTATTTCATCCTGGTCAAATCTGATTTATATTCTTCTGGTTATAACTGCTTAAAATCTTTCTGTGCTTAATAACCGTATTTCTTTGTTCTATCTAAAGCCATGCATGTGTTAGAGACTTCCTTCAGAGTGACAGAGCTGAGCAGATCAATTGCTCTGACAAACTGATGAACCGATGAGCTCCCCAGGTTCAGCGACACCATTTGAACTCTAAGACAGCAGTTCCTAGGGCTGCATCTCCGACGGGGGGGGGGGGTGTTTGCTGGGGGTCATTCTACTGCATAATCCCATGACTGGCTGGCCACAAAGGCCCACTCTTAAAATTAATGGCTGCTTACTGCTGAGTACTTGTGGGGGTTCACACAGCACAGCAAGTGCAGGATGTGCTCCAGGAGCGAGGGATTGGGGTGATCCATTAACACACCAGTCCTGACTGAGGTGCTGAATGTCACGGTGGTGCCCTCAGCCACTGGCCACCCAGGCTGCCCTTCAGCTCCCCTCCCAGCAGCTGCTGGTTTCTGGGGCATACGTAGGTCCAACATGCATGGTAGGGATACAGGCAAGTGCCTATCCCTGAGGCCTCAGGCCTCCTCCACCATGGGATTTGAGCCACTGGTGTAGTTTGAAAGGACACTAACTGCACAGGTGTAAATCAGCATCTCTGCATCCTGCTGCAGCAGGGCAAAACACCCAGCATAGGCAAAGTCGAATCCCTTTGTGAGGTGTTGGCCCACACCCAGAAGCCGCTGTCTCCAAGTTATTGTTTGGGAACCCCAAGGCGAAGATGACATGGAAAGGTGGCAAACAGATGAGACCCTTTTGCACCACTGTATGGCTGGAAACAATGTCCATACTGAAAATAGCAACATGGGGCTGGAGAGAGGAGCTGTTTGTGGGCATCCCGCAGACAGGATGATGTGATGGGGACACACAGCTATGTAGATTCACTGTTGCCAGTCATGGAATCTGGGACTTGTTTCTTATCTTACAAATAATACAAGAGATACAGCAACTGTTGTGCAGTGTTGCCCAGGTGCAAGCATCACACCTGTGCCTGGGGGTAGGTAATCAGCCCGTCAGGAAATGCAACTCAGGGTCTTGGCTCCGTCTTGTCTTTAAACCAGCTGCATTCTTCCCTTCTTAGCTCCATGCCCCTCGTAGCCTGTGCAGCCGTGCTTAGCATGACAGGGTGCTGCTGGGCACACGCTGGTCAGTTTGCTCTGCCCTGTCTCTCCCTGTTCTCCTCTAGGTACTGCCAAGGCCGCCTGGCACAGTCAAGGGAGGCTGGCTCACAGCAGCTGGAACGAACTGGCAGCTTCCTGACACTTGTTACACTGATCACGTTTGCCTGATGAACAGAGATGCTGTTGCCAGGGCTGGAGATGCTAATCCGCCCAGAGGGGATTTCAGCTGTAAACCAAACTGCCAGCATTTGGGGCTGCCCTGCCTGCACAGCTGGGTGATGTCAGATTAATACCTGTTATGCCCTACATCTGGGGACTCTGGGAGCTACTTTCTAAATTCTTGCTTATCTCTGTCTTCCTCGATCTGACCAACAGCCTTTAAAACCTGTTATCCAGCCTTGGACACTATGAGCATGTGTGTGCACGTGCATAGTGCCCTCTCCTGGATGAAAAAATGAGAGTCCTGTGGCAAAGACTAACAAATTTCTTTGGCCATAAGCTTTGTAAGCTGCAACCCACTTCATCAGAGGCTCTCCTGGAGGAACTAAGAACTGCTCTACTGCGTGTCACAGATTAGAGCAGGAAGGCACCTCAGGAAGTATCCAGTCCCATCTCCGGCACAAACCATGATCAATCCCAACTAAACCATCCCAGGCAGGGCTTTGTCAAGCTGGGCCTTAAAAACGTCTAAGGACAGAGATCCCACCCCCTCCACAAGTAACCAATTCCAGCACTTCACCTCCCAGAGGAAAAGCTTCTACTAATATCCAACCTAGACCTCCCTCACTGCAACTTGAGACCATCGCTCCTAGTTCTCTCATCTGCCACCACTGAGAACAACCTAGCTCCATCCTCCATGGAAACCTTCAGGTAGTTGAAGGCTGCTATCCAACCCCCCCCCCCATGCAAGGGCAGAGTTTATTAGAGGCAGGGGGAGGTATTGCCTCCCCCTCACTGGCTGCTCTCTGCCGCCCTGCTGACACAGGAGGAGACCGCGGGGCCACTAGTGGTGGTGGAATCTGGCCCTGGGTCGCTCCACATGATACCAGCTGCTGCCCAGACACTGGGCCATTGCTCACGGCCCATTGACTCTAATGACCTAGCCAGGTTTCTACCCATCTTACAGTCTATTCATCCAACCTATTCTCCTAGCCGTTACACTGCTCCCAGGTCACAGGGATTCACTTTTGGCTCAAGGGGCAGGGGACTGGGCTTTTAGGAGCAGGAGCAGGTTGCTTGGGGGGGGGACGTTTGGTTCCAGTGGTTTCATAGCAGCATCTAACACCCAAATGACAGCACTGGGGAGCATCAAGTCCCCTGCAAAAGGTCTGTAAAGCATGAAGACCATAGGAGATTCTCCCCCCGGAAGGACAGACAGCTGCTGTCTAGAGGGCTGTTATGGGAATGAACACAGGTGCACAAAACTCTGCTGAAATACCCCACAGCATGTTGTTTAACTGTACCTCCTGCTGCTGCGTGCATGGCTCCCTGCAAACATTTATAACCTGCTTCCTCCGGCCCCCTTCCCCTCGCAGGGCACTGCAGCAGGAGTCTGTGAAAGCATGGACAGTGGAGCTCAAAGATGGGAGGGCTGAGAAACCACCCTGAGCTTGGGGTGGGAGAAGCACCAGTCAGCTAACAGGTGCCAGGGGCATGTCTCTTGGAGACGGGTTATTACAAATGTCTTGCACCTTCCACTGAACAGCAGGCACTGGTACAGATAGGACACTGGGCTAGACTGGCCATGGGGCCAACCTCCCATGGCAGTCCCTATGGACTGCAGTCACACAGCAGGGCAAAGCAGATCTCAGAACGGGACCCAGGTGTCCTGATGCTGTGTCCCATACTCTAACTACTAGGTCTCCCTCCCTCCCAGGTGGGAAAGTGCTTCACCATGTGGCTCCAGCCCAGATGCTCTGACAGCTTGGGCATTCACATCAACACTCAGCCAGCACCTGCCTGCATGGGAGCAGCCGCTCTTGGGGCCTTGCCCGGCTCCCATGGGGCCACGTACCCACTGGGAAGCACCCAGCCTACCCCAATGCTGGAGTGCCCCCCCTCAGGCCAGGGCACACACCTGCTCCATGAAGACCAGCAGAGACTCTTTGTTGTTCTCCCACTCCATGGGCAGCTCGGACTCGTGTGGGAATTTGTCACAGGACAGCTCCACGGTGACCTCGAAGCAGTTTGTGTGCAGGTAGCTGAAGTCATTCATGCCTGTACAGGGAGACAAGCATAGGGGTGATCCTGTGCCAGGCCGGGAAAGGGAGCAGAGCTCCTGAAGTAAATCTGCATTTGGGACGGCAAAGACAAGAGGGTTGGGCCCTGCACCCCAGCTTGTGTTTGTAGGGTCAGATGTGAGTGACAGCCCCCCCCCGGTTTGTTTTTGTAGGGTCACTTGTGAGCAACAGGCCCCCCGCACTAGTTTGTTTTTGTAGGCTCACTCGTGAGTGACAGGTCCTGTGCCTGGTTTGTTTTGGTAGGATCATTCATGAGCAATGGAGGCAGTGGTGGAGGCTGTTTCAGGGTGGAAGCCAAGGCCTTTCTGGGTCATGCCCAAGAAACTCCATTTCCACGTGCACCCTCCTCATCCCTTTTGTGCCAGTTGGCACCACCCGCACACATTTGGGAAGGGGTTGGGGTCATTCCCACCATGGGAACCAATGGGACTGCAATGCAGAGAGACTGCCCCCTGCTCCCACTTGCCCTGGGACCCTCTGCCCCAGGCCATGCAGGATGGAAAAGTCATCCCTGCTGCCTATGTCCCCAGCACTGGAGTGCAGCCACCTACTTCCTGGTACTGTGTGCCAGTTGGCACCGTTGATGATGTTTCCCTCTCTTGTGAAGTCCTCGCAGTGGCAGGGGCGGCGCTCCTCATCCACCATGGCCAAGTTGGTGGTGGCATAGACAGTGGCCAGCCAGCGGAAGACAGCGTCGTCAGCTGTGGGTGTCATCTCCTGGGCTTTCCAGTAGGTGCGGGTCATGTCGAAGGGGTAGGTCACCACCAGCTCCCCGCCGTGCAGGTTGGCGCTTAGGACGAAGGGGTATTTCTGCATCCAGTTGATGACGGCACGGGTCTCTGGGGCCACCTGGCCATGGACAGGCTTCCGCGTCAGAGCAGTGGGGGCAAGACGGCTGAGCTCCAAGGGTGCCGAGGCCAGGGACAAAGCGTGAAACAAGTGGCCTGACCCTCCACTAGGCGCTCTCTCAGCTGGGACCAGTTCCTGTGCAAGGTGCTGCTGCTCTGCCCAGGCACCCCACCGCACCCCTTCTCCTCACTGCCCCAGGCCCCTTCGTCCCCACACGTTGCAGTGCCCCCTCCCCAAGATCCCACCTGCCCCTGCACTCCACACTGCTCCATGCCTGGCACCCCACAGCACTCCTTGTCCCGACACCTCACTGGCTCCTTGCGTCCCACACCCTGCAGTGCCTCCTCCCCAGAGTGCTCACAGCACACCTTGCCCCTGGCAACCCAAAGGCCCCTCCATCCCTGCATCTTGCAGTGTTGCCCATCCTCATGCCCTACAGCGCCCCCCCAGCACCCTCTGTCCCTGCACCTCTAGCCCCCCAGCATTGGCGCACCGTGGCATTGGCGAAGGTGTAGTACTCTGGGATGGGGATATAGTGGTTGGGAAACTTGTGAGGAACCAGCTCGTTGTCCTCAGCGTCCCACAGAGGCGTGTTGAGGTCAGCAAAGTTGTGGTTGAGGTCGATGCCTTCATAGGTCCAGCGGCCCATGGCCCAGCCCACCAGCTCCGAGCCCTGTGTGCAGGTAGGGCCAGCATGAGCACACAGCTCCCCTAGTCCTGCTGCACCCATCCTCCCTGGGACACATACAGACCAGGTAGGCCAGAGAGCCACCAGCACATCAGAGACCCACAAGAATGGCAGGGCCATCCCATGGCCCAGTGTGATGCCCCCAGCTCTTCTGCCTCCATCCCTCTTGGACAGCCACCTTGCATGGGCCAGAAGGGCCTTTGCCCCTTGTCCCCCATCTCATATTCCTCTTCCTCCCTGTGTGCGAGTAGTGGGGGAGCAGGGATGTGGGACATGCAAAGGGCTGGGCCCCCAATGGCTGCCCCTGCCCTTGGCCTGGGCTGTTCCATAGCCTGAGAGCCACCTGCTGGCTTCAGGGTTGTGGAGGGAGCTTGGTACATCATCAATGGGGTTTAGGCTCTGGGGACAGGCCGGGTTTCCCATGCCATCCTCCTCGGTGCCCATTCCTCTGAGCCCATCAGCAGTGAGGCGATACCCACAGCTCCCTCCAGGCCCGCTGGCCCTCCCCTCGGCGACTCCCCATAGGACCTACCAGCTTGTAGGCGGTCTCATAGCCATCAGGGTTCATGGATGGCAGCAGGTGGATGCGGGTCTCGCTCACCAGCTGGACGATGCGAGGGTTGCCCCGTGTGTACTCGCGGCACAGGTACTCCATCAGGTTGAGCAGGAGTTCCCTGCCCAGCACCTCGTTCCCATGCATGCCCGCCACGTAGCGGAACTCCGGCTCCCCTGCCAGGGACACCAGTGCCAGGAGCCCAGCGAGTGCCTCTGAGTGTGGGGCCTGCCCGTGCCCCTAGCTCCTCCCCGGCATGCTGGGGCCAGGCACTGGGGCTGCTGGACACCTGGGAAATTGCCCTGAGGCCCAGACCACTGGGGGGAAGCAAAGCAGAGACTGCCCCCTACACTGGGGCTGCCAGGCAACCAGGGCTGGCTGGGGCAGCTATCACTGCCTGTGTCCTCAGCAGGGAGGCAGGACATGCTGAATCTGGGACACAATAGCTGGGCAGGTGCTGGGATGCTCCAGGCAATGGATGTCCCAGTTGTGGGGGTCTCTGGGCACAGACCCATTGGGCCGCCCTGGCTCTGGGAGGTGTCTGGGGGCAGACTCCAGGGAACACCCTGGCTCTTGGTGGCTAGCCAGCCCCCAGTCTCATGGGACAGATGTGGATGGAGGGCAGCAAAGCCAGCCCTTCATCTGACTGCCAACACCAGGGGTGCAACCAGGGAGTGGCACTCCCCTGCTCCACGCCGTGGGCACTCACCTAGCTCATGCTGCCCAGGGTTGTCTGAGATCTCCATGACGTACATCTTCAGACCCAAGTAACTCTTGCCGATGCTGTACACCCGGGTGATGTTGGGGCACTCATCATTCACCTTCTTCATCAGCTGTGAAGGGCAGGGGGGACAGTTAGTCCTGCCAGCTGGGGGACAGGAGCTGATTGCTGTGGCCCTGCGGAGGCAGGAAGTCAAGGGAACGCACCTTTCTCATTTCCTTGTAGTCATGATGCCTGAAGTCCAGCTTGTCGGTTGGAACTAGCTTGTTCTCCCAGGGGTAGATGTTGTTGGGGTCTGCAAGGATCACAGAGAGAACAAATTTTTGGTCCTAATCCCATCCATGGGTTTATTTGTAACACCTCACCTCTGAGAGCTGGGCCACGCTGCCTGGTGCAGGAGGATAGGCTGTGTTTTTCCTACATAACGGAGAGGCTACTTCCCTGCTTTGAGTGTGGCTACAGGCTCATGGCTGGTGCCCCCAGCAGAACAAGAACACTGAGTTGGTATACCAGTGAATATTAAAAATGCCAGAGCACATTGGCAGAGACAGAAATGTTCACGCTTCAGGTCTTGACCAGGCCTGCAGCTATTAGAGGCCATGAGCAGGTTAGCCCATCACTCAGAGTCTCTCTGAGGTAGCTGGTGCTAGAGCTGAGGTTAAAAGGACTGGGCATATCACCTGGCCCAGCAATCCCTGTGTTGCTGTGCATGATCAGCCAGCTGTTGGTTGAGAGCATTTCTCGAAGAACTATGGCCCAGATCATTCGGGGCTTGTGCATGAACTCCCAGCCCTGCTCTGTGGCTGCTAGGCCAACAGAGGCTTGCGGAAGAAACAGGCTGGCAAGACTAAAATGAGAGTCCCATGGCATCCTACAGACTAAGAAATTTCTCCAGGCATAAGCTTTCATGGGCTGCAACCCACTTTGTCAGACGCAGCCCATGAAAGCTTATGCCCAAAGAAATCTGTTAGTCTTTAAGGTGCCGCAGGACTCTTGTTGGTTTTGCTGTATACAGACTAACACGGCTACCCCTCTGGAACTTAGAAGGTGGGACCAAAAACAAAGGGTCCAGAAAGAAGAGGAAGATGTCAGGGCCTGGCCTGCCAGCCTCAGAGGAAGAATGTGGGGCCAAGCTCAGCCCAGGGTGCGATGGAGTGTCCTACCCGGCAAGGGGCAGCCAAGGATCTCCGCCCGCAGGCAGATGGTGCCATTTTCAAACCAGGTCTGGGGGTTGATACGAATGTAGCGTGCCACCACTGGGGTGGGGAGTGCATTGAACACTGGTGTCTCGGGGTCCTTGTTCCCTGGAAAGACCTAGGGACAGAACAGACAGATGGACATGGAAGAGGCCTTTGGCTGCTTGTGAGGGCTGTTCTTCTCCCCAGTGTAAATTGTCGTCTTTCTAGGGGAAGTCCTGCCACCAGCTCCACACGCGCCCCCAACAGCTGGGGCAGGGCTCCCTCTCCCCCACCCCTCTCTGGAGACACAGCCCACGACTGGATCTCTCCCTGCCACCACTGCCCACAGAGCCTGTCGGGCCAGACACCTGGTCTTCCTCCCTGGGCAGGGGCTGGATGCTGACTCCTTGAAGCAACAACCACAAGTCTTCCAGGCTCAGGATCTTTTAGATCCCAGGCAGTGAGAGCTGGCAGCACAGGCTGAGGAAGGTCCCACGTTGCTCATGGCCTGGCATGCTTGTATTACCTGGGGTCAGTCCCTGGTCTCACCCTCAGCCCTGCCTATTCTGCCATGGCTGGGGTCAGCTCCACCCCTCCCTCAACTCTGCTTACTCTGCAATGGCTGGGGTCAGTCCCCATCTGCCTATGGGCCTGTAAATGTGCTCCGGGAGCAAGATGCATCCCTGCTCCACTCCCTGGCCTGCACCCTCAGGCAGGGGCCATTCCTGATGTCGCCTAGCACTACAGAAGCAGTGGCTGGAGCTAGAAGCCAGAGCCTGCACCACCTGGTTGGCCAGGTCAGAGGGCCAGGGACCCAGGGGTGGAAACTTGTTCAGAACCCAAAGGGTTACATCTGACCCAGCCCCCACATGCTCTTGTTCAGCCCCTAATGAAAAACAGATGAGTGCTGCATGAGAGCCTGAACCCAGCCCCGGGGAGGAAGGGTGCCAGACCCTGATTTGTGCCACAGGCCTTGTCGAGCCCCAAGGAAACAGACAGCTGCTCTGCCCCATGCCAAGAGAGACACCCCCTGACTTGGGCTAGCTTAGAGCTCCCCAGGAAGCAATGCACAGAGGTGGGGAGTGCTGCGTGGGGAGGCACATGGGGCCCACAGCGACCCGCTTGCCACCCAGCCACTAGCCCACTCAGCCAGGCCCAGTTCCCTGAGGGCTCAGTGAAATGGGATGAGCCAGGCTGAACCAGCAAAAAGAAAGAAAAAAACCCCAAGGAGTCCTCTGGCACTTAAAGACTAACATTTATTTTTCGCATGAGCTTTCGTGGGAGAAAATCCCACTTCATCTCGTCAGATCCTTTGAAGATGGGGGAATTTACAGAATGGAATGAAAATAAATGCAAGAGCGGGTAAAACACAGGATCAGGTCATACAGTAACAACTGCTCTGATTTGCTGTTAGGGTTCAAACTCTGGAAAGGCTGCACTCAAATTACCTGTTGTAATGGGAAAAGAAGCCACAGTGTTGATTTAATCCTGCTTGCCACACAATCTAATTTGCATATTAATTCCAATTCGGCTGTTTCTCTTTGAAGCCTTGATGACTTCAGGCTTCTCAGGCTTTGAACCTTAACAACTGCTCTGATTTGCTGTTACTGTATGATCTGATCCCAGGTTTTACACTCTCTTGCATTTATTTTCATTCCATTCTGTAAATTCCCCCATCTTTGAAGCATCTGACAAAGTGGGATTTTCTCCCACAAAAGCTCATGCAAAAAATAAATCTGTTAGTCTTTAAGTGCCATAGGATTCCTTGGGTTTTTTTGCTGGACTAGACTAACACTGCTGCCCCTTTAGAACCAGGCTAAGGCTACCACATACCAAAGCATGGAAAGGAGGACAGGGAAGTAGGAACAGTAGGATGTTGGAAGACAAATGCAGAAAATGTAGTATTAATGTAATATTCTTCAGTTTTTAGGGGGCCCTGGAACACTTTCCCCTAAAGATAAGGTATTCCTTGGCATTCCAGCATACTTTAACCCCTATAAGTAAAAAGCCAGAAAAAATGATGTATTTTAAAATGCCTGCCAGATGGAGGATGTGAAGGTAAAAAGGAGGCTATGTCCTCCTTTCACCTGCAGTCTGGTAACCCTAAGCCAGGCTGAACCAGCGTCTCTCCCTAGTGCTTAGAGGGGGCTGCAATCTGCTGGTTCCTCCCCAGGCTGTGTCTGTCTGCCTGGCCTATCCTGCAGTCATGCAGGCATGTGCACATACTGCACTGGTTTGTTTACACATGCACACTGCACTTGTTTACACGTTGCACTTGCTTATTTTTACACCTCCCACCCTCCGGGAAGGGATCTGGCCCAGCAGCTGGGAGCCGTGAGGGGAAACTGAGCTGGGCTGTTCCCTTCCTCCCCCCCAGCCCCAGGAGACAGAAGCTCTTTGTGCTGCTGGGGATGGAGCCCAGCTGATGCTGGGTGGGGCAGGGCACAGCACAAGCAGCAAAGCTGCCCCCCTGTCCTTCTCCAGGCCATGTACCAGCACAGCCCTCACGGCTCCATTAACCCTTTGCAGACTGGCTAGCCCAGAGGGCTGGGGACAGGGGCTCCAGGTCTCTGAGGAAAAGGCACCCAACATATTCAAGGGGCGCCTTCATGCTGGAGGTTGGGCTTGTAGCGAGGGGATCAAGGTAAGAGAGGTGGTTTATAGCACCTAGCATCTTGCTCCTGCCTGCGGGGGCCATGCACAACTCTGTGAAACCAGGATAATCTGGCCCCAAATCCTCCAGGCAGAGTCGCTGCAAGAGCTCATCCTCCTCAGTGCTGCCCCATGGTCCTGGGCACTTAACCCCCCTGCAGCCTTCCACCCTCTCAACCCTCCCCCCTGCCTCAGTGCTGCCCCATGGTCCTGGGCACTTAACCCCCCCGCAGCCTTCCACCCTCTCCCCCCCCAACCTCAGTGCTGGCCCATAGTCCTGGCTGCCTGACCCCCCAGCCTTCCAACCTCTACCTCCCCACCCCAGTGCTAGCCCACCGCCCTGGCTGCCTGACCTCCAGCCTTCCACATTCTTCACACATACATCCCCCCCGACCTCACAGCTGGCTTGAGACCCTGGTCGCCTGACCTCCTGGTGCCCCATCCAGGCGTCCCACTCACCACCTCCTCTGTCCCGTTCCGAGCTGGCTGCCAGCTGTGTGTGTCGTTACTGAACTGGATCTTGTAGGAGGTCACCCAGTCATATCTGCCAGGGCAAAGGAGAGATTCAGCCATGGGGTCAGTCATCAGCATTAAGGGGTGAAGAGGGCCCCCCAACGCTTTCCCCACCAGCCCCACAAGAGGTGCCATGGCCACAGAAGGAAGCGCGGTCTGAAAGCCTAGATACCACGGTGAGGGGCACGCTGGCCCAGATCCACCACCCTCCTCCCCTGCACGCTCCGCTCACGTCCAGATGGAGTTCAGTCCCTGTGTGATGACACCGGTGAAGCGAGTTGGCCGCCGGGCATCAATCTCCAGCCACTGGTTCCGATCGTCGTGGCCAGAACACCAGCCTCCATCATAGAAGTCACCGTCGTGGATCCCAGACTGCAGCGGGGAAGGGAGGGACACAGAGTGGCAGGAGGGCACCAGAGCAGCCATGGCGTGTAGGAGGACTTGTCAGGGGCTCACAGTGGGAGAGGAACCATGCCGGCTCTCTGGGGAGTTGGGCATCTGTCTAAACTCCTTACTGCACGGGACTGTCCCTCCCAAGGGTCTGGGGAGTGCTTGGTGGCCAGAAAAGCCACTGGAAACAAATAACCCTCACTGAGCTGGCCCAGGGCTCAGTGCTCCCACAAACCAGCTGGGAAATCCACCCAGCAGGCACATTTCTTTTTATTCAGAGCCACAGCACAATATAACTGGGGGTCTTTTCATCCGGTGTTTTGACAGAAATAGTAGCTCTTGCCAGAAGTCGCAGACGCCCCCCCACCCTCTTCTCGAAATTGGCACATCAGGGCTAGAACACAGAGCCCTGGCGTCAGCGGAAAATTTATAGATCTTTACAAAGCTGCCCCCAGAAATGGGCACAGCTCTTCACAAAGGAGATGTGTGTGATGACAATAGGTGCAGTGGGGGCCCCCCATACTGTAGAGCTGCAATACTCAGTGGGACCCTCTTCAGCAGCTACTGCAGGAGGTTTCTCACCCTCCAAGAGCAGGGGGTGCCCTCAAGAGGGCAAGGTGGTGTACGGATGGGGTGACTGCTGCGAGGTCAGGTTACGGGGCTGGGCCTGCAATATGTCAGGCAAGAGAGTCAGGACGCACCTCCAGAATCCCTGGGGTGGGCTGAGCAGCATGGGATAGCTGCCAATGGAAGAAAAGGCCCCGAATATCACACCCGTCCCCATAAAAGCAGGACATCTACCACGAGGGGAGACACAGCACAGGTGGTAACAGCCATGTGGATGGGAGGGTTGAATGAATGGGACCCCTTCTCCCCACTGGCGAGTGTCTGCACTGCATGCATGGGTGCAGCACACAGCCCTGCCCACCTGTATGTTGAGGCGTCCACGGTGGGCCCCCAATCCATAGCGTTTGATGCTGGAGGCTCGAAGCTGGGAGTCGGACACACGCAGAGACTCCAGCCCCAAAGGGGGACATTCTGGTGGGAGACACAAGGGGGAAGGAAAGGCAAAGTCAGCTTAATGAAAAAGTCAGAGGGGTCCGATTCATCCTAGCGCAGGGGCTGTATTGTGGGGGCCCACAGAGTCCAGGCCAGCCCATCCCCTGCCAAACAAACCTCTGCTCCCTGAAAGCTCGGCCAGCAACAAGGCCTGGAGAGGCAGGCCAGGAGTCGTCTCCCCTCTGGCATCTGAATTATGGGGAGACCAACCAGGCTGGGCCCCTGGGGATAGTCCCTGCTCTTCTCTCGCTGTCCATAACTCAGTGACATCAGGGGCCCATGGACTGGTGTGGAGAAGTGGGAACCTTACTTAAGGGAAGACACGGATGTTGATGCTGTTTCTTTTCTATTTGGGTGATGGGACACAGGTGGGTGATATGGGGTAGAGTCACTAGGGGCAGGGGGGTAGTGTTTAGGGAGCCTGTACCTGGGACCCCCCACTGGTCACACTGGATTCAGCTGGTTGGACCAGGGGGTGGAGAGGTGGGCAGAGTGAGGAGGGGAACAAAGGACCAACGGGAAGGAAGGGAGAGAAGGGAAATAGAGGGTCCAAGAGACGGGACCCTGCCCTGGGGTGTAGCCCTAATCCCCTGGGGGTTTCACTCCTGGTTGTTCTGATGATGCTGATACCAACTGTCCTTGCTGCTGTATGAACTGGTTTGCTAATAAACCCTCTGACTGCCACACTGGCTGAGAGTCGCTGCTGATTGGGACGGCTGGGACCCGCCTGGAGGGAGGAAACCCCCTCCAAGGGAGACCAGACAGAGCAAGGATTGGACCCTCTGAGCCTGGAGTTGGGGGCTGGCTGCACGGAGCGGGGAGACCCGGGTGCTGGACGGGGAAGGAGACTCCACTGTAACAGAGTCCTGAGTGGCAGTGGACAGAAGGGATCCAAGAGGCTTGTCTAGGGCCTCCGTCACAACTGTACAAAATCAGGCCGAACCCTGAGGTCATCAGCCCTCAGCAGTGAGCTTCACCTGGCCCCAAGCGAACGCTGCTCAGCACTTCTCATCAGCAGGGTACGAGCCTAAGGCCTCAAGCTGCTGCCCCCCATGCCAGCACAATGACTTTAGTACCAGAGCTGGGCAGGCAGGGACACCCCATCACAGCTGGACTGTGTGCCCCATCCAGGCTTACCCCCGACATCCCCACCAGTTCCAGTTTGACCGGCTACATTCAGCCTTCCTGGCATTCCTCCTCCCCGCCGGCCCTATGCTGTCGCAGCAGCCGCAGCTGCAGGGTTACCCTGCTTGTTATACAGCAGCCAGGCTCCCATCCCAGAGGCAGCTGCAGCATCCCACTGATGGGGGAGTGAGGGCAGAGCTACTTGCCAAGCACGCTGAATACACAAAGTGCTGTGTTAGCAGTAGGGACAGCTGTTATTGTGACCCCGTGCACAGGGTCCTTTGGGATCCCCATGGCCCTATACACAGCCCACGGCCCTGTGAGGAGCCCTGCCTGACGTACAGTCCAGAGGCTGGCCCTTATCAGTTCTCCCCAGATGACGACTCAGAACCAGCGCGCAGCTGGCATCTCACTTTGCACATATCACGTTCCCGCACAGCCTGCAGCCAAACCACCCTGCTGGAGACACACGCCCTCCTGGCGACTGGGCCAGTGGAGACCAGAGAACAACCCCTGCTGGGGTCATACCCTGGCACAGTCAAACCCTGGCACAGGGGCTGTGTGGGTGGTGGATGTAGGGCCAGGCTGCTCACAGCTGTTTAGCAGGGAAACCTCCTGCTGCAGGCTGGGCCAGGGAGGCACTTAATCGCAGCACTCTGCGGCACCCTCTCTGGTCCTTGTGTGCAGAGGGGATCACAGGGAAGTCCAGGGTGCTCCTTGACTTGCTGACGGTGCCCTGGAGATGCAGAGAAGGGGCGACCCAGACACAGGCTGTCTTTCCCCACCAGCATTACAGTCCTAGTGCTGTGGCTAGCCATGGTGTGAAGCCGAGCTAGGCCAGGCAGAGGTGAAGAGTGGCTCTCGCTAGGTCCCAGAGACAGGCACTTGGAGGGCTAATGCACCCTCCCCCAAGGCCACAGCAGGGTGCCTGAGCCCAGCACCCCACTCCCTAGTCCAGCAGTTCCCAGCCTTTTCTCTGCCGTGGCGCACCTTGATACCTTTAGTTATTTCGAGGCACACTGCCAAATAGTTGCCGAATGAACTCCCGAATATTCATGAGCCAATCCAGAACCCTAAAGTTTTTCAAACAATTCTATGGCACATCTGCTCAGGCCTGACGGCACACTGGTTGGGATCACTGCCCTAGACCACCTGTGGAGACAAAGGAAGGAGCCCAGGGCCTGGCCAGCTTCTCTGCTAAAGGGAACTGGAAAAGGCTGTGGGACAGGCAGCTCCACTCCTGTCTGTCAGCTTGAAACAGCCCCTGAGCCCTGCTTCTTCCGAGGGTGCCCCAAACCTCAAGGCATCACAGCCAGAAGTCCAGCAGCCTGAAGCAGAGGCCTTCATTTGGGTTATATCCAGCCACGGTCCCCCGTCCTCAGGGGAGAGCACTGCCCAGATCTCACCTTCCCTGCTCCACGGCCATGTGCTCAGATCTATGGTGCCAGCCTGTCCTGCAGCTCAGCTGCCCTGCCATGGACCCAGGGTGGTTACCTGTTACCTGTCTCCTGTCCTTACTGGTAATGCCCAGGGGCTGGGCTTGGAATCTGGGGACCGGTCACTGAGTTTCCACAGCCATGATGACCTAGGAACAGCCCTGCGTGCTCTTTGGAGCCAGCAAGAAAGGGACCGGACTGGACCAAGTGCATCGTTCTGGGCAGGAGTGGCCACATGGATGCCAGGGCTTCCTGGCTTCAGCACCCAGCCCCAGTCACTGCTGTGTAAAAGGGCAGGCCAGGGCAGGAAGGGGGTGCTAAGGCTGGGCCCCGTTGCCTTCCACGTCCTATCGCTGCCCCTGTGTGAACCCTCAGCTCTGATGGGACCTGGCCCATGGCTCTCCCCTGCTGCAGGGTCCTCTGGGCCACTCAGATGCTGGGACACAGCAAGGGATCCCACTACGGCCCTGCTGCAGATCTACCCCACTCATACCAAGGGTGCAGGCATGGCTTAGATCCTCCATGGGCATGGTGCTCCCACAAGGGGCCTGCTCTGGAGCTGGGTTAGTGCAAGGCTCCTACCAACATAAACCTCCCTGGGGACTGAGTTCAGGAGATGCCCTCTATCTGGAGAGCTGCTGGGGAGCAATGAGAGAGGAACCACTAGCGAACGCTGCCCCCAGGCCCTTGAGCAATTGCAAAGCTAGGATTTGACTCATCAAACAACTCAGTGCCCCCACTTCTTGCCAAGCTATGGCTCAGTGACCCTGCATCTCCTCCCAAACCAGCCTATCCCTCCGGCTGGTCCTGACAGATGTTCACGGCCAGGGCCAGTGGCTCCCTGCTGCAGGAGAACGTTCTCCAGCCCCCAGCTAGACATCAGCTCCCACTGTGAAGTGCAATGCTGCCCCATGCCCACTCTGTGCCCACTCACAGACAGCCCGACATATGCAAACCAGTGCCCCAGATTATGGGTCTCCTGCTCCAGGATGCTACTGAGGGGGGCTGGCTGGGCTTTGCTCCTTGTCGGGTTGTGGGAGGCTGTGTCTACACTAGCCATTCCCTGGCAATCTCCTTCAGTGCAGCTCAGCAGGAGCTAGTGACAGCGGGTGCTTGGTTGCCCTGACATCGCTGCTGCTCCTGCCTCACGAGGCCATCCTAGTGAGCAGCAGGCTCCTGCCAACTTTCCATCCGGCTGCGCTACAGCTGAGCAGGAAACTCTGAACCTCAAAAGCCCAAGGAAAAACAGCAGTGCCAGCCTTCCAAGAATAACCCAGGCTAGCCTTGGAAAGCCTGGCCCCTTCTGCTGAAAGGTCCACATGCACGGCAGAGGCACCACACCAGGCGCACACTGAAGGTATCTGTATGTGTGCGCCTGGTGAAGGAGAGCCCGTGGCAGTCCAAGTCGGGGTGCCCCAGGCCATGTGCATGCAGCCAAGAGGGGTAACCCGCTGCGTCAGCAGGAAGGGGGCATTAATGCCAGCCCAATGACAACTGAAACATGACTTGTAACTCTCTTGGTGTCAATCAGTTATGCTAACACTTGGCTGGCTGCAGCAGCAAGCGCAGGGTGGGGTCCAGAATGGGACTGGGCTGCTGACAAGGTTTGTTCAGGCAGGGAGGGTAGAGGGTGAAGAATCAGCCCCACTCATCCACAGATGGAAAGTCACCTCTGCCCCACAGGGAGAGGGGAGGAGACCACTCCTCTTCCCAGCGTCATGTGCCCCCAAAGCATCTCCCACACTGGCCTTGGAGGTACAAAAACCAGAACAGGGAGGCCCAAAACGAACTGTGCGTCCAAAGCAACCTGACAAATTTCCCAAGGCAGCTACTGCCAAAAATGGACCCTCCTGGGAAAACCCGAGCAGATGGCAACCCCACTTCCAAGCTCCTGCTGCCCCCCCCCGATCTCTGCAAGGCAGGCAAGCTCTGGACAATGGAGCAGCGCGCTGGCCATGGACTGTGGGGAGGCCGTGAGCAGTGTGTGGAATTTGGTATTAGACTCCACAACACAAGGAATCCTGTGCTAGACAAGGCAGCATTTGGGAGGGCAGGGGGAGATGGAGAAGGGTGACATGCTGCACTGGATGCAGGTCCTCGACTGGGTGTGTGGCCATGTGTGAGCTGGAGGACAGACTGGTGCTGGCCTAGGGTAACCATGTGGAGCAGGATTGCTTTCCTGCAGCCTGGCTGGGAGCATGGAAGAGGGCTCAGAGATGATACCCCAATTGTGCCAGTAGCATTCCCTGCTGGGGGCAGTCACTGGGGTGGATGAAGCACTTACGTGGCTCTTGCTTGCTGGCGGCTCCCTGGGCCGAAGCCTTGGGTTTCTTCTTTAAGACTTTTTTCTGTATGATTTTCACCCTCCTGGACTGTTTTGTAGTGTGCCTGACTGGAGAAAGGTAAATCGAACTCATGGTCACCCAGCTCCTTCCCAAAGCCAGCAAAGCAGTGTGCTCAGGCCCAGGCAGCTGGGCTGAGGGATGTGGGTGCTGCAGGTCAGGGCTGGGAGGGAAGCAGACACAGGGTGAGCCTATCCCCCTACAATGGGCCCCCATGGGCCCTACAGCTTGATGCAGGCACTTACAGAGTGCAGAGAAAGTCTGGATAGCCAGATACCAGACCCGGGAGCCTCCACATCTGTGCATGGAGCTCTGACCACAAGGAGCATCTGGCCTCTCTGATTCAGCCGTCTGGCATCACCGGCTCCTGCCTTGCTTCCTGTAAACTGAGTTATCGAGGCTCCTTTGTAAACAAAGGGGACTCTGGGCCAGTGTTTCTTGCTGCTTCCAGAGCTCTAGAGGCCAGGCCCTGCTCACCAGGGTCCCAGCTATGCTGAGGTCTCTCCCTTGCACCGGGACTCGCAGCATCCCCCAGCAGAGTCATTGCAGTTCTGTGCTGCTCGCCCCATCTGCTGGAAAAGCACAGCTGCAGCAGGGCCAGAAATCTCCTCCCCTGCTCCAGCAGCCCGGGCCCCACGCTGCAGCTGCAGGAGGCAAGAGGGGCTAACAGTGCGGCACAGGGCCTAGCATGCAGACTGCAGTCCTGTCTCGTGAAGGACGCTGGTGCCCAGGTGCCCTGGTGTGTTGGTCAGTAGGTTTGTGGCAGAGCAGAGAGACGCAGCACTGTTGGACAGATGGGGATCCGCTGAGCTGGCTTGCTATTTCCTCTGGCCCAAAGGAGCCCAAGGAGTGACTGGAGGACTGGAGCTGGCATGCTTTAGCTGTGGATAGTTTCTAGACCGTTAGTTCAGTCGCTCTGCTCCATTCCCCAACCCCTCCCTGACCCCTGGTTGGCAGGGAGCCCATTGTCTCTTCCCCACCCCAAATCCAGCTCATGCTGAGGGAAAGGGGGACGGCGGTGCTGGGGCTGCTGGTCTCTGGAAGCAATGAGGTTCATCTGCTCAGGGGCGCTCTGCACGCCAGTGGAGCCAGGATCTGCCCGTGCCGCCCTCCTCCCATTGACCTGCTCAGCGGAAAGCAGCTCCGTCCAGCTGGCACCAGCGCGCACTCTGTGGGATAGTGTGGCCCGGCCAACCAGTGTGGGCACACGAATCCCCTTGGCAGGGTAACAGGATACTCAGGGACCCAGGATAGTTGGGGAAGGGTCCCCACACCCCCTCCAGTTCCTGGCAGCTGGAAGCCAGCCTCCCCCCCAGACCAAGGGGTACCGCCTGCCTGCGGCTTTGCTGCTCAGCAACTTCGCTCAACAACTCTTTTGCCTCCTGCAAAAAGTGTGAGCGGCGGAGGCACCCGCTGCGCAGTGAGAGCGCCCCGCCACACATCGGGGGCCGAGGGGCGCGCACCGCACCCCAGAACAGGGGCCAGGACTGGGGCAAAGACCATGCAAGGCTGGTGGGTCCCGTCCAGCGCCCCCAGGATGCGCCATGTGGCCCCCCACACCCCGCGCCCCACCGACGCCCCCAGCCCCCCGCAGCCAGGCTGCGCCCCAGCCCTACCTTCACCGCCCGCCTCCTTCTCCCCCGCCAGCCTCAGCCTCCCGCCCTCGGCGCTGGGCAGCGGCTCCTCCAAGCCCGTGCGCCCCGGGGTGCTCGGCGCTGCCGGGGCCGTGGTGACCGCCCGGGGGCTGCCGCTTTGCTGGCCGCCCGGCCCGACGGTGGCGTTGCCGGGGGCCCCGAGGGCGCCGGCCAGCGCCAGCAGGAGCAGGGGCAGGGGCAGAGCCGGCATGGCAGGGGCGCAAGCAGGGCGCAGCGCAGCGCAGCGCATCGCGACTCTCCCTGGGCTCTGCCCGCGCAGCGCAGCCGCCCCGCCCCGCAGTTCCGGAGCCGTCCCGCTACCGCATTGCGCGGAGTAGCCGCACCCCCCAAAGCGCCCGGGCTCCCCAGCCCCCCGGGTCCGGGGGGGGGAAGCGAAGCGGGGACCAGCCGAGCCTGCCCCGCTGCCGGCCGCCTGGCTCCCCCCGCTCGGCCGGGAGCACCTCGAGGGGATGCTGGCCTGGCAGGGGTTGCCCGCGGGCCAGGGGTGCCAGATGTGGGGCTGCAGCCTTGGCACAGGGGCCACCGGGATCATCTCGTTGGGGCTCCCCACGTAGCCCTGCCCTGCATTTGTCGCCCGGCCGCTGGCACCCAGCACCGGCTCTGACCCGTGGCTGGAGCCAGGAGTCAGGGGACCATTCCTGCCCTCCACTGAGAAAGTGCCAGGAGACCCAGGTTCTCGGCGGGACTCTTGGCCGTGCCATGTGTCCATCCCCGGCACGACTCCGTCAGGCCGCAGCTTCGGGCCTCAGCTTCCTCTTCTGTAAAACGGGGCTTTCCTTGGGGACGACACTCAGGTCCGTGCACTCACCAATGCATTTCTCCCTCCCGCCCTGGGCAGAGGGCAGGGCTGTTATCTCTGCTGGACAGATGGGGCCGGGGCCCAGACAGCTGACAGGTCCATGGGCTTGGAGCACCTCAGTACTCTCCGGGAGTCGGATCTGTATAACTTGCCCAAGGCTGCACCGGGGCGGCAGGAGGGGAACCAAGAACACCCAGGCCCGTGCCCACTGGGTCATCCTTCCTCTGCTTCCTTGGAGGGGCCTTAATTTGTTAGTGCTTGCGAGGTGCTGTGGGTTTCTGGGACAGAAGGTGCTAAACCTGTACTAGAGTGGAAGTGCTGCAGGACAGGAGCCTTGCGGCTCCCAATTTGCCCGCAACCCTAACTGCCTTCTGTGGTGAGATGACCAGCTCTGTGAGTGTGGGGAAAGCAGTGGTTATGATGTACCTTGATGTAGCAAACGTTTTGATATGGTTTCCTACTGTATTCTTACCAGCAAGTTAAAGAAGTACGAGTGGGATGAATGGACTATACGGTGTATAGGCAGCTGGCTAGATCATCCGAGTCAACAAGTTGCGTTCAACGGCTCCATGTCTAGTTGGTAGCCAGTATCAAGCACAGTACCACAGGGATTTGTTCAACAACTTCATTAATGATCTGGCGGAGGACAGAGCGGATGCACTCATAGCAAGGTTCCAGATGACACTAAGCTGCAAGGAGTGGTAGGTATCCCGGAAAGCTGGGAAAGGACAGAGAGTGACCTAGACAAACTAGAGGACAGGGACAAAAGAAAAGAAATGCAGAATCCTGCACGTAGGACAGAAGAATCCCATGTACTGCTACAGACGGGAAGGACTGGCTAAGCAGAACTTCAGCAGAAAAGGACCTGGGGGTTACAGTGGACAAGAAGCAGGATATGAATCAACAATGTGTTTTTACTGCCAAGGAGGCGAATGACATACTGGGTTGCATTAGTAAGAGCATTGCCAGCAGATTGAGGGAAGTGATAATTCCTCTGTGTTCAGCACTGGTGAGGCCTCAGTTGGAGTATGGTGTCCAGTTTTGGCCCCCCACTACAGGAAGGATGTGGACAAACTGGGGAGAGTCCCGCAAAGGGCAGCAAAAGCAATGAGGGGACTGGAGTCCATGGCTTAAGAGACGGGGCTGAAGGAACCTGACTTGTCTAGTCTGCAGAAGAGAGAGGAGATTCGATGTCAATCTTTAACTACCTGCAGGAGGGCTCCAGGGAGGATGGAGCTGGGCTGTTCTCAGCAGGGCAGGTGACAGAACGAGGAGCAATAGTCTCAGCTTGCAGTGGGGAAGGTCTGGGTTAGGTATTAGGAAGAACTTTCCCCTTAGGAGGGGTGAAGCACCGGAATGGGTTACCTAGGGAGGTGATGGCATCTCCATCCTTGACCTTATGCAGTTTTAAGGGCAGTTTAACAAAGCCCTGGCCGGGTGGGCTTACTCGGGGTTGGTCCTGCTGTGAGCAGGGGTTGGACTAGATGACTCCTGAGATTCCTTCCAACCGTTATCTGCTCTTATTCTATGTTGTCCATCCTTCTGGGGCTCACGTGCCCTGCCTACATGGAGCTCTGCACACCTCTGAGGATATACAAACTGAGGATTAAGTATCACTATTAATACAGTCCCTTCAGTGGAGCCAGCACCAGTGCAACTGAGGACGAAACTTGGCCTGGCTGGCTCTGTCTTGATGTGAATGGAAATTGGGAATCTTTAAAGAACACCTTATAGATGCCCAAGAGCCACAATCAAGAATGAAGGCTATACTGATTGAAAAGCCAGTCTAGTTTAGAGAGCAAGTGAAGGCAGCTATCCAAAATAAAACAAATAATATATACCAAAACAAACAAAACAAACTTTTAAAGACTAACATTTGTTTATCACATGCGCTTTTGTGGGAGAAAATCCTACTTCAAGCTTTTGACGAAGTGGGATTTCTCCCAGAAGAGCTCATGTGATAAATAAATTTGTTAGTTTTTAAGTGCCACAGGACTTCTTGTTTATTTTGCTGAACAAACTTGTTTATTTTGCTAACATGGCTGCCCCTTTGGAGCCTGTCAACATATAAGAAGTGGAAGAATGGGAAAGTTGATAGCAATGGATATAAATCAGAAGTTGGGAACTGAAGACAAGGGACACAAGGAGAAATCTGGGGTCAGCAGAGTTAAGGACAGTAAGCTCTTTGCATACATTAGGGACTAAAAGAATCCAGACAACAATGTAAGTCCATTACCATCATTGTTAGGGCTCCCATAACTACACTGGTTATTGGGCGCTGTCACTATTGTCTCCACCCCGACTGTTGTGTGTACATGAGTACCTGTGTCTCTGTGAAGTTCACTTCTGTTCACTTTTTATGTTGTCATTCTATCTCTTCTTCTGCCCGACTCTTTGTCTTTCCCTCTGTAGTGTCCCATGCAGGATATCAATGGTCTTGGACAGGCCAGATGATCTTGTTACACTTCTGCTTTCACTTCTTCATGGTTATCAGGAGACCTTCATGCAACCCAGCACATTGTGTGATGGTGTTCCAGACCTCTTCATTAGGGCATGTTCTAGGTACGAGATGTCCAAGATTTTACAGAAGTGTCTCATCTCCACTACCTGTATCTTCTGTTTCAGTTCTGCCACAAAAGTCCCTGTCTTGCATGGATACAAAAAAATTGAGATGACCAGTGTGTGGAGCACTTTCAGTTTGGAATTCAAGGAGGTGTTTTTGTTCCTCCCAATTGGCTTCAACTTTGACTGTGCTGCTGTTTTTTATCTGGTTCTTGCCAGAATTTCTGCCTTTGATCCCTTGTCGGTGATGGTTGCTCCCAGGTACTTGAACTATTTCCCTCTCTCCAGCTTTTGTCCATTGATAGTGATGTGTGAGTTGATCCAATCGTGTTTGTCATCAGCTTGGTTTTCTCTGCATTAATTTGCAGAGGTTTCATCCACTTCTTTCACAAGGCCAGCAAGCTCTTCACTACCTGTTAGCCATCAATATCATCAGTGAATGGAAGATTTGAGATTGTTTGCCCCCTGTATTGACTGGGCATATGTGATCTTCTGGGACATCAGTCCTTATGCACTCCAAGCAGATGGTGAACAGTGTGGCCGAAAGAAGGCAGACTTGCCGGACTCCCAATGGTGGTGCAAAACCACTCTCCTATTGTGCCATTGACAAGAACTGTGCTGTTGGCCTTGACATACCATTGTTTAATGGTAAAAATCAGCTTACGACCAATGTTGTACTTTTTCATGGTTGCCCAGAGAGCTTTGTGCCTTATTTTGTCAAATCCTTCTTAAAGTCAACAAAAACATGGTAGATGTCCTGCTGATGCTGTAACTATGTTCTCACATAGGATACAAAGGTTCACGACTAGATGGAAATGGTAGAATTATCAGTTATAATGCAGAAAAGACAAACTGTTCAAGAAATATTTCTCTTCTGTTTCTAGGGAGAAAAACAGATGAGGGAGTCTCATCATATAGTGTTAACACTCTTTCTAGTCCACTACTATCTCTGGAGGATGTTCAACAGCAGCTAATAAAGTCAAACATTTTAAATCTGCAGGGTCAAGAGTTCTAAAAGAGTTGGCTGAGGAGCTCACTGGACCCTTAATGTTGATTTTCAATAAGCCTTAGAACCCTGGGGAAGTTCCAGAAGAGTAGAAGAAAGCTAACGTTGTGCCAATTTTAAGAAGCGTAAAAGGGATGAACCAAGTAATTAAAGGCCTGTTAACCTGACATCAGCCTTGATCATAATAATGGAGGGGCTGGTACTGTTACCTGCACTGTAGCATGCTCCACCCACAGTTCCTCAGTTCACACTTTAGGGCTCAGGGTCACCTGTTCCCAGGCCATAGGCCTCCAGGAATAACCTGATTAATTGAAGTTCCCCCCCCTTTCACAATCCATGGGTCTCTGGGTGTAATTCTCTGTGGCTTTGGAGGATCTTTGACCAGGGAAGGAGCCTTCCACAGGAATGTCCTTATTCTCATCTGTTACGTGTTAGCTCTGTGTTCCTGAGGAATCAGAGCATAGTATCCAGCCTGTGCCTCCCCCCCACACATTCCCCAACCTCTGCTTGAACTGAAAACCAAAAACAGTAGGAAATGGGAGCCATCCTCATCTACCCATATCCAAAAGCCATCAGCACAGTAAATGGCGCTTCATTTGCATTGACTATGGAGAGCCAGGCTCCAAAGCAGGAGCCGCACTGAACTCTGGGATTGAAGAAGCAGGGAAGCATTGCCTGATGGGGGATCTCACACCAACACGAACAAACTCAGCAATTATCAGACCATTCTAGTCACAGACATGATAATTGATACCCAAAATACTGAGTCTGCCTGACTGTATTGTCAGCTTCTCTGAACCATCACACCCAGCCAGGAATGTGTATTGGCCACGTAAACAAGTCCTTATAGAAAACCTTTACCCACATCCAACAGAACAGTAGTGTAGTGTGTGTCCTACACTATTTTGCAGGCTTGTGGTGTGCAAGTCCTGACTGGATCCTTTCTGAATCTTGTGTGAGTCTGGATTGAGTCCTGAGTCCTGATGCTTGGATCTAAAGCTGTATCATTTCCACTGGGATTTGGCTTTTCTTCTTTGCTGATTGCTGTGGGCGCTTTGTTTCCATCCAGCCTCTGACCCTGATCTGCACAACCTGGAAACCTTTCTGCTACACGGAGTGGTGAGACCCCCCCACCCCGCCAACTTCTCTGTCTCTCTCTCTCTTTCTAGGCCTGATACAGAGAATCTAGGTAATATTGTAGCTGGGTGTTCTTCTTTCCTTGTATGTTTATCAATGCTGTACCTGGGTATTTTGGGGTATTCTTCTCTCCTTGGTAATTATTATTAGTAGTACAAGTTTTAGATACCTAGCAATAAAATGACTTTTGTTATTAAGCCAGTTTCCAGACTCTTTTAAGACATCATTCCCTCTCCTTTGTGGTCTTGGTTTCTTTATATCACTTTGCAGCAACGCTTCTATTACCTAGCCAAAGATCCCTGTAATGCCCACAACCCTGTAAGGTTTGCTCATTGATGGGGATAGAAGCCTGATTGACTCCAGGGGCATATAAGGGTGACAGCTGAAAAGTGCTGTTTTGACCCAGCCTGATTGAGTCCAGGGGCACATAAGGGTAGCAGCAGAGAAGTGCTGTGTGACCCAGCCTGCTCAAGATCCATAATCAAGCCTAGTTTGGTGCGGTACAGGGGCACATAAGGGTAGCAGCAGAGAAGTGCTGTGTGACCCAGCCTACTGAGTTCAGGGACACATAAGGGGTCAGCTGAGAGTGCTGATAGACCCGGTCCGCTCAGATGCACCTATAGAGAAACACAAGTCACACAAGCAGCACACTAATAGAAGTACCATCTTCCCCATAGAGAAAGCAGCTCTAATAAAGGAGCATACCCCGAGTTGGTGGGCAAAGTTGGTAACACATCTATTAAAAATTACCAACCCAGAACAGGCGCTAAGCATACAATGTCACCACACCCAGTAAGGCAGACAAAGGTCTGGTGGCCAGTCAGGATTAGATCATCTGGGGACTCTGGTTTCTGCACCGTGTGGTTGGCAGGGTGTGAGGTCTGGCAGCTCTCATCTGGGGCCCTGTCCTGGAGTTAGGTGCCAGAGAACTTCCTTTCAGACCCCAGTTCATATAGTTAAAGCTTGGGCCCTGCTTAGCTGTACCGTAACCAGTTATTTTAATCTACAGTACTGCAAAACACCAGTCTTAGCCCATTACAAAATGGTCCTTTAGCCAATCACCTCCCACCATCTTAACTGATTTAAATAGTATACAATTATTCATGCAACAGACAGAAACAGGCACAGAACCAGATGGAAATCTTTCAGATAAACAATAGAGAAAGTGGGGACCATAAGACAAAACAACCACAACAGTTGAGCAGTGACGCCTTGCCAGGCATCAGCTGGCAAACAAAGATTTCTGTAAGCGTCTTGAGATCTGTTTTATTTATCAGGTGGCTGTGGGCACTATGAAGACAGTGTCACCTCCTTACCAGCCTGATATTACACTGGTTTGAAGTTGTTTCAGGAGTGTGAAGATGTCACCACCTGCTCCGTAGCTCTTGGCTGCTGTTTCCCCTGATTTGTCTGCTACTGCTTAGCCCAAGAACAAGGCTCAGACCTTGCAGTACAGGATTCGATAAAGCAGGCAGTGTAATTCATGCTGACCAACAAGGGTTTATGGAAAATAAATGATGTCAGATTAACTAGTACTCTCATCAGAAAAAGATACCAAGTTTGGCTGGTAACAGTGACAGAGCTGATGTGAAGTTCCTGGACTACAGTATGGCGTTTGGCTTGGTACCTTGTAGCGTTATGACTGACAATTAAAATAACCCACAATTCATTGTCGACCCACTGAACCTCACAGGCCCTTTGGCAACCACAGCCCGATCCGTGAGCCGCAGCCTCCATGGCGAACACTGCAGGTGGTGCTGGGAAGCAAGGTTGGGTCACAATTGCTGCTTTTTTCCCCCCTGTTTTTCTGCAACCAGAGCCAGGTGATTTTCCTCACCCGTGGTCGTTCAGTCTCTGACAGTCTTTGGCAGTTAGCCCTGTCTTGGGCTGCTGGTTCCCAGCGTGTGACGTCAACACCATCTCTTCTTGATATTTTTCTTCAGAGTGTCAAAGTTTAAAGCATCTCTTTTGTGCCCCCCAGTTGGGCAGACAGACAGCAATGGGTTGGCAAATGGGTGTCAGTGCCCGTTGCGATAGAAATCTCGGGGAGCTGTGCCTCGAACACACAGAGAGAATACTGGGTATGGAAAAATCAGGGCCCAGGTGTCTGAATCAGGTGTTCAGTGGACATTTCGGGCTTTTACCTTGGTGCGTCTCTGCACTCTAGCCATAAAGTGGGGACCCTATCACTGCCTCAGCACCCAGGGGCATTGGGAAGCTGCAGTTGCACATGCTTGCAGAGAACTAAAATCCTGCAGTGAGGAGCAGCACAGCAAGACCAAGGATGGCACTAATCCTTCCCCCTTTGGAGCTGAGTTCGGGGGGGGGCAGCAAATAACTCGGAAACCCAAGGACTGAACTGCTGCTAGCTATTGCTGTCCTGCACCTGAAGAGGCAGGGCCCCGGGGGAAAACTAGCCTGTGTGCATGCATGTCAGTACAGACTGTAGCCTGCTTAGTCTGAGGCCAACCAAATTCTGGCATTTGCCCCCTTAGCAGCATTTGTGTGTAATTTCCAGAGCTGTATCTATGGTAGAATGAATGGGGCTTTGCCCCCGGCACGCCAGAGTGGCTCAATAGAGCCACTCCATTAAAGGGCGTTTTGTGGCACCAGCCCCAAGTGCTGCTAATTGAAAAGGGCACTTTCCAATCGAAACGAACGTGCCCCGGGCGCTGAAACAGAGCGTTATGGCTCTGGTAATTACCTGCGTTATTTGCCCGTGGGCCACCGCCAGTGCAGAGCCCTGCTCATGCACCTCTGAACAGCAGCCCTTGTCCCAAAGGCCCCTCCGTCTAAAGAGATGGTCAAGGCCGGTTGCTGCATCGATCTACAGACAGGGAGCCAAGGTGCAGAGAGGCCATGGTGGAGCAGGGATTAAAGGCAGATCCCTCCTCCACCCAATGCCTTAATCACAACCCAGCCTTTTCCTCCATCTTTTGAACTCTGCACCCTGAACTCCAGCTGGCCCTGCTCAATGCCTCTGAGCAGGCAGCTGTGGGGCTCACAGAATGAGCAACTGAAGCTTGCAAGGCCAATGACTCCAGCAATGGAGCCATTTTGTGCTGGGAAGGCATGCCCAGCCCTTGGTTGAAGATGCTATGTGGGGGCAGGGACGAGTTCTCAGTGAGCGGCTAAGAAATGCTGGAATTCCTCCCCACTGCCTTTTCCTGTTTTCCTTTCCTCCCTAGGCACCCCCCACCCCTTATGTAACTTTACCCAGATCTTTTTCCTCTCCTGCGTGTCTCAGCCCTCCCAGGATTCCCCTAGTTCTCCAGTGCAAGGAGACTGCGAGGCGACTGTGTTGGGGTCCTGGAACGCTGGTGCTGTCACTCGAAATACCAAGCCACAGCTGAGCTCCTCAGAAAATAGCACAGCAGTTCTGTTCTTGGGGTTCCAAGAGCTATGTGCCCCTCAGGTCCCTGGCAAGCTCGGTGTTTATTTTATTTAGATGATTTCATTTTTGTTCAGTATTTCATAATTCTGCTCAGCACAATAAGGGCCAAGAGGCTAGGGGACAGAAACACTCTGTTGCTGTCTGTTCGTTAGAACTGCTGTCATAGGCTCCACATTGCTAAATCACTAATGAAGGCTCTCTTTTAGCTCAATTTGCAAGGTCCTGTGCTTGGGGAAGAGAAGTCTCTGAGCTCTCTTTCAGCCCACTTTTACTGTGAAGCTCTGAGCAAACACAAACAGGATGGCTGGCCCATGAGTTTCAAGGTGGCTGCGTATTTATACCTTCTGTTTCATGGCACGAGAGCCTGAGGAAGAGAGAGGACCTGAAGGGGCTAACATAAACAAGGATCTGGGCTGCGTGCAGAGCTGAGGAGGCGTGCTTTTCACTAGCACTTTGCCTGCATATAAATGTCAGAAACTGAGCTACAGGGGAATTTCTATCCACTGTGAGCAGTATGGGGCTCATGACACACAGCTGAACAGTTCTGATTCCCTCTAGTGGACAGAGATCACACACACACACATGCACGCACACTGCCTGTCATAGGGTTCCCCTTCTCCCCCAATTCTCTCACACTGTTCTGGGGCCTTGCTACCTAGGGAGATGCCCAAACAGCACTCAGCGCACTGCCAAGGGATGGGGCAGACCGCGGCTGGTGCCTGGGTCCAGGCAGAAAAGAGGGGTATTTCAGGCCACATCTCTCCAGAGAGGCTGAGCCCAGCTATGCGGGGTGCGGGTCCTCATTCCCTGGGTAGCGTCTCTGCATCAGCAGGGCTTCACAGAGTGGCAGGGAAGGAGCATTTCCCACGCATGGAAGAGGACACGCATGGGCCTGCTGAAAACGCCAGTGCCAGCCGAGATGCGTGTGTTGCTGCCAGGGGATCCCAAGAGGCACGGAGCCCCAGCTACCCTTGCACTCTAGTGGCAGTGTTCTTCCTCCCCTGGGTTCGAATCCTGCTCTTTCTAGGCACTCCCGCCAGGGCTGAGCTGGCCATTAGGTTGCCACCCAGAAGGGGACTGTGGGTTTCGTCTTGCACCCTGTGATAGACTGACGGCAGGGGCCAGTGCCCACAGCTGTTGGCTCCCAGCACAGCCAGTCTCCATGGGGCTTTCAAACAGACACCACTGTGGCTTCCCACCCCCTCCACGCTGCCCTGCGAGCAACTGCCTTCCTCTTCAGCGCACAGCCAGAGAAACTGAGGCACAGAGCAGTCGAGCGAGTTAGTCAAGGTCACAGATTGGGTCAGGATGCATCTCCCTGTGTGTCTGGCACCAAATTCTGTGTCCTGATTATTAGTCATCCCCTCTCTCTACCCTATAAATCTTGACTCCACCTCTCCCCACCAGCCCCTGCAAGGGGCCTCATAGCTGATGTCGCATAACCTAGGCAGATTATAATCTCAAAACAGATTATGCTCCACTCATGAAACAAATCCATGGTCACCTAGGAGTGCATGGTGTCATCGTGCTGACAGCCCCAAACACCTTAAACAGGGAGAATCTCAACTCTTACAGTATGGGACCTAGGCCACACAGCTGGGCGGCCCCCTTTTCACCCAGTAGAGGGCAGTGGTGCATAGAGACGCCAGCCTGTGCAGGACTCCAGGGGAAAATCCTCCCAGCCAGGGCAAGCATGGTGATTATCACCACACCGTGAAACTGGGGAGTGGGAAGGGAAGGCGAATAATCCTGAGCGAGTGCTCCACCTTGGGATATCCCTGGCCTGGTTTGTAGGCTGGAGAGGGCTGGCAAAGGATGCTGAGCTCTGGCTGCTTTCACAGGTGTCCTTTTACTGTCTCAGCTGAAAGCAGTTTTTGCTCTTGCTGTCTTGTTCGCTATTCATCCCGGCTTCACTGGGGCTCAGCAGAGGCCATGGGTGTCTCAGCAGCTGAGACCCTGCCAAAGTGGATGAGATCCGGCTGGGGGCTTGGTTCTGCTTTGCTGACCAGTGCTGCTCAGCTGCGAGGGTTAGGGGAGCTGGGGGAGGGCTCTGTTGTTGGTGAAGCAGTCTGGAGTTGGGGATTTGGAGAGACACAGGCCAGAGCTCATGTTGCTGAGAGGGAGGGCAGGATCCAAGGCCAAGGCATGTGGCTTGGTGGATTGATTTAGCCTGAGTCAGCAAGACCAGAGTTTTTATTCCTTCTCTGAAGGGCTGGGAAGAGATTCAAACTCTGCCCCATCCGTGCAGCTTGTGGCTCCTTCATAGTGCCAGAGTCTGTTCTTAAAGAAACGGCGTCCGGTGCTGTGCTGGTTGGACCCGTGCTTGCTGCAGCATTGGGCCTGGGGAGCGGGAGGGAACGTGGAGGAGATAGTAGTTAAAATATAATTAGATCGGCCCCAGAACCCTCCTAATCCCCAGGCTCTCTTCCCTTATTGTCCAGGCCCCCTTCATGCATGTGCAGGGCCCAGCCCAGGCCAGCATTTACAACCACTTCTCAGTACCACATGCATTGGTTGTTGCTCCGTAAAAATATTTATAATTTTATATGGCATTTATGTCTATAGGAATTATTGTCACAAACTATTGAACACTGCATGACACAAGTATTGTGATTAACAAGATTAATCAGATGTGATCTGGAACTGATTGAACACAATGCAAGGCCTAAACAGACACAATCGAGCCAAACAAAGCCAAAAAATTGCATTTATTGCCTGAAGTAAAACATAGGTATGCAAACTCTCATTAATATCAACATAGGTACATTTTGGGTTGAAGCCAACTTCAACCCAAACAGTTTCAAAAATCACTCAATATTTTTCCATTGTCTGCCACATTGATTTCATTGCTGCACCTCTGTGTTAAAGGCCAGTCTTTCTGGTGAGACCCTGAGTGCTAGTTGCGGCTCTCTGGTTTAAAAGTAACCATGATTTGACATACTTTAAACATTCCCACAACGCAAATGGAGGCCTGTCAGATTTGTGGGGTCCAGGAATGTTGTTCCTAGGCATTCCCAGGTACTTTAACCCCTGAAGAAGAGGACAGGAGAATGCTGGTCTGAGCATTGCTCAGAGGCTGCTGTGCTCAAACGTGCTGGGGTCTGGAGTGAGTCCAGCAAAGATGTTCAAGTCTGATGCATGGAGAACCAGGCTGCATATGCAGGCTGATGTTAATCTCTGGCCTCCCTAGATGCCAGCTCTGTGGCACCAGAGGGCATGAATGTCCCCGCAGCAGCAGCGATAGCACCTGATTAGTCAGTCTAAAGCCCTGAGTCTTTGCATTTGAGTTAAAGGAGAATCTCCAGTAGCTGTCAGTGGCATAGGGTGTTTGACACACAGCTGACCAAGGCTGATACCCAGGCCAGGGGCACACGCCTGCAAACCAGTCAGAGCTCACATACTCCTGTTGAGGGAGATGACCCTGGCAAGTCCCTGGGAAACTCAAAAGCCATTGCGGCTGCCATGGGAGCCAGGGGAGTGGCAGTGGGGAAATGGCGGCACGGGGAGGCTGCCCCCAGGGCACTGATGCTCAGATCTGGGGCGTGTTCGGGTTACCCCAGCAGGTGCCTGGGAGGAGGGGCAGCCTGAGGGTGGGAGGGGGTGGAGGAGGGAGGCAGAACAGCTTTCGGGTTTCCAAGCTCCTCCACTCTTAGCATCTCTCCATGCCTTTTGGGGGCTCTCCGTGGCAGGCGTGAAGGGCACAGCCCTCTGACCCTGTACCCTGCTGCTCCCTGGGCCTCAGAGAGTGGAGGCACTCAAACCTCCGAGTGCTGGCCGGAAACCTTCCCACCCAGAGTGCCCTGGTCTGGTGGCTGCTTCTCCAGAGCTGAGACCCTCCCTCTATTCCTGCCTCCTAAATCACCCAGTTCGTGGCCCCGCTCGACCACGCTGACACTGTCCTAGCTAACGGCACTGCCCCCACGGCTTGGCCTGGCTCTTGGCCCATGTGAGCAGGCTGCCGTCCCCCTGGCCAGGCCCCCGTTCCCTGCAGCTGCAAGCCGCAAGACACGAGTGAGGCTGCAGGCCCCTGTCCAAGGCAAACACATTGGTGGCAGCCGCGCTGGCCTCATGGCCGCTGTCCAAACCAGCTGCCACTTCAGCACTCTGCTTCCCTGGCCCCAGGGTGGCCTCGGCGGCCGTGTCTGGAGCCGCAGCCACGCCTGTCAGAGCGCCGAGCCTGCTCCAGAGCCCCGAGTGCGTGTCACGAACCGGAGTGGCAGGGCAAGGTGCTCCTGTCTCCTAGAGGGATGGACTGAACCAGAACCCCCCACTCCACGGCCCTGGGGCTGGCACCCCACGGCTCGAGCTGTTCGCTCTGCCCCCACCCGACCCTGGAGTTCTGTGTCCTGCCAATTACTGGGGGGCCCGTGGCCCTGCTCACCCACACTTGTGCATGCCCTGGCTTGGGCCCTTCAGAGACTCAAAGGCCATGGTGGGGTGGGGTTGAACAGTGCAAAGCTGCACAGCGGGTGCCAGCTCCTGCCAAGGTCCCACAGCTGAGCACTGGAAAATACCTGGGTGGAAACAGCCTGGCTCCCCAGGGCCTCGGGTTGGTAAAGTAGGGCTTAGGGTTATAAGCACTGTTCCCTCTAAGCTGTGCGCATGTGCATGTGCACACAGGCCATGAAACCTGTGCACACAACAAAATAAAGCATGCCCCAAAAAATTCAACAGTGCTTATGTTAGCACACACAAAGGAATTAGTTTGTGCACACAAAGACGTTTTTTGCGCACACAGCCTACAAAAAATTAGAGGGAGCATTGGTTATAACTCTCCTGTCTGGTGAGAAGCTACTGGTGTGAACATCCCTGGCAGCCTCTGTATGTCAAATTGTTCAGGCCTGTTTGAGCAGCTGGACCCGGAGCTTCTATGCCCTTGTAATTCCCCAGACAGGAGGGAGCTGTTCAGCAGCAGGAAGGGCTGGTTTCCACGTGCAGATGTTGCGGTCTGGCTGTAACCCATCCGTGCCAAGGGCAGCCAACTGAAAATGCCAAGGTCAGGGCAGACTGCGAAAGGAGAGCAGATTCTCCCAGGGTCGGTGGGTGACCTGAAGTCAGGCTTCCCAGCCAGCCACAAAGCATGCGTCTCATCCCGCACGCCAGTCATCAAGAAGCCACAACAAAATGTAAACAGCCCCTTTGCTGTCCTACCGTCTCTGGTGCCCACTCAGCTACTGTGTCCGGTAAAGAGACAAGTTACTTCACGCTCCAAGTTCTTTACCAGAAGCGCTCTCCTGACCCCAAAGGACCAGCCACGTCACCAGATCATAAGTCTGGCTCATACCCAAACTACCATGCTGCCACCCAATCCCTTGGTAACTAGAACTACAGGAGCATCGCTCCTGCCAAAAAATAATCAGGGAACAGGTCCCAAGCCCAAACCCCCACTCGCCTCCCGGTGCCCAAACCAACCACCTCCCCCACTTACCCCTCCTGTTCTCTGCCCAAACCCATCCACTTGCTTCCCTGCCACCCAAATCCACATCCCCCACAGCACTTGGTCTGCTGCGGGGTCTTCTCACCTTCCTGCCTCCTGGGGCCAAGCCGGTTACCCCCCCGGGCTCAGGGCTGGGCCAGCCACTCCTGCCAGGACTGAGACCTGGGTTGGGGCCGGGGCCAGCCACCCCCAGGACTGTTGTTGGGCTCAGGGTTGGATGCGGGGCAGCCACCCCCAGGACTGTCACTCCTGGACTCAGGGCTAGGGCTAGACCCATGCCAGCCACCATCACCACTGGGCTTAGGCCAGCACCACCGGGACCTGGCCACCCCCACTGCCACCTGCCCAAAGCCTCTCCCCAGCTGCCCTGTCCCCAGTAGGGCCCCAGTAATACTGACCTTTGCTGGGGCCCTCACAGGCTGTGTGTCTGGGAAAGAGGCATTTAAATTGCCCTCCCTCCCGCCTGTGGTATGCCAGGTAGCATGTGCTCAGGCACATCGGGCACGATGTGTGCTTATCAGTGTTGTTATGTGCCCAGGGCCAATATCAGGTTGCCTGCATGTGTGAATGCGTGCATGAATCTCTGACGGCGTGTTTCCTCAGGATTACCCCTGGCTCAGATCTCTAAGGGGGAACTCAGTTAGCCAGACGATCTAGAGCCTGGCTTGGATCTTAAGCAGGGACTCAGCCTGGTGATCCAAAGCCGAGGTGTTCCTTTGAGTAACACTTTGGCTTACTTTTGGCTCAAATCTCTAGTGAGAATTGTTAGCTCAGTGATTTGGAGCCTATGCGTACCCTGGGTGCAAGAGACAAACTGAGGCTACACTCACGATTGAGGAAACCAGCACGACCAGGGATCCTTGCAGAAACGAAGGTGCCAGGCTAGGCCTTATTGCAATGTCGCACTATGGCAAACTATTTCAACAGATTTGTTGGCTGCATTTGTGCTCTAAATGCACCGTAACAGCTCAACTGAGGGCAGGACTCACGGTCACCTGCTTCAGCTGCACAAAGTCTGAGCTCCAGGGCTCTTCCTTTTACATCCTTATCTGCATTGACACTGATTGGTCCACACATCTCTTTTTTGATGCCATCCATCAGTTTCATAGGTCTACGCATTACTGGGCATCTCCATCCATCAAGGCATCACTGTGTGACCGAAACCTTACCTTTGCATGGGCCAAACTACGCAAAACATCCCTCCTTACCTCTTTGACATCAGACCAGTGCAATACTATCTTCCTCCAGGTACATTCTCATTTTTTATACTTATTATTGCATTTTCAGCTTGTTTCTTGTCAATTTTAGTGAAGTTGGATTTTTGCAACCTGTCTCTGGTCAGCATCTTCAGTTCAGGCCCACTGTTTTGGACTACTTTGTTAGGCCTTGGGCCAGCCCCTGCGCATTTCTACTTATCCTTTTTATTTTAAACATTTACTTTCTCCTACAATAGATACTGAACTCTGACACCCAATAGATGGCTGCCATGCAGTCACCTGGTCTCTGACACCTGATGGATCAGCTGCTATACAGTTACCATGTCTCCCTGGTCTCTGACGCCAGAAGGACCGGCTGCTGAACAATCCCTGTATCACCCTCTTCTGAGCCTCAGTTCTCCATCTGTAAAATGGGGCTAATCCTCCTTCCTTTCTCCCACCCTTTGCCTTGTCAGCTCTGCAGGGCCAGTGCTGCTTCTCAGTCTGCATATGTGCAGCACTGGGTGGGGTGTCCAGGTGTGATGATGGTAATGCAAACAGTAACAATGCTAGAGCAGCTCTGTCAGGGGCTCCCTGTACACGGTGAGTTGCAGAGCAGCTCCTAGCATGTCAGGCTCCTGTGCCAGGGACGGGCTAGCTACAGAGCTCTAGAGAGGTCCTCACCGTGTGTCCCCACCAGCCCCTTTAGTGCATTGCCGGCTGAACCATCCAATGCCAATTAACGTTCCCTTAGATCGCCCTCTGCATTCCTGCCCTCACACTGACATGCCAGCTTTCAGGTTCAGTCTGGATCAGTCTATTAAGAATCTGTGGGTCGTGCTGGTTTTCTAGTTATGTGGCCTGAGTGCACAACAGCGTGGTTGTCACCTGGCTGTCCATGAGGTGCAATGACTGGCTGGGGTTGCTTTGGAATCTTACTTAGCCTGTCATCTGTAGGGTTTGCTCCACTGGTTGTTTTTTATTTTTTATGTCCTTGTTGACACCTTCCTTCCACACTGACTGGCTAGCCCGTTTGTGGAATTTGGTCAATCTTAGATGTTCTTTGTGGATGAGGTTTAGGATTCCTCCTCTCATTTTATTTGGAAATACGATGCAACTGTCTTTAAGCATGTTGGCATCTGACTCTTTTCAATGTCCATGCACCACAAAGTAGTCTGTTGCACTTAGATGCGAGGGCTAGCTGTAAGTTAAATCTTTCTGAAGTTGCATGTCTGACAGGGTTGCTTTACATAGCCAGAATAGTCTCTTTCCTGACACCTTTTTGTATGTGTCTACAGCAGCCAGGTATGCCTTTACCTCGTCCTTGAATTTACGGGTAGCTGAATGAAATTCTGGGCTCCAAGATGGAGCATCTGCTACTGCCAGAGTTCCCAGGAACACATTTAGCAATGACATTAATTCACATTAACCTTAGGGATGGACAGTGGCAGAGCCGTAACGTGGTGTCTTGTTGCCCGGGGCGCGTTCTGATGGGAACATGACCTTTCCCATTAGCAGCAGTTAGAGCCAGCGATGCAAAGTCGCCCCTTTAATAGAGCGGCTCCATTCAACTGCTCTGGGCCGCCCGGGGCTTTGCCCTGTCGGCCCCGCCATAGTTACAGCTCTGGATGGTGACATCTCAGCAGTGAGTGATCCAGGTCTTTCCCATGGACAGTGGTGTACCAAGGGTCTCTAGCACCCAGGGGCCAACCCTACATTTGTGCCGTGCCCCACCTCCCAGCACAGCTGCACAGGGCCGGAGGTGTCCTGGGACCACCCCTGAGCTGTCCTGAGGATGGAGTCTGTATCGGGGCTGGGGGGGAAATGGGCGCAAATAGAGGCTTTGCTGTGACTCCCCCCATCCCCTGTTCTTACCCAGTGCATGGTGCTCACTGCTCAGGAAGGGATGCTTTCCAGGGTCAGTTCTGTTCTGTATTTTTGAAGGGGAGGCAGTGTAACATAGAAGGTTCCTACTGGTAAAAAAGTTTGTCCTGCTTTTGATTGTTTTTCTAAGATGCAGTCACATTTGAGGATTCAGGAGATGTGTTGCCCCTCACTTCCCTGCTGGGCTGCAGTGGCCATCTCAGAGACTGAGGGAGGGGAGGGTGGTCTCGGCCCCCAGCTCTGCCCCTCCTCCTCAGCTTCTGCAGGGCTAGGGACAGCTTCAGCCCCACAGCAGGAAACTTGGGGGAAGCCCCACCTGAGCTTGTTCTACCCAGTCCATTGCCCACCCGCCTCACCCCCAGGGCCAGGAGTCCCCGTGGCTCCCACTCACCATACTGCAGTGCTGAGAATCCCCTGTCCCAGCCAGGCAGGGCAGGGAACTCAGCAGTCCTGCACCTAAGCTGGGGTGGGGCCCCTACGTGCAGCTCAAGGGCTGGGAGGGGGGTCACAGCCTTGCCCTTCCCAACTCTGTCAAGTTTTCAGCCGTAGCCCCTTCAGGAGGAGGGGCAGCCCCCTGCAGATTTAAAGATCTGAGTGGACTCAACATCAGCCCAGCCTTGCCAAAGGGAGACTGGCCTCTGGAGAGGGCACATTGAGAGTCTCTGGCTGTTGGGGGGAGGAGGCAGTTCTATGGGACTCTTGGTAAGTGGGAGGAATTGGAAGAATCAGGAGGGTGCTGGCCCCCACATTGACCCAGGCTCACATTAAGATGCTCACAGAGAGCTCACCACTCATGACTGAGCTGCAGGGCCAGTGGAAAGCATGTGGCTGGCCCCTTGGGGTCTGGAGAGCCTATTTCTTCAAGAGACCCAGTGACAACGTGGAGACCAGAGGAGCTGATGTGCAATAAGGGGGCTGTTTCTATTTTGTTATGCTTGGTGCTGACCAGAGTGGGGAATCAGAAGCATGTTTTGTTGCTGACTGGGAGACTGGTTTAAGTACCACCTGTCAGTGCTTTGGGGCTCTGGCCCCTGGTTTTGCAGCTTGCCCTGATTTGGGCACATTCAGGAGGTTATCTCAAGAGGCCTGGGTTACAGTTAATACCTGCATTTTATAGTGAGACTAATGACCAGTGTGACACCCAACAAGAAATATTCTGTGCAAACACCATTGCAGGGGTGTGTAGTGAGTGAACCCAGGGCTTGCTGGTGGTGTAAGTCGGTTCTGAGAGGACAGTCACATCTGGTCCTGAGTCAATTTTAAAGTCAATAGTCCTGTCAATATTCAATTTCACCTCTCCAGGCAGGTTCTGTGTCATCACAAGTGCTAGATCCCAGAAACAACAGTTCTGTATTGCCCTTAATATGAGTCAACTGTGACTGCAACTGCAAAATGGCTCTAGTTTGTGTATTTATTACATATTTTAATATTCCTGGGACACGTGTGTCTTGAGCTTTTAGTCTGAAAGGTTTCATAGTTAGCTTTGGACTCCCTCATAGCCTCGGGGCTTTTATGGTGCCACTTTTAGCACTCATGCTGTGTCTCTTTAAAGCTTTTAGAGATGAAGAAAAGCAGTCTGTCAGCTTGAAAGCTTGTCTCTCTCCCCAGCAGAAATTTGTCCAGTAAAAGACATTACTGCACCCACCTTGTCGCTCTGATATCTGGGGACCTGCATGGCTACAAGGCTGCACACAGCTTTTAAAGTACTGTCAGGTTTTCCAAGTTGCTCCTGTTTTTTGTTTGTTTTTGGATTAGTTCAAACTGCTAGGCTATCTGCACAGCTGTGGGTAGAATCTCCATCTCTGGAAACTTTTAAGACCAGATCAGACAAAACCCTGGCTGGGAAAAATTAGTGCAAGTGGTCCTGCTTTTAGCAGGGGGTTGGACTAGATGACCTCATGAGGTCCCTTCCAGCCCTAATATTCTATGATTTATGACAGGGGTGGCCAAACTTAGGGAACTCAGGAGCCACACAAGTTGATTATTAAACCTTCAAGAGCCACACTGAGGCACATAGCCATATTTTACCTACTCCATAACTGCTAAGTTTAAAATTCATTGCACACTTTAATTTTAATCATAAAAAGAGGGCAAATAGTGATCCTGCTAATGTCAGATTCTAACAATTACTTAAGGCTACTGTGAAAACTAGGCCTACCTAGACAGTAAAAACTTAGCTTCCCCCTGCGGTCCTGACCATGCCACCGCTTCTCCTGCCCTCTCAGACCATGCCACACTTCTTCACACCATCGCTGAGGCCCCCAACCATGCTCGCCATTGTTTCCCCATGGTCTCCAACCATGCCGTGCTTCTCCGCACCGTCCCTGACCATGCCATGCTTCTCCCTGCTGTGCTCTTCTGCAAGCTGCACTTTTTCTTTGAAGAGCCACATGCGGCTCGCATGCCGCAGTTTGGCTATGCCTGATCTATGATTTAAGTCTGTCTTTAACTTAGTGGTTGGGAGAGGCTCTTCTCTGTTATCCCAGGGTCCAGCCTGAACTCCCAAAAATCATAGTTTTCAGCTTATGCAGGCAGAAGTGGTATAAAAAATTCAACATTTTCCCTTGGCAGAAGAATTCTCTGATCAATACAAGCTTTTTCATAAACTACATTTCCCTAAGGACAAAATAGGTATCAGACGCAGGCAGAAGCCTTCCCTAGTCACCTTTGTGTCTGTCTTCAAAGCAGGCAAAAGATTTAACAGAAGTGCACTGCCTGCTTTCCCATAGCATAAATAAAAGAAGATTCCTGATACCTCCAGCTTCTGGGTGGCAATGTGAACTATTGCAAATACGACCTGCAGTCTGTCCATTCTGAAGTACTGTCAAAGCGGGATGGGTCCAGAGCATTGAAGAGTGGCAGGTTGGGGAGACCGCTATGCTGCAGCCTTTGTTGCTTTGCTTTTTCTGTTTGTGGTCTTCTTTGGCACTGGCTGTGCTACCCTTACTTCTGACACCATGTCATGTACTCTTGGTACATGATAGGTATTGCAAGCAGGCTTCTGCACCAGATACAGAGCTTCCTTCTCAAAGGGATAAAAACTGGTCGCCAGTGATATCTCTTGTATGTGCCAGTGGACTGGAAGGTAGCAGCCATTTAAATAGGGTAAACAGGATTATCCAGGTAAGTATAGGCCTATCAGCCAGATATGATCCTGGGCAAAATGATTGTCTATTCATAAAGAATTAAAGGAGGGTAATACAGTTAATGCCACTTCACATGGGGTTATGGAAAATAGCTCCTGTCAAACTAACTCGGTCTCTCTTCTGGACAAGATAACACATTTGGCTGAGAAGAATAACAGTGTTGTGACAACAGATGTAGACTTCTTTACCGTGTTTGACTTGGAACTGCAAGATATTTTGATTGGAACGCTACAATGGCACAAAAATAAAATGGCACAAATTAAATGGCTTAAAATGTGGCTAACTGATGGATCTCAAAATGTTATTGTAAATGGGGACTTCTCATCAAGTGTTTTTCTACTGGTGTCCTGGCAAGGATCAGTTCTGGGCCCTATTTCACATTCTTATGGAGGAAAACAAAAAATCATATCTGCAAACTTTTTCAGTTGGCACCAAGACTGGGAGGAAGGGGGAAGAGGGCTGGGAAATAATGAAGAGGACAAGTTACCAATACAGAGTGGTAACAGGGCACAACAAGGTAACAATGTGCACTTGAACATGGACAAATGTATGGGCATACATTTAGGAATGGTGAATGCTGATGGGACTCTATCCAGGGAAGCAGCCACACTGGGAAAGACTTGAGGGTTGGGGTGGAAATTCAGCTGATCCTGAGCTCCCAGTCTGATGCTGTGGTGAAAAGGCTAAGGAGATCCTGGGAGGTATAAACTAGGGACTCTTCAGTAGGAGCAGAGCAGTTATTTGATCTCTCTATTTAGGCTGCTTATACAATTCATGTTGGCCCAGGAAGTATTTCATCCCCTGCCCAACCCTATCAGACCAGCGGCCACCACGCTTTGTCTCCCATGTTCTGCTGTACTGGATTTAACTTCCGGCTGGGACTGGGTCCTTCCTCCTGCCGTACCTTGGCCTGGTCTACAGTATCCTAGTCAGGTTAGTAAATGGCCAGTTAGTAAGTGGCTTGGTTACTGTCTATAAGGATCTACGTGGGGAATAAACAGCTGGCGAGAGGCGAACGTGATCCAATGGCACAAACTGACCCTAGACAAACTCAGCCTGGAAATGAGGTGTATGTTTTTCCCAGTGAGAGTAGTCACCCATGGGAACCATTCACAAAGGATTTGGCATCGCAATGGGTTTTTGAACCAAGACTGGCTATTTTCCTCACCATTTTGCTCCAGGAATTGCTGGGGGCAGGTCACTGGCTGGGGCTACCCAGCAGGTCAGACCAGATGATCATATTGGTCCCTTCCTAGACATGCTGCACCTCTCCTGCTGGCAGAATGTCTCTCCTGTCCGCGCTAGATGGAGACACAGCTGCATGGGTCCTGCTCCTCCCTGGCCAGCATCCTCAGGGCTACGAGGTGCTAGAGGCTTCCTTGTCCCCTTTCAGCCAGGGCCTGGGGAACAGCTGCCAGCGTGTTTACAGAGTCAGGCTGAGGGGGAGTAGCACTGAGGAAAAGGGGGTTGGAAGGTGCTGAGAGCCGCTGGCTCTGAGGGACGTTGTGGTTACATGTCCAGCCAAGCCAGGGCCAAATCTATTAGAGTTTGCCCTCAGTCCCTCCCCCAGGACGGCAATGTGGCTGCGTGCGCTGGGATCTGGAGTCGTGGCCTCTCTGGGAGAGTGGTCAGACAATGACGTGGGTGAGGACGGACCAGGCTGGGTGGAGGGAAAGGGGTATGAGAAGCAGGCCCACCTCTCCCTGGGAGATTTGTTCCTTGCCCTGTGGTTGCCATGCTAGCCTCAGGAGCTCCCCCAGGCAGCCGCACAGGGCCCAGCTCTCAGCTGCCTGGGGTCCGGTTGCACAGGCTGGAGTAAACGGGCACTGCAGGGCAGTACAGGACTGGGAGGGGCAGGGGAGGATCTAGGGTGATTCTGCACCCAGAGGGGTCGTTGCAGCAGGGTGCGAGGAAAGAAATTCAGGCAGCAGTCTAGGCACTGGAGTGAATTCTCCAGAGGAAACCCAGCTTCTTTTGGAAGCTGATGTTTGACTCAGCTTGGCTCCGCAGGCCGAGGGGTGGGGGGAAATGCTCGTCCTAAGTCCTAGCTCTGATCATCCACAGGGCTCTGCAAAGGGCAGGATCATCATCCCACACTAGGGAGAGGGAAACTGAGGCACAGAGTGGCCAAGTGACTGGCCCTGGCTTTCCTTGCATGCAGATTAGCCAGTTGGCCCTGTCTGTGACATCAGAAGCAGCCAGGGGCATGAGTGGTGGGCACCCAGCCACAGCACTGGCAGGCTTGCTGGCAGGGCTCCGGGGGTGCCAGGGCCACCCACCAGGCCCAGCCACAGGGGCACAGCGCGTGACGTGAGCCCAGACAGAGCCACACGCCCCTGGCTGATAGTCCCAGCTCTGGTGAGTTGAGCAGTGCGCAGGAGGCAGCTGGAGGCTGGTTTATTCCTGCCTGAGGGTGCAGGGCATGGAGGGTGCTGGCCCCAGAGATCATCCCCCGATAGAGGGACCAGGGACGGGAACGGCCTGTGGAGCCAAACAGCCCTCTTGCCCGGGGTCCCTCCAGGTCCAGGACGGAGGCATGCTGGAGGAATCTGTACAGCTGTGGCCACTGGGACTCCAGTCTCCTGAGCCGGCCAGCACATTTCCCCAGCACAGCTTCATCTGGGCCACATCTGGGCAGTGCTGAGCTGTCCCGGGCCATGCAGGCATTAACTGACGTGCCACTCTGACGCCTGGGGTCTGATGACCCTTGGCTTGTTCAGAGCTGGAACCAGCTGCCTTCCAGACTCCCCTCTCCCCCAGGGATGGTCACATGCCCTGTGCTGCGGGGGTCTCACTCAGCTCCGGCTCTTCCTTACAGTGACAAGAGATGCATCAGGAAAAGGCTCCCAGACCCAGCCTGGCCCCAGGAGTGGGGAAGGGTCCCCCTGATGGGGAGAGTTTCCTATCTGCAGACAGCCTTGCCAATGTCAAGTGGATCCTGGACACCCTGCTGCTCCTGGTGGCTCTTCACGTCCTCTCTTGGGCTGCAGTCACCTTCTCCTGCCTCTTCCTGATACTGCCCTTGAGCTTCTTCTTCTCAGAAATGCACAGCAGGTACGCTGAATGTAAAGCGAGGCAAAGACAGAGCTGCACAGAGCTGGCAGCAACCTGTGGTACTCACTGCTGCAGGATTCTCAACAAATTGAATGCTGTCAGCCGGCTCCCTGGCCAGTGGGTGAACTGGCTCTGCTCCACTGGGGTCAATGACCCAGCCTGGTGAACTGCCTGTCGTGCCGCTGTGGACAGTGGGTCGGGTCCCCACTGGTGTCATTCGAGGTTGCTCTGGTGAAGTCAGTGGGACTCTCTCGCTCTGTGCTGGCTGCAGATGCAGCTCACAGTGGGGCTGTCCTGCCCTAGGGATGACACCTGGAGAGCTGGGCTCTAACCACGCTCTGCCACTGCCCCTGTTGGGTCCATTCACTCTGTGGAGTGAGGACTGGTGCCACTGCCCACCCCCCGACCTCATCCTGGTTTCTCCAGCCTGTTCCTGGCAGGAGGAGCCCCACTTTGGCAGAGAAGCAGCAGCCAGAAGCAAGCGTGGGGCGCAGAGCAGGTGAGCATCCAGGGACTTCCTTAGGGGGTGTTCACTAGCTGGGGTCCATTTCCTTCCCGATTCACAGTGGACTCATCTTCTCTCTCCTGGTCTTCAGCCTGCCTAGGGTCTGGCTCCTCACTGATCCTGCACGCAGCAGCCGAGGTGTGGAGCCAGCCCACCCACCCCAGCGCAATACAGAATCGTGATGATTGTCTGGCCTGGCCGCTTTGTTCCTCCTGCGTGCATGAACCTGACTGATGGGGGTGGGTGGGTGCGTGCACGAAACCCTTCTCACCCCACCCCACAGAATTCCCTAGGCTGACACGGGGCGCAGAGGATTTGCTCCTAGGTGATACAGCAGCAGATTTCAGAGCTCTGTGCCCCCTGCTCCAGCTGCTGTCACTGTAGGCTCAGGTGTCTTCATCTCAACCCCTGCCAGCCCTTTTGGCTCCACCACCACGCGCCCATCGCCTCCTGCTGCACCTGGCATTGGGGAGTCTCTGTCCACGGCACTCGGCCAGCCCAGCTCCTGCAAGGTTTAGCTCCGCGAGGCTCCTCATGCCAGGCCAGGCCAGTTAGCACCTTAGTGACTGGCGCAGCACCTCGATTGACAAATCTTTGCATGGCATCGGGGGGGGGCATGAGTGATGTCCTGTTACAGGCTCTCAGGCCAATTGCTCCAGGGGCAGCCGACAATCCAGGCAGCGCAGCGCTGAGACGTGCTGGGTAAAGTAACTACCACAAACTCCAACGTGGCCAGTGCAGGCTAGGGCTGTGCAGTGACTGAGGAGTCTCACTTACACGTTGCGAAGAGGCACAAAGTGCTGGGAATCTCAGTGAGCTCCAGGCGCAAGATTAGCTCTGTGTCCCCCCTGCAGTGCAATGCAGCGCCTGGGGGCTGTGCTTGAGAGCTGGTTCCAGGGATCCGGTGTCTTTGGGGGCAGGTATCAACCCGGCTGGCAGCCCCTCCACGCTTGCCTTTGGAGCAGGCCCCCAGTGGAGAGCAGTAGCAGGGTGAGGGAGCTGAGAGTCGGCCACAGGACAGGCGGTGAGGGCTTTGCAGACCACCCCTGGCCCCTGAGGTTTGGGTCACTGTGTGGCATGTTCAAATGGCTGTGGGGGGCGGGGGGCTGCTTCTGGGGTTTACTGGAGGTTTACTAACCATGACTCGCTCCAGCTGCCCCCAAGCAGAACTGGCCCAAAGGTTTTTTGGCAGCCTAGGCAAACTAGACCTTGCCCCCCCCCATGTTATAAGAGATAATGTATTAATATATTTTTTTAAATAGAGAAAAAATTCATTTCCATCTAATTTGGCACCTCTTAAAGCCCAGCACCCTAGGGGTACACCTAGTTCACCTATATGGTTGGGCTGGCCTTTCCTCCGAAGACACCCAGTCCCCGGCTTACCCTCAGACCCCTGGATTCCTAGAAACCCCCATCCCTCAGTTTAACCTCAGACAATGAGCTCCCCTATTCACATTCCCATCATCACCTCCTTAGGCCCCGGCTTTCCTGTTTTCACTTACCCACCTGATGGCAACCTCCACCCTCACGGCCAGCCGTCTGCTTCCCACCTACTGCTCCCAGACCCACAGCCCCCTTGCTAGGAACTCATTGTGATGGAGACCCCAGAAAAGCCTCTTGGATCCCCTCTGTCCACAGCCAGTCAGGACTCTGCTACGGTGGAGTCTCCTCCCATCCAGCACCCGGGTCTCCACGCTCCGTGCAGCCAGCTCCCAACTCCAGGCTCAGAGGGTCCGATCCTTGCTCTGTCTGGTCTCCCGTGGGGGGGGTTTCCTCCCTCCAGGAGGGTCCCAGCCGTCCCAGTCAGCAGCGACTCTCAGCCAGTGTGGCAATCAGAGGGTTTATTAGCAAACCAGTTCATACAGCAGCAAGGACAGTTGGTATCAGCATCCTCAGAACAACCAGAAGTGAAACCCCCAGGGGATTAGGGCTACACCCCAGGGCAGGGTCCTGTCTCTTGGACCCCCATTTCCCTCCTACCCTCCTTCCCCTCGGTCCTTTGTTCCCCTCCTCGCTCTGCCCACCTCTCCGCCCCCTGGTCCAACCAGCTGAATCCAGTGTGACCAGCGGGGGGGGGGGGTCCCAGGTACAGGCTCCCTAAACATGACCCCCCTGCCCCCTAGTGGCTCTACCTCATATCACCCACCTGTGTCCCATTACCCAAATAGCAAAGACAGAGGGTCAACACCCGTGTCTTCCCTTATTAACCTAGCAGAGGGTTCTTACTTCTCCACACTCATCACGCCTAGGGTTACCAGATACCAAAGCACTGAAAGGAGGACAGGGAAGTACAAAAAGGAGGACATTGGAGGACACATGGAGAAAATGTAGGATTAATCTAATATTCTTGTTTTTAGGGGGCCCTGGAACACTTCCCCCTAAAAATAGGGTGTTGCAGCATACTTTAACCCCTGTAAGTAAAAAAACCAGACAAAATCATGTATTTCATCTGGTAAACCTAGTCAAGCCGGACACGCTTTGGCATCCACCCACCAACTACCCCAGTGGCCCCCTGGTTCTGGTCTGTGACCCTTGTGCCCTGCCAGCCCAGCCCCACATCAGCTCCATATCCTGCCCCTCTGCTTGAGGTGCACTGCCCATTAGCAGAGGTTTAGGAGCACCTGTGGAGGATCTCCAAACACCTAGAAACATGGAGCGCTGTTTGCATGCTGTCCCACCTGCAGCTCTGGCCTCCCCATAGTCCCTCAGCTGCTCAGTGCATCCTGTCCAGATCCCTTGCTGGAGGCAGCGGCCACCTCCCCGAGGAGCTGGCTGGTTTTGCTCTGGCTGGTAACAATGGGAGCTGGTGGCCATCTTTGCTAGGGGCAGCTGATTGTCGGACCAGCACCACAGTCTTGCCTGAGGGCACCATGGCTTCTGCCCCGTTCAAAGCAACAGGTGGAGGTGGCTGTTCTGCGTAGGGCACGATGCATGAGTTTGGCACTGGCGCTTGTAAGATCCAAGAGGTGCCGGACAGGAGGCTTCAGGGCCAACTGCTCCCCCAGGCAGGGGACATGGAGCAAGGCGCTGGGGGATGGAAGCACAGAATACCTGAGAGCTACCCCTACCCAAGGAGGGTGTGGGGCTGGGCCCTGAGGCCTGGTTCAGGGTCAAGGGGGGCCAGGATGCACACATGGTGGAGCACATGAAGCCTGGACACTTGACTTGTGCTCTAGGCTGGATGGCAGGGACCTGCCCTCTCTGGGCTGTTGTGCAGCCCCACAGCTGCAGGGGAGAGCCACAGCAGCCAGAGTCCAGCACAGGCGAATGAGTCCTGCCCTGCCCTGACCGCGGTCCTGGGCTGGGGAGTCAGGCGCTCACCCTCTTCCCCAGCTGGCTGGCACGGGCCGGCACAAAGGTGTTGGTTTTGCAGCCAGACTACCTGACCAGCCGGCTTTGTGACATCGGGGCAGGCATCGGCTCCGCTGGTTCCATCACAATGAGGGGCTGCCGGCTCAGGGCCCTGGGACTGTCGCCAAGGGGGGGCTCCTGCACGGGGCTCGGGCAGGCCAGCCGCACAGGGAGGTTGGTCCTGTCCGAGGGCTGCTCGGTGACCCAGGTGGGCTTGCTGAGGCCAGAGGAGGGAGGCAGGCCTGGAGCTGGTGGAGGCTACTCCTAGAGTGTGTCTGGGGAACCCAGAGCCCCAGGGGGACAGGGAGCTCGGCCGTGACTCTCCAGTGGTGAGCTGGGCAATGTTTCCTGGGCAACCTGCTGTCCCATTTCTTCTCCTCCAGGGAAGAAGCCGGCACCCTGTCCTCTGCCCCTCCCAGATCCTGTCCCCATCCTCCCCGGGTCCTGCGTGGCCTCTGCCCTCCCACCCTTTGGCTGCCCAAGGCCACGCTCTGTGGGGTCAGGGCGGGGAGGTGCCACAATGGGCCCTGCCAAGGGGTTTGGCCTGCACCTCGGCAGCTGCGGGACCGGCTCATTCTAGCGCATGGCTCTCATGGGGGACACTGCCGCAGCTGCCCGCTGGCCTGCCAGTGACAAGTGCATTGGGCCACGGGTGGAGTGAGCTGACCCTGGAGGTGAGGGTGGCAGGGGTCCTGGAGCTCAGGGAAGGGGCACCATGTCTGGAGCCCATGAAGTAAGGAGCGGCAAATACCCCTCTCCCTCTTTCCATAGCATCTCCTGTCTCCCGGCAGGGCAAGCACCCCACTGTCACAGGTGATGCAGCAACCTGCTCCACATCTGGGTGGCGGGGTGCCAGGATGGATGCCCACTCCACTCTTCACTGGCTCGCGCAGATCACGCTCTTCCTGACGTTTGGCCAGTGGCTTTCCTGCTCTGGGGTCCTTGAGGCCGCCACCCAGTCCTCAGTCTTGCTCCTCCTCTTCGGTCCCATGGCCCCAGTCCTAGCAGACGCCCTTGTCACCTTTCGCCGTATGCTTCCTGCCTTGATTGTCTTCTCCATGTCTGCATTAGCGGCCTCGCTCCTCTACATCAGCTGCCCGGAGCTTCAGGGCCTGATCTCCCGCTGCCTTCCCCTTCGCTGGTGAACGCTGGCCAAAGCCAGGACACAATACAGCTGCTGACATTTCCGTGGCTTTGTTTTTGCTCTGGGGCAGGGCTGGACAGCAAGTGTGGGAGGAGGAGACAGGGATGCCAAGCCCTGCATGTCATTGCCAGGTACCATGGTGAGGTTCTTGTGCTGTAAGTTCTCTGGCATGGTGCCGGGGTCATTGGCGTCCACAGTGCCCCACTGTGATGGTGGGACTGGCACATCCCTTTCCACTGGGCATGAGCAGGGTGATGCACTGTTTCTGGCTCAGACTGAATTGCCTAGGGGCAGGTGTGTATCCGGGCCAGCCCCAGGGTGGCTAGGGAAAGACAGATCAGTTGCTCTGCAAAGCAATTGCCTGGAAGACGCAGGCCAAGCCTCCAGAGACGATTAAAGGGGCAGTGCAGCTTCCCAGCCATACCCTTGCAAATGGAGCTGGCCAATGAATGGGTCATGGACGGGTTTCGTCTGTGCTTAGAGCAGCAGCCCAATCAGGCCTGGCAGCACCTCCCTGCCCGCTGTGCTCTGCCAACGGCCGGCCAGCAGTGCCTGGATGCATGGGCCAGTATGGGACACTGGTTTTGTGGAGTCACATGCACAGATCAGGGCAAGCTGCAAAATGAGAGTCAAACTCTCCAAACACTGACGGGTGGCACCGAAGCCAGACTCCTGATCAGTAACCAACCATGCTTCTGATTCCCCATTCTTGTCATTAAGAAGAACCAAACGAATACAAACAGCTCCCTTACTGCACATCAGTTCCTATGGTCCCCTCTAGCCACTAGGTCTCTTCAAGAAATAGGGTCTCCTGACCCCAAAGGGCCAGCCACATCACCCAGAACAATAGAGGCTTGGCTCTTACCCAAAATACCATGCTGCCAGCCAATCCTTTAGTAACCACAAGAAAAGGTTTAATATAAAAAAAAAAACAAAATGAGAGATGTTAGAGGGTTAAAGTGAATCACATAAATATAAATGATTAAGTGACCATGTGTAAGTGGGGGGTGAACTTGCTATTGTGGGGAACTTTCCAGACTTGTACACCACCTCAGTGAAGGTGGGTAGCGACACGATCTGGGGCCTTGCTCCCACTTTCTTTAGCCAGAGGCCTGCCTGAGCTCAAAGGCTCCCCTCCCAACCTTTTGCGTGGAGGAATTCTGGCGAGCTGACTGCACTGCATGCTCTCCTGGCCCACCAGTCACTATACACAGTTCAAAGGAATGCAATTTATTTAGACACACAGAATAAACAATAACCTACTAAGAAAATAGAGAAAAGCAGAGAAAGGTGAAAAGTAAACCCCAGTGCCATCCCCTGGTGCAGGGCCACTACACACAGCATCTCTGGGGTCTGAGGGACAGTCTCACAGTCTGTTTTCCACATTGCAAGCCCTCTGCTGAGGCCTGGCTGCGACTGAATGATCCAGGGGGCCAGACACAGGCGCTGGCAGGGGCCACATGTCCCCAGGCTCCAGGGGCAGGGCCCTTCTTCCCAGCGTCAGCCCCCCTTCACTGTTCCCCAGCTGCTCAGCGCACCCAGCTCCAGATGGCTGCAGCCCTGGCCCCCAGCCCCGCTCTGGTTCAATGTGGCTCTGTGGGACGCTCCTTGGTCGGACCACTCTAGTGCTGTTGCTCTGGGTCTGTGCAGATCGGCTCAGCTCCTTGGGCTCCTTCTCTGGCTCCTGCACCCAGCTCCAGACGAGCCAGCTCCAGCTCTGCTCTGTTTAGGGCAACTTGGTGCTCCACTGCTTCAGCTGCTGTGGGTCTGCTCTGCACAAATCAGCTCAGCTCATCTCCCTTGCTTGGCTTCTCTGGCTCCCAGCTGCTGGCTGCTTCCCCTCAGCTCTGCCCCACACACTCCGGCTTGCCCAGGTGTGTCCAGCCTGCAGTTTAGGCTCAGGGGCTGGGGAGCACCCTCCTGGCTCCCCCATTGGCCTGTCCAGCCAGTCAATCAGACTATCTGGGAACACTGCCCCCCCTGCCCCCCTGGCCCTGGGGCTGTCTGTCTCAGGGTCCTGCTTCCCAGACAGATGGCTAATCAGAAAGGCCCATTCAGTTTCAGTAAGGGGCTATCACTCCCCTTACACATGTAAAGCAAGATCTTGGAAGAATTTGGAGATTGCAGACTTGCATAGAGCCTCTAGTAGACACCCAGTCCGGGGGGGGGGGTGCGGGGGAGCTCAGTCCTTTGTCCAGTTTCAGATGAATAGATTCAGAGATAGGTGTTGGCTGGAGAATGAAGACAAACTGGAGTTGGGCACAGTTGCTTTTATCACCTCTAGCCTGCCCCATGCCGTGTGGCATTTTTTAGAACCAAATGGAGCTGAATCATGTGGCCACTTGGAGGGACTCACCGAGCAGGTTTCTCCCAAGGCCCCTTGTGTCTGTGGGTCCCTTAATGGGCCATTAAGGAGACAATGACTGGAGACATCCAAAGAGATCTGACGGAAGTGGGATTTTCTCCCACGAAAGCTCATGCAAAAAATAAATCTGTTAGTCTTTAAGCGCCACACGACTCCTTGTTTTTTTTTGGAGACATCCAGTCTGGGGAGTTTTCTGGAGTCAAATGAGTTGAAATACAGATATAACAAACATATTTCTGACTTCTACTACAGATACGATACTTACACATACACCATATAATTATTTCTAGCAAATTTTGATCTTTCTGTTGGTACCAACCATGGAAGAGCACCTATAGATTATTACAATTATGAAACATTGATATGAAATAATATCATAAATAGTCTCATAAGTACAGACAGCAGCTGGCGCAGAATCCTAGCATTTCCCCTGCCTGGCTATGTGTGTGGAAACCTGGCATTTCTGATGCCCAGCCACCCACATGGAACAGGAAATGGCAGAGAGGGGTGCAAGCTAGACCTGCCAGAGACTCCTCCCAGAGTCCAGGCCAGCTGCTGGAAGTGGCTTTGCCACCAAGCCCAAGAGGGAACAGCTGGTGGGTGTATGCAGAGCTTGGCTGGCACAGAGGAATGCAGTGACAGGGATGGCCACACAGGGAACCAAGCCTGAAACCACAAAGGCCTGAGCAGGCTAAAGCCAACCTTTGTGAGGTGCTACAGCAAGAGGGGCTATGGCACAGGGATGCATCTCAGCGTGTCAGAACCACACTGCCTCAGCCACCCTGTTGTTCTTCCCCCGGGCTCCCAAGGAACACCCGCTGCCCCTGGGATCTAGCCCCTCACCACCCAGCCTCAACACTCCCTAAGCTTATGCCTGAAGAAAGCTGTTAGGCTATCTCCACACATACGTGGTCAAATTGATTTAACTTAAATCCATCTAACTGAATCACTATAAAAATCATTAAATCATTTTAAGTTAAATCGATTTGACAGATTCCCCACTAGAAGACCAAATGGAACTAGCATTTCCATGAACAAGACCTGCTAGTTCAATTTAGGAGTGGGGTACCATGGTGGTTTCCTGGTGTCAGTGGACAGAGGGCAGACCTCCACACCCACCCCCCTGCAGTCTTGGACACTGGCAACCATGAATACTGAAATGGGGAGGGAGGTGCTGGGGAACCTCTTAGAACGGTTTAAGTATGTCCTGAAGGGTTAGCCATACTGGGAATCTGCTAGGCCCCGTACCTGTGCATCCCACAAGGACCAATTCTTTATCCAGTCGTGTTCAGCATCTACCCAGGGCAGATGTGGTGGCTTCAAGTGCCAGCAATATACAGAGGACGTGCAGCCACCCCCACCCCCCAGGATGGCCCAATGCTTGGAGGAAAGCAGTCCTGGCTGAAGCTGAACCCAAGCAAGAGGATGGTGATGCCATGGGCAGAGGGAACATGGTCTGAGGAGCCTGGAGCCAGGGGACCATCTCCTGCCGCTGCGGGCTCACTCCCACAATTGGCGCCTTCACTCCGGCCTTCCAGAGGTTCTTGGATTCCCCATGGAGGCTGAGCTCTCTCCTAACAGCATCCAGGAACGATGCATCCAGCTCTGGTTGCTAGATGCCCTCCCATGCTGGCAGATGATGACCTGGCCTCAGCTCTTCACATCTTACCCCTTCTCTGCAACAGGACGCACTGGGGCACAAGACCCTCAGTTTCTGGAAACTGTGGCCAGTACAGAGCACAAGTGGGGCTCCCATGGGAACATCCCCATCCTCCACTCACCACATGGACTGTCCATAGAAGACAGGGTCACATTCCAACCCGGGATTGTGAGTTCGAGGTGCACTGTAGCTTGGGCCCAAGGTGTTGAAAAGACCCACCGGCCCCACACTCAGCTCAGCACCTCCTCTGCCCAGGTGCAATGAGGTCTTCTGTGTAAGGAGACTGTGTGGGAGTCCCAGAGACAGGGCTTTCTCAGCAATCGCTCCCAGACTCCCCAGGAACCAAGGATCAGCCAAAATCATCCACTGTTGCAAAGACAAGATGTGCCTCTCTGACCAGCTTTCTCTACCACGATCCCAAAGCAGTGTGTGTGTGTCTCTAACCCCAAAGCCATGCCCAAACACCTTATCTCCTGAGGCAAGATGGAGAGTGGATGAACCCCAGATGACGGCTGTGAGTCCTCTCATTTACAGCCGATTGGGATGGCGTTTGGAAACAGCAGTGCTGAGGGTTGGGGCACAAACCTCCAAACGGGCTCTGCACCAGGGTTCCCAGACTGAGCCAGCTGGACAGGTTCATTTTACAGCTCATCAGGTCTCTCCAAGCAAGACCGGGACCCTCTGCTTTCTGCTGGTGTTGCTGGGGCCCAAAGCCTGGACGCAGCTTGTCAGTGGGCACCAGGCCATGCCGGCTCAACACAGCATTTCAGCTGGGCTTGGTACAGTCTCCTTACGGTGACAATGCAGCTGGGGCTTGGGCTCGAGCAGCCCGTGGTTACCATTGGATGGGCTATCGCATTGGACTGGTGCGATTATTCTCTGGGGTCTCAGTGGATGTGGGCACGTCCCCTCATCCCACCAGCCCTCTCCTGCCATCTGCCTGCCGAGTGCAAGTGGGTGAAGCTTGGTGGGTGAAGCACCGGGCTCAGATGCAGGGAGTGGGTTCGGTTCCCAGTTCTGTCACAGCCCTGGGGTGAGTTGCTGCCCCTCCTGTGCTCCCATTTCCTGTCTGGGGCATGGGACGACAATCTTTCCTCCCACCCTCTGCCTGTTTAGCTTGTGTGGGGCTGCTCTAGGGCATTGGTCCCAAACTGGGGTGTGCCCCCTTGGGAGGGCGTGGACAAACATTTTAGGGGAGAGGTGCAGCAGGGCCTGCGTCAGCCCATGGGGGGAAGGGGAGGAGTACCATCCAGACCCACTCTGACCACACCTCCGCTCGGACAGGGTCCCACTCCTGGCCCTGGCTCTATTTCCAGCCATGGCCTCAGCCGCAGCCCTGCCTCAGTTCCCGGCCCCGATCCTGGCCTCGGTTCCTGGATCTTAGCCCCGGGCTTGGCTCCCAGTCACTGCTCCTGACTGCAGTTTCCAGGGAGGGAGGGGCATGGACTGGGTTTGGGAGAGGGGATGCAACACAAAAGGTTGGGGATTTCTGCCTGTCCTAAGGGCATGTACGGTGCCCATACACTGAAGCTGTGATACAACCAACAAACGAGCATCCACCTGCTATGGAAATCCTCACGCAGACAGAGAGATGGGTTGATCACCAGGTCAGAGGTATTGCTTGCTCTTAGCTGAGTTCTTTGCAAGGACGTGGATGAATTGGAGGGGGCCAAAGAAAAGCCATGGGAACGATTAAAGGATTGGAAACCTGCCTGATAGTGACAGACTCAAGGAACTCCATCTATTTAGCTGAACAAAGAGAAGGTGAAGGGGTGCCTTGATCACAGTCTATGAGTATCTACAACGGGAACAAATATTTAATAATGGGCTCCTTAGTTTAGCAGACAAAACTATAACCCGAACCAATGGCTATGCGATAGGTTGTACATCTACAGCACCCCCAGGCAAGGGTGGGCACCTCTCTCATCCCACATGTCCTTCTCGGGATGTAGACATCACTGGGGAGCGGGGTTGGGGGGTGGATAGGGCTCTTTATCTGAGGAACTCAAGGAAGCCTGGTGGTCTGTGGTAAGCTGGAGGTCAGACTAGCTGGTTCCTTCTGGCCCCATGGACAGGCCTATGCTGAACATACCCTGACCCTACCCACCAGCTCTCTAGGTTAGTGTGGTGAGTCTCACTGCCCCCGCAGGCTTCGACAGCACTGAGCATGGCTTGGGGCTTTCCACGGAGAGCTAGCTGAAATGCTGGACATGGTGGCAAATCATCATCACTTCATGGTCCTTCCCACCGCAGGCCCACAGACGGGTGCAGCTGCCTGACAGTTCCCATCAGCACTCTTGGGACATGCCAGGGAGGATGTTCACAAGACTGGTCCCCCAGTAGCTGTGTTGGGGGGGTGCCCACAGAGATGCATCACCTCTCCCAGCTGGGGTGCCATGCCTCCGGCAAGGAACATGGGAGCTGGCATCAGGAGTCCGTTCTTGACTGCCAGGCTGAGTTCTACGGTGAACAAAATGTGTCTGGAGCTTGTGGGAGACCCATGCGCCATGTGGAATTACTCGCTGGAGATGGGAACAGTTTAGCCAGCTGGAGCCGGATGCTGGGTTGTTTTCTGGTCACCCTCAGCCAGGTAATAAGATTCTCAGAGCATCTCGCTGGACCTGCCCTGCGCCTAGAAAGACCCAACACCAAGGGAACCTGTTACCTACTAATGCCACCATTTCTAGAGATCTTCTCGTCACCAGCCTGCGGCATCCTAGAGGCAGGGGCATAAAGAGCTGGTTTGGGTGTCAGGGCAGGGAAGAGAAATCCATCTCCAGCAGCCCCATGAGACCCCGTGGGAAAGACAAACTCCAAATGGGAACTAAACCAGCCTGAACCAATCCCCTGGGGAGCTTTACCTGCAGGGAAATGACCCAGCTGGCCTGGTTTATGACATCAACAGGCGGCTGTCTGCCCCCAGGCTCAGGGCCCTCTGGCTGCCAGGGATGGCAGGGGGGCCGCTGTGAGCCAGGTCCGCCCATCCTCCAGAACAAGGGGAAGTGCCAGAGTCACAACCGATGCTGAGCTTTTAACCTTCACCCTGAAGGGGAGGCAAGTTCTGGGTTTCTCTTTGCACTGGTTCAAGCCTGGCTGAGGGCAGACGGGACTGAACGTTGTTCCCAGCTGTTGGCTGTTGGAAGGTGGGGGGTGGGTCCCAGTCCATTTCCTAGAGGGCAGGGGTCTGCATTTCCCAAAATCCCTGTGCCATGGGGAGGGACCGGCAGCTTGTGTCACGTGAGGAGCAGCATGGCCAAGCGGTAGATGGGGCCAGGAGGTGGAAGATGCATCTCCAGCAGCGGTGACCCAGACTCCCTAGTTGGTGACTTTAGTGATCCCAGGGCTTGGAGTCCATGCTGCACTTTGAGCTGTGGGTGTAGTGGAGGGAGACACAGCCACATGAGCGCGGCTGACAAGAGTGTTAGCCCCGGCTGCACAACCCTCCAGGGACCCTGCAGAGGTGTCACACTGCCAGCTTCCACCAACATCCATGCTGCCACGTCCACACGGCTACTTTTAGCCGTGCAAACCGGTCACAGCTACTGTGGGGATGTCTACTCCGTATTTGTCAATTTCCAAAGGGATAGCCGTGTTAGTCTAGTCCAGTGAAAAAACAACAAGGAGTTGTGTGGCACTTTAAGACTAACAGATTTATTATTTGCATGAGCTTTCGTGGGAGAAAATCCCACTTCCTCAGATGCTTCGAAGATGGGTGAAGCATCTGAGGAAGGGGGATCTTCTCCCACAAAAGCTCATGCAAAAAATAAATCTGTTAGTCTTAAAGTGCCACACAACTGCTTGTTGTTTTTTTAACTCCGTATTTGGCCTGGCTGCTGCTCTCTGCCCCAGCAGTGCCTGCATCCTGCTCACGTCAGAGGTCATTTGCAGACCAGAACCCTTCCCCAGGACGCATCTCAGCCCAGAGGCGAGAGATAACCCGCCAGTCTGGCTGGGAACAGCCAGAGAACATTACCAAACGTCAAACACTCTTTTGTATAAAGACCCCACTCCTCCCTCACGCCGAGGAACTGGACCCGACCTGCACCAGTGAAAGTTCAGCTGCACCAGGGAAGAAAGACTCCCCTGCCTCCTCCACCCACATCTCCAACCCCAAGCCTGGCTAGGTGGCCCTGAGCTGGCCTCCGCCTCCATGGGAGCTGTGGCCACTCCTGATCTCTCCTGTGACAGGCTGGAGCTGTGACCTGGTGCCCATAGGCTGGCTGCCCCCGAGAGGTGCTAAAGGAAGCCAGTTCAGAGTCCCGGGAAGAACAGCCAAGACCTTTTCATAAAACAGGAGCTGCTGAAAAGGGGGAAGGGACTGCCCTGACCTCATTTCCTTGGGTGGGAATGGGAAAGCGTGCCTGGAGGGAGTTTCTTAGTCTTTGCACATTGCAGACCCCTTATTTGAGGTGAAAATGTTCCTGGGCCCCTGACATGCACTGTAAAGAAAAGAGTGTGAAAAGCATGTCGACTGTAACAACGCTGAACCCACAGCAGACGTGGTTCGAGAGGGGGGTGCTGACCACGAGTGGCTGCGGTGTGCAGGAAAGTGGGTGCATGGCTTTAGCCTGTAGTACCACTCTCAACAGCACCCTAACCCTACGCCCCCCCCCAAAGGTCACCACCCACTGACTGGGAACCACTAGCCTAATGCACACTGGGGCTGGAAGTCAGGGGTGCTGGGTTCAAGACATATAGGAATGGTCAGAGTGAGGCATATCCAAGGTCCACCTTGCCAAAGATCCCCGAGGCACCCAGATGCTGCGGAGGAGGGTGAAAAAACCACATAACAGCAAATGTGAGTCAAGCGACTCCCCATCAAGGTGTCCCAAAGTTGGAGATTGGTTTAAGGCCTGATGCTCAAAATCTAGTGTCCCTTGCAGCACCTGTTCAAGCAGTAATGCTGGTTACGCTCAGATGCCTGTTGGCCACATACATTTTTGAAACTGGCTAAACTCTGGGCCTCAGGGTCTTACTGTGGCAGTGAGTTCCACAGGCTAGTAATATGCTGTATGAAAACAGTTATAGCTTTGTATACTGAATTTGCCATCTTTTCATTTCATTGACTTCCCTCTGTTTCTGCTAGGAGGGAGAACAGATGTCCATTATTTACCTTCTCCAGCCATGTTAGACACATTTGTCACATCACCTCTTATTACTCCCTTTCTAAGGCAACAGTCCCATTCTTTTCAGTTGCTCCTAATATGTGAGTCTTTGCATGCCCCAGTGAGTTACTCAGCCCATGAGCAATTGTTTGGCTCTGTTTGGTGCCAGATCGCTGCTGTACGCTGTCCCGTTCTGGGGGCCGCACTTTAGGGAAGAGGTGGACAAACTGGAGAGACCCCAGAGGGAGCAACAAAAATGAGAAACAGTTTAGAAAACCTGACCTAGGAGGAAAGGTTAAAAGAATGGGGCATGTTTACCCTTGAGGAAAGAAGACTAAAGGAGACTGGGTAACAGTCTTCAAATACATTAAGGGTTGTTATACAGAGGATGGGGATCAATTGTTCTCCATTCCCACTGAAGGTAGGACAAGTAACACACTTAATTCGCAGCACAGGGAATTTAGGTTAGACCTTGGGAAAATCTTTTCAACTCTCAGGGAAGTTAATGGCTTAATTTGTAATGAAAGTGGTACTGAGGTCACATAGAGTTTTACTTTCATAACTGATGTGGCAAGTGCAGGGTGCTGGGGCTCTGAATTGCCAGGCCAGGAGCCCCTCCACCCCGACACTTCTATGAGTCTGTGGCCATGGGCAAAAGTCACATCCTTTCTCCGTGCCTCCGTTTCTCCATCTCTCAGAAGGGGATAGCAACACCAGCATGCTGTGTTTTCAAGAAGGAGTTTGTGAAGCTCACAATTAATGTCTGTAAGGTGCCTCTAGCTCCTTCCGTAGCAGGGCAAAGTGTCATGCTGTCCAGTATCTCACCTCTGTCCATGGCCAGTGCGTGAAGCCACAGAGTGAGGTGAGCCCAGCTCACCCCGGGGCACCCAGCCAAGTGGGCAAGCACACCGATGCTGGGTGAACACCTGGCTGGCCCCACACCATCCTGGGTCCGAAAGGCTGAACTATGGCACAAAGACACCCCATTCCCTAGCCCCCAGGAGAGAGAGGCTCCCCCCTCACTCATTGTGGGGGGCTCACCCCACCCTCCCCTTTATGCTCCCGCACAGGGACACCGCCATGTCTCCGCAGAAGCAGCAGCCGATGGCCAGGACCTGCCGCAGGGTGATCAGGAGGCCCCACTACGCCGGAGGGGTGGTGAGAGACTTGTTCCATGGGGTCAAAATGCTACTGAGCATCGGTCTCTTCCTGGCCTTGTGTGTCTTCACGAGCTACGTCGGTGTCCTCTTCACCGCCCTCCTGATAGCGGCTGTGCACGTTTTCTTCAGCACCCTGGTCCCGGCTGTGCTGCTCCTCCTCCAGTTCCTGCTCTCTGCCCTGCTCCTCCTCTTCTGCCTGCAGTGGATGAGCGAGATCCTGGCTCTGCAGCTCGGCCTGGCTCGTGAGCAGGGCTCAATACAGCGCTGAGGCATGGATGGCCTTTGTGTCTTCATTGCCACGGGGGAAAGGGACAGGGCTGGGTGTGGAAAGTCCCTTGCCCAATAGCTCTGGTGGGGCCCTGGAGTGAGGGGTGTGCAAGTATGCAGTAGGAGAGCCAAAGACGCTGTCTCCTGCTGTTTGATTCCTCCTGCATTCAGAGACTCGAGGCTCTGAGGGCACTTGGCTTATTTACAAAGGCTGTTCAAAGGAACCCTGGTTCTCAGCTGGGACACCCGCAGGGCCCCACGCTTGGATGCACCCCTGGGGCCAAAGAGGGCAGCATTAGCCTGCATCCCACTCCCGCCAGCTGGTCCCCAAGCAGAGCAGCAAAACTGTAATTCCTCCCGGGGTTGGGCTAGCCAATGCTGACGCTTGTGTTGCTGCATCTTGTTTGTACACCTTATTTCTGGCCTGAATGTGTCTTGCTTCAACTTCCAGCCCTTGGGCTGTATTAAACCTTCCTCAGCAAAGCCAAGAATCATAGAATCAGAGAATCCTAGGGTTGGAAGGGACCTCATAGGTCATCTAGTCCAACCCCCTGCCAGAGGCAGGACCACTCCCACTAAACCATCCCAGTCATGGTTTTGTCCAGCCGGGCCTTAAACACCTCCAAAGATGGAGACTCCACCACCTCCCTTGGCAGCTCATTCCAAGGCTTCACCACTCGCCTAGTAAAAAAGTTTTTTCTAATATCCAGCCTCGACCTCCCTAACCGCAACTTGAGACCATTGCTCCTCGTTCTGTCCTCTGTTATTACCGAGAACAGTCGAGCTCCATCTTCCTTAGAGCATCCCTTCAAGTAGTTGAAGGTTGCTATCAAATCCCCCCTCAATCTTCTCTTCTGCAGACTAAATAAGCCTAATGCTTTCAGTCTTTCCTCATAGAGCTTGTACTCCAGCCCTTTGATCATTTTGGTTGCCCTCCTCTGTAGAGAAGCCCCTTATAAGTTTCCTCCTGGATCTCCTCTTGGTTGAGCTAAATAGATTGAGCTCCATGGGTCTCTCACTCTAAGCCCTTAATCATTCCCACACCTCTTCTCTGACCCCTCCAACTTATCAATGTCCTTCTTGAACTGTGGGCCCGGAACAGAGCCCCACACTCCAGCACAGGTCGTACCAGTGCCAAATAATCTCTCTGCTCCTCCTTGAGAGTCCCCCGTTAATGCATCTTAGATGTGTCCCGGTGAGCACATGACAGACTATGTCTCGAGACACCATTAGAAGTCTCCGTTTGCCCTTTAAATGACTGCCATTACCCATCATTGCCCTGGGGTTGAAGCCAGAGGATGCCCTCAGTCAGTATGGTCACTTTGGCTCTCCTTGGGAAGCGCAGGAGCCACCACCTCCTCCGCTGTCTTTACTGTGCCCTAAGGGAGGCTGCTCAGCCTCACAGAAGATGGTTGCAGCCTTGGGGTGGATGGAGGGATGGGGAATATGGGAGAAGGAAGGGAAGGGTGAAGGGAGAACAGGGATGCAGGCGGACTTGGGCTGCAGGTGGGAGATGGAGGAAGCACAGGAGACCAGGGGCAGTCCGGAGGAAGAATGAGGGGAGGAGACAGTCTGGAAAGGGGAGGGATATGTATCAGGGGCAGGGGGGACAGGACCCTGGGAGTCTGGAGTGAAGCAGGACCAGGGTGGGGGGCAGGATAGTGACAGAGAAGGGAGCTGGGAGGCAAGGCTGGCAGGGCTGGGGGTGATACGTGGAATCCCCTGAGCAGGAGGGCAGAAGGGCCAAATTTGGTCTTGCAATGGTCTCGCAGGAGCTGGAGACCCCTCCCCTTCCCTTTGTGACAGTGGCAGAAGGCGTCCTGGCCTGTCACAATGACGGTGCCTTGCAAGTGGCTCAGGTGGTGACTGGTGAGACAGACGGGAATTGTGGGGACAGAGGCCTAGAGCAGATACTGGGCAAAGCCTTTAACTAGCCTTTGCTCTGAGCTGGGGGCTAGCTTGTCTCACTGCTCTGTGGCCAATGCTCAAGTTCTCCAGGCTGTTGCATGTGGCTTTCTGCATCCTTCTGCTCTCTGAGTCGCAGGCAAAGACTTTCTGGCCTCCCTTCCTTGCTCCTGAAAGCTGAGTCTTTTGCAGAGGGACGATCCCCCAGCCCTCAGTGGGTACGTAGCACTTGCCACACTGGATAGGTCATGGGCCACCTAAGCCGGGATGTTTGGGTGACAGGTCCTTGCGGGGTGGGATAACATCATAACAATCGACGGATGTTGCAGGCTATGATTGCCCGCGTGCAGAGCAGCTGCAGAGCATGGCTCACTGGGTACAGTCAGGAAAATGACTTCAGGGGCCTGAAGCAGGAGTCATCCTTGGAGTGGCCTTGATGCAAAAGAAATCAGAATGGAGCCCTGCGAAAGGGAAGCCTCTGGCTGAAACGCAAGAGAGCGCCTGGTCTGAGCTGTGTCAGGCTGAGGAGCAGGCAACCATGGGCTGCGAAAGGAGCCCAGGCACTTAGAATTGTAAAGCCGTCTGGCCACAGCCCGGCATGGCTCGTCCCTCAGGGAACAGTGCTGGACTGGAGGGAAGCCAGTCGGCTCTTTCCATCCCTGAAGCGGGGGGCTGATGACCCCTTATAACCTGAGAGCACATAGGGGTTGTCCCTGGAAGGCAATCACTTCCTCGCCTCACCCCTTTGTCCTGCGGGCTGCCCATTGTCTTAACTTGGTAGCTCTCTGGGACGGAGACCTTGTCTGCCACCGCACTGGCCTCACAGCCTGTTCCTCCTGGATCCTCTAAATGTTACGGCAATAGACACACGAGCTTACTCTGAGTGACAGTCTGGAAAATAGCAGCTTTCTCCCATGACACAGTTTGTTACCCCATTCCCTGCTCACATCTTACCAGGGCTTCTTCTCCTTGTGTGCCCACAGGGTGGCTCCCATGTCTGCAGAGAAACCACAACTCACAGCAACTCTTGAGTGGGCCCTGAGCCAGATGCCCCGAGACATGCATTTCATTGGAGGAGGTGTCCTGCGTGGTTTCAAGAATGTGCTGTGTGTTCTTGCGGCCACCAGCCTTTTCATCCTCCTGTTACGCATTGGGAGCATCTTTCTCTTCTCCTTGCTGCTCCCTGGGGTCGTCTTGGTCAACAAGGTGCTACCAGCCACTCTCGTCTGCCTCAAATCCCTGCTGCCAGTCATGCAACTCTTGTTCAACGAGCTGTTCCGTGCGTTGGTTATCTTCCTCATTTCCCTCTCTCCACCCATCTTCCTCTTCCTTTGCCTGCAGAAGATCCTGGTACCTTTGTTCTTTCAGCTGCTCCAGCTCACCTGGTGAGCACAATACAGGTGTCAGGCCTTGCTATGCTGTGGTGGCATCTTTGTCAATCTGAGGGCACAGGAGCAGGTGAGGGTCTTCAGACAACGTCTCCCCAAAGTAATTGCTTTCCATGCCGGAGAAAAGCTGGGGGCTGTGTGACTGGAGGGAGGTAGTGTTTTCACCAGCAGGCTGGAGCAGAGAGCCAGTTCACCTCCTTCGCTGCATTTAGATATCCGGTCTCCATATCAGAGCAGGGAGCTGCTCTACACTGGTGCAGTTTGCACATGGAGGGGATTGGAAGATTACATTGGCTTTCACTCATTTAGAGACCTTTGAGATTTCCTCCAGCTCTATGTCTGTCGGTTAGGAGTGGCAGAGGGCCACGGCTGCTTTGCTCCCAGGTCCTATGCTCGACCAGGACTGGACTCATCCTGTCGCTGGGATTCATTATTACAGGTGACCTTCCTCTCTCTGCGTATCTGCACATATCGGAGTTAGAGCCTGCAGAATTGCTTACTGTTGGCTGTGGTGCAGCGCTGTGGTACATCTGTTCTGTGTGGGGCATGTCCACCCAGGAGCAGAAGGGGTCCTTTTCCCTGGAGTAGGTGCACTACTGCTAGCTCTGATTGAGCCACAGTGCTAAAAACAGAGCAGTGGAGTGCACCAGCAGTCTTGAAAACATACCTTGGGTTTCAGAGGGGACTGTACTCAGGGCAGCCTATGCTATTTTTCATGTGCTAGCTGGATCACACTCCCAACAGTGCCACAAGAACGTGAGTGCCAGCCTCAGGGCAGACCATTCAAGGCCAGGGCACAGCCCCCTTGCTGGCCAGGAGCTCTGTCCTTAGGTTTCACCAACCAACTGCACCAAGTGCAAACTTCCTGGCCACCCAAACAACCTTAACACAGAGTCAGAGTCAGTCCCCCTGGTGACTCCAGTCTGCTTTTGTCGGCCAGGTGAGCATACCTCTGTGATAGATGGGCCCTTACACCAGAAACCACAGCAATGTTCAGTGCATTCCTAATCCCAAAGAACCAGTCACTGCCCCATAGTGCAGGCTAAGCAGCGGGGGGTCTCTTCCTTATAGAATCATAGAATATTAGGGCTGGAGGGGACCCCATGTGGTCATCTAGTCCAACCCCCTGCCAAAAGCATGACCACTCCCACTAAATCATCCCAGCCAGGGTTTTGTCCAACCAACTTAAAAGTTCCCAAAAATGGAGTTGCCACCACCTTCCTAGGTAACCCATTCCAGGGCTTCACCACTCTCCTAGTGAGAAAGTTTTTCCTAATATCCAACCTAGAGCTCCCCAGCTGCAACTTGAAACCATTGCTCCTTGTTTTGTCCTCAGTCACCACTGAGAATAGCCTGGATCCCTCCTCTTTGGAGCCCCCCTTCAAGCAGTCGAAGTTTGCTATCAAATCCCCCCTTATGCCTGGACAGCTCCCTGTCCGACCCAAAGAAAGCAACAGAAAGAGCCTGTGTTCCTTAAGCTGTGGGTCTTTATCCTCCTCCTGTGTTTGTTAGCTGCAAACTCAGCTCATGGGAGGAGTCCACGCGCACAGCTTGGCTTGTCTTCGCTGGGAGGTGAGCAGGACAATAAGGGCAGTTAGTCCTTTCGCTAATGATTTCTCTCTCCAGACATGGGGCCTTTCCATTTGTGAGATCTAACCAGAGCCAGTCTAGGACTGATGGATCTGCTCCTTTGGGAGGGGGCGTGACAATTTCTGTAGACGAGTTGTTCTTCACACCAGCTACATCTCTCTCCTGGGCAGTGACAGCAGGTCACGCTCCACCTACCTGGATATCACCTTGCACTATGGAACACATGAGTTGTACACGAGTTGCTGCCTGCTTTGATCTCACAAGCGGTCAGCAGAGACAAATAGCTAATAATTCTAGTACCATGTCTCTCAGTATCACCCAGCAGTGAGTCCAGTCAGTGTCCAGCTGAGACGGGGACCTTGGTATGAGCTGGCTCCTTGTCTGCCAGTGTCATGTGGGTATATCTATCTGAGTGAGAAGTTACTCCGCCTCTCTTGGCATCTGAGGCTCTGTGGCCCCGGAGGTCAGACTAGGTGATCCTGATAGTTTCTTCTGGCCTAAAAGTCTCCAAGTCCCTGATTTTCTTCTTTGACTGCTGCTGACAGGTTTGCTGAGTGTGATCCAATGACCCATGCATGGTGCCCCAAACCCAGCAGATCTGGGTGCAGAACTTGCTCTGATAGGAGGCCCAGGACGTGGAGTGCCCTCTGAGGCTGGACTGCTGCCCCTTGCTAGCTGCCATTAGGGGAACTGAAAGCCTGGTCTGTGTAGGGATTATTTGGGGTCTCCCCCTTGCATTGCTTCATGTGTGACCTGCTGCCCTTTAGCGTTTCCGGGTCCCATTATTCAGGGCTAGATTTTGCCTTCAGGAATAGCCCTGAATGTGGGCAGGAGCTGGGCAGTCCCAGTGGGCACCATGAACCACAGCAACTCCTGGGAGGTGAGACTTCATCCTGCTTCCTCTCTGCTCCAGCATGGTAGCTCCTGCTGGCCAATGTCCACATGCCTGTGAAGTTCTGCCCTCCTTGCACGGAAGAGGGACTGGGGGATGGAGCACCAAGTTCCACCCCTCTCTGCCACTCCCATCCCTGGGCTCCGAGGTCAGAGCGGGCAGCTAAGTATCCTGGCCCAAAGGTGCGGGCAGTCCATGTCAAGATTGGTTTTTATCCTCTCTGATGTTCCCCTCTTGCAGTCTGGACTAGTGTGCACCTGTCAGGCTGGCCCACTCTTTTAGGTCTCAGAGCTGGCACCGTGGTAGGGAAGACGAACAAGTGGTGCTGTGCACCCTGGACCCAGCAGCAGCTGCCGCCCTGCGCCCCATTTGTGACATCACAGTCCAGTTTGGTGTGTCACCATCAGGATCCGCTCACCTGGCTTCTACTTCTACAGCATCCAAGCTCCTTGCATGCGTTCATGTATTTATCTACCTACCGCCCTGGCAGGTGGGCAGAGCTGTTATCCCACTGGACACATGGCAGCTGAGTTCTGGAGACCAATTGCCTAGCCCAGGTCTCGCAGGGAATTGGAGAGAGAGCAGGCAAGCGAACCTGGCATTGCCCAAGTTCAAATCACCGACCCATCCTTCTTCTCAAACTCCTGAGGCCTGTGATGCTTTGCACTAGGGAGGAACCTCCCAGAGGAAAGAGGTGAGACTCTAACCGGACACATCATGCTGCAATGGCCCCTGGGGAGCCAACCCAGTATCCTCCAGCTCTTACCACTCTGATTATTGCAGCTGGAGAGCTGGGAGCCTGGTTACTGTCTGGCCAGGACCTGGACTCCCCCACACACTGCCTCATAATGTCCTCCTCATTCCCTTCCTCTGATGCCAGGAACCTGACCTGCTTTGAGTGCTGGGGACTGGAAGAGATGCTGAGCGGGTCCCCTGCAGTCCTGCACTTCCCCGAGGCTGTGACTTCGGTGTGGGCTAAGGTGCCACCCCCACCCAGTAGCACGGCACTCATCCTCCCAGGTGATCAGCCCTTTGGGGCAGGGACAGTGTCTGCATCTGAGTTTGTAAATCACCCAGCCCTGGTTTGCATCAGGTCTTATGGGTATTAATGCGAAACCTGGGTCAAGCCATCTTCAATGAGCCATGGCCGTGACACTGGCTGTCCGCTTCCCAGCTGATGACACAGATCGGTCACAGCTTGTGGTTCCTCCGAGTGCCTGTATCTCTCCCTTGCTCTGTACATAGGCTGTGAGCTCTATGGGGCAGCGACTGTCTCTTTATACGTCTAGCGCAACAGGGCTGTCATTCCCAATGGTTGTCCTTGGTGTGCTGAAAATACTTGTGCGAGTGTTATTTTTTCCTCTTTCCCCGTGTAGGTCTCAACCAGCTCTGCCTCCCTGTCTCCATCCCATGTGGATTGAGGCCAGTGTCCACCAAGACACCAGTTCTGAGTGAGGCCTGGCAAGGTGCCATAGACATGCCGCTGGTTGGAAGATCTCTCTTTTCTGCTCTCAAGAGGCTCCTATGTTTCCTTGCCCTGGTGCTATGCTACGACCTCATTCTTCGCATTTCGGTCATCTTCCTGACACTCCTCCTGCTCCCAGGAGCCATCTTCTGCCAGCAGGTGTTACCAGCCCTGCTTGTCTTCTGTGAGACCCTGCTGCCAAGTTTCAATGTCATGGTCAACCATGTGCTCCCGGCGCTGGGCATCCTACTTGTCTCCCTGTCTCTCCCCCTCGCCCTCTTCTTCTGCCTGAAGCTTGTCCTGCTGCCGGTTTACTTCAAGCTGGTCCAGCTTGTTTTCTTCACAGCCTGACTGGCACCAGCTCAGCAGAGCAGGCAGGTATGGGCATGTCTCAGGGTCAGCCTTTCCATGGGCATGTACTAAGCACTGGACCTGTGGGGCCTGAGGGACAGCTGGTCCTTGGGTTTATTTTCTTGCCCCAAGAAATGCTCATCATTGTTAACGGATCATTTGTAATCATCTCCCAGGAGAAGAGGAAACTCTCTGCTCTAGGATTAGTAAAACCAGGCAGGACACAGCACAGGAATATGCATCCAACAATGTGATTAGCTACAGCATGGCACTGGGAACTCCAGTCTCTTGGTTATCTCCTGCCATGCCTTCATCCTTTACAGAACAGCAACTTTCCCTGATACAGTCACTCACCTTGTGAGTGTGACCTACCTTCTTCCTCCCCAATGGAGGACCTTGCAGTCAGCTAGGTGGATTGACGTAAGAAAAACCTCTTGGGCTACTGTGGTTCTTCTTTTCTGTTCCTGTTCTTTGGTGATGGGAGGCTGGTGATGGGACACAGGGGTGTGATAATTACAGGTACCACTGGGGGGGGAGAGGCTTTAGTGCGACCTTACCTGGACCCCCCAGGGGGTGACAGGTTGTGGCCGGTTTAGACCAGGTGCAGGGCAGCTGGATGCAGAGGAGAACAAAGGGGAGGAGAGGGGAAGAAGGAAGCTGGAGGTCAGAGAGGCAGGATCTCTGGGGCTCGTCCTCGGGGTTTACTGCTAGATCTCCTGGTTGATCTGAGAGCCAACTGTCCTAGCTGCTGTGCAAAGTGGATTGCTAATAAACCCTCTGACTTGTACACTAGCTGAGTGTCACTGCTGATTGGGACTGTTGGGACCCTCGTGGAGGGAGGAACCCCACCCCCCAAGGGAGACCAGACAGAGGAAGGGTCAGACCCTCTGGGCCTGGATTTGGGAGATGGCTACAGGTAGTGCGGAGACCCGCGCTGGATGGGAGAAGGCTCCACCGTAGCAGAGTCCTGATTGGTTGTGAACAGAGGGGATCCAAGAGGCTTTTCTGGGTTCTCCATGACACTAGGTTAAAACGTATGTGGGTCAAATGGGCCCACCTGATCAAGCTGTGACCCAGGCCACCTTGCACAACCATCTGTACTTGCAAAAATAAGAGCAAGCTGCAAAAATGAGAGCCAAACTCTCTAAACACTTACAGGTGGTACTTAAACCAGGTTTTCAATCAGCAATGCACCATGCTTCTGATGCCCCACACCGGTTGTTGCAAAGCATAACAAACAAAATAGAACCAGCCCCCTTTATTGCACATCAGCTCCTACAGTCCACAGCTAGTCTCGGAGTCTCTTAAAGAAATAGGTTCCTCTGACCCCAAAGGGCCAGTCACATCACCCAGAACAATAGCAGCTTGGATCTTACCCAAAATACCACGATGCTACCCAATCCTTTAGTAACTAGGATTAAAGAGGTTTAGTATAAAAAGAAAAGAAACAAAATATGAGAGATGTTAAAGGATCAAAGCAAATCACACACATACAAATGATTTAGAGTCCATAGAAAGCAAGTCCTTGAAAGAATTAAGAGTTTGCAGGCACGTCCAGTTCCTCTGGTAGACACCCAGCACCTGTGCGGGTCTCAGTCCTTTTTAAGGTTGCAGAGGAATAGTCCAGACATGGGCATTGGTTGCAGACTGGAGACAAAAGGGTCATTCGATGGGAACCCTACATTTGATTCTTGGCTTCATCACTGGCTCCACAGTGTGACTTTTTAAGTCTGTGCACTTCAGTCCCCAGCTGTGATGATGACTGACCCTATCGACTATGTTCCCTCTAAGCTGTGCACGTGTGCGCATGCACACAGGTTGTGAAACCCGTGCACACAACAAAATAAAGCGTGCACAAAAAAAAATTCAACTGCAAATATTTTTATGCTTCTTTAAGAAAGCTGTTTCAAGCAGCATGTTTCAAATAAGGTTTTAATTATAAAATCATTTGCATCACCATATCAAAATAAAGCTAATATATTATTTGTATCATACACACTTGCTCTGTTGCTCTTGCAAGTTTGACAACACTCACTGGAGTGTGCACAGATTTGGACACTAGTTCCAAAAATTTGCACAAAAGAAATTTTTTGAGCACACAGCCTACAAAAAATTAGAGGGAACATTGCCTATCGACCTCCCAGGGGCTGTGAGGATTAATCTGTTACAGACTAGGAGCGGCTGGTGTGATAGGGCTGTCTGAGACTGGATAACTTCCCAGGTACCATTCTTTGTTTCCCATGTCACCTCCCTAGTTGTAGTACATTTGAGCCAGGCTATGTTAAGTTTTCACAGTTCTCATTGTTATTTAATCAGAATGGGACAAGTCAAATGCCTTGCTGAGTTTATTATGGCTGCACAATCACCTTTATGACCAAACTTGTGACCTCATTGTAGTAACCCCTGGGGAGGAAGGGGTTAACACTCTGGTCAGTGAGTCCCAGGACAGCCAATAGGAACAAAGCACAGCTTTTTGAATTGGAACAGCAGGCTTGCCTGTTTCCTGTTTGGATATAGCAGAGCTCCTGGAAGGATCAGGAGGAGGCCAGAGGGGTCTGGGGAAGAATCCAGCAACATCCTTACCATCCTTGACACCCACCGCTGACACCATGTCAAGGCTGTTTACCCACTCTGGCACTCTGAGTGCAGAAGGTGGGGGCCCGCAACAGGTCTGAAAAGCCACTGGCCTTAAAGCCTGCTCTTAAAACTCTCCAAGGCCTCCAGTTCCTGGCCTTGGAGTGGTATTTGTGCCACCACCCAAATGCAAAAAGCTCTTGAAACCCAGGAAGGCGCACTTGGGAATTCCTCCCTGTGAGGTACTTGCAATCACTTTTATTCCTCCCTGAGGAAAGTGACTGAACTCCAGCTGCAATATGAGCTGGAACTGGAACAGAGTCCCCTTTAGTAGCCGCCTGTGCAGTCTGAGGCACATGCACACAAACCTCTTGCCCTTCCAGGACACAGAACCAGAACTTACTTAAAAGGTAAAATCTTTAATCAAAAAGAACAGATAAAAAACACAGAGAGTTGCTTCTCTGGGAATTAACTTAGGTAGTTACAGGGTAGGGGGAGGGTGTGCATGTGCTTAGCACAGAGAAATCCAAAAACAAACCAAAAACAAATTAAATACCCTGACCGCGTCTAAATAAACATTCCCTGTTCTACCCATGCCTGGTCAGTAACAAACTTAACTTATCTTTGGTAAGAATGTTGCTGGATTCTTCCCCAGGCCCCTCTGGCCTCCTCCTGATCCTTCCATGAGCTCTGCTATATCCAGACAGGAAACAGGCAAGCCTGCTGTTCCAATTCAAAAAACTGTGCGTTGTTCCTATTGGCTGTCCTGGGACTCACTGACCAGAGTGTTAACCCCTTCCTCCCCAAGGGTTACTACATTCATCAAAAATGAAAACTTTTTTTGGAGGAGACCCAGTGCCATAGAACCATGAACCAATACAATGAACCTTGCAGTTTACTATTGAAATATGTTTTACTGAACCAAGACATTTCATTCTTTAAGTTAGATCTGGGATGTTCACATAACATAACACAAGAAGCAGGTGTCAGCCCATTAAAATAACAGGCAACAGGTTTAAAAGAAACAAAAGGAAGTATTTCTTCACACAACACACAGTTAGCCTGTGGAACTCCTTGCCAGAGGACGTTGTGAAGGCCAAAAGTATACCTACTCCATCAATCGCTATTAGCCAGGATGGGCAGGGATGTAACCCCATGCTCTTGGTGTCACTCTGGGTGTCTGTTTAACAGAGCCTGTGGCTAGAGAACCGGGGATGGACCACACAATCAGTTGCCTGTTCTGTTCATTCCCTGTGAAGCACCTGGCACTGGCCACTGTCGGAAGACAGGACATTGGGCTAGATGCTAGACAGCCCATCGCTCTGACCCAGTATACTGGTTCTTGAGCTGTGATGGGGAGCAGCATGAAGCAAAATTGTTTGATGAGGTGAGTTGCTGAAGAAAAACCAAACAAACACACCTTATTAGATGCACAAGACATGGAGGTGTGGATTCCTGGGTGGTAATTTCACCCAATATGGGGGGTTGAAACTGAAGTGTCATTGGCTGGCTCCAGAGGAGAGAAGAAACAGGGTTGGTGTGTGTGTGTATGCAGGGGAGGCTTGATTGGATGGCTAAACCTGGTTTACATTGCTGGGAAAATCTGGCAGCAGTCGACAGGGGCTATGTAAGCTACAGAGTAGTTTGTGAAACTCCCATCAATTTCCTAACTGCCTTTCATAGAATATTAGAGTTAGCAGAGACCTAGGGAGGTATCTAGTCCCAACCCTGCTCACAGCAAAACCCACCCCAACTAAAGGATCCCGGCTGGGGCCTTGTCAAACCGCACCTTAAAACCTCTAAGGATGGATATTCCACCCTCCCTAGGGAACCTATTCCAGGGTTTCACCACCAGCCGGCTAGAATGTTTTTCCTACTATCCACCCTAGACCTCTCTTTAGGAGCAGTTTGAGACCACTGCTCCTAGATCTGCACCACTTGAGGGGGTGGCTTTAATAAGTCAATTTCCCAATCAACTTAGCAAATCTTGTCTGATGGCTAAGTCAATCTGGAAAGATCAATGTGACGGTAGATACAGCAGTGACTTTGATGCCATCAACACAGATGCAGCCTGTGATCCCTGTAGGCACCTGTCCAAAGAGAGAAAGCCAGGGACACTGCCGTGGGACAGGCTGTGTCCTAGAAGGAACCAGCCATGAAAGGCAGCACTGAAGTCTGATTTGTAAAGCAAACTGCAGGGTTGGCTAATGCCAAGTGTCCAATGATCCCCCACAGATGCTTTATCATTGGCCATTGGTGGACTCTGTTTGGGTTTATTTCACAGCACCATCTATCCTAGCTGTCTGGGAGATTTCCACAAACCTAACAAACTCATAGAATCATAGAAACTGGCAAGGACCATGAGAGGTTGTTGAGTCCAGTCCCCTGAACTCATGGCAGGACCAAGTAACCCATTAAACCAACCCTGATAGATGCTTGTCTATCTTGGTCTTAAAAAGCTCAAGTGTAGGAGTTTCCACAACCTGCTGAGGCAACTTATTCCAGTGGTTAATCACCCTAACAGTTAGGAATTTTTTTTCCTAATGTCCAACCTTAACCTCCCTTGCTGTAATCTAAGCCCAATGCTTCTTGTCATATCATCAGTGGTTAACAAGAACAACTTTTTCCCCTCCTCCTCGTGACAACCTCTTAGGTACCTGAAAACTATTATCACATCCCCTCTCAGACTTCTCTTTCCCAGACTAAACAAATGTGACCCTTCTGCCAGGGCAGGCTGGCAGAACAAGGGCCAGGTTCTATATCAAGGATTTCCCAAAGATGCAGCACCACCAACTGGCTCAAGCCCCCACCCAGATCTTTGGGAGTCCTGCACTGTTCCCTGGGCACCCCAAAGGGTAAGGCTTCCCCACTCGCAAGCACAAGTCTGAGTGTAGTAAATGGAGCTTTTAATAGCAGTAAAACAAAAATGCAAAAGGCCAAATAGAAGAGATCAGCAGTAACCTAGGAAACTTAGTACAGATCAAAGTTCCCAATAACCCACACCACACAACAGAACATACAAACTTAAAGGCAAAACTGGCACTGAGCTGGAGAATCAGCGCTAACAAGGCTCCCAACCAACCCTAAGGTATGCCAGCTGTCTACTAATACCATCTACCAGCCACTCACTCCATCCTCTAGAACCGGTTCCTCAGCTCTGCCCACTGTCCACCAGCACTACCCTCCAGTCACCCAGCTCACCACTAGCTACTCTCACCACCCACCATCACTGCCTACCAATCATCCAGCTTGCTACTGGCCAATTTAACCACTCACTAGCTTTACCCCATTGCTGCTTCTTTTCAGCTCAGAGAGAAGAAATTCTCCCTAGCTTAGTGATTATCAGCCCTGTTTATTTTTAACAGGTGAAAAATCAGCTACTTCTATAACAAAGAACAGAATATGCAAGAGAAAGGAGAAGCAAAGTGCCCCCAGACATTACTACAACAAAAACAATCCTTAACTGTACCCCACCACCCAGGAGCCTGTCTTACAAATCTTTTTCTAAGCAAGGGTGGCTTTTACCCTTTAAGTAATCCAGACAGATCTGAAACAAACAGAGAGTAGCAGTTTACACAAGGACAGTGTTTCATATTTGCCTTTAGTAGAATTACAGATATCGATAGATTTGTGAGACAAGTAACCCCAAATACTATTACCCACTATGCTTTGCCCCACTGCAGCCAGTATGCTAATCAGCTAATTGTGCTCTTTGTATCCATGCAAATACAGGACTCATGCAGATTAGCTGCTCCCCCCTCAGCAACTGTTAGGCACAGCTCCTAAGCCTGCCTTACACAAACCCAGCTCTTTCAATCTTCCCTTGTAAATTAAGTGTTCCAGACCTCTAATCATTCATGTTGCTCTTCTCTGGACTTTCTCCAATTTGTCCACACCTTTCCTGAAATAAGGCACCCAGAACTGGATGCTATACTCCACTGAGGCCTAATCAGGGTGGAGTAGAGCAAAAGAATCATCCACAACCCCCCAGGGATTACGTTCCCCACCACTGAAGGGCAGCTCTTTCTCACCTGTAACACAGCAGGGATTGGGGTGCCATTTCAGACTTTGGTTGCTGGGCAGGGGAGGGTGTGAGATGTGAACCATGATTCCAGGGGGTACTCAGATTGCAGACACCTGCACAGGAATTGTAGATACACTACCTTTTCAAAACGGGTTTGGAGTTTTTGGACAGTCTATGGTTCTATAATTGGTTTTCTTAAAAAAATGTCATAGGAGCTGGAACTAAGGGCACTGGGGGGTGCAGCATTCCCAGGCTTAAAGTGATTACCATTATATACAGCCCAGCACAGTGGTCACATTATCTCTAGATTATTTGTGGGTCTGACATTTTTGGAGAGTTTTCTAATTCATGGTGAAAGAAAGGTTCAGATTCTGTATTGTAACTTGATTTTTCACCACTCACATAAATGTGCTGATGCTATTTTAAAGGGATTAAGATGACCATTTAAAAGTTTGCTAGGATGGACAGCAGTCTTAAAGTATGTGCATTAAATGAACTAATGGTGGAGGGCAGTAAATGAATGATGGCTCAAAAGCACCTGAGATGCCAAATGTTAAAACCACCTTAAAAATCAGTATCTAGTGTGTAATGAAATGATGGATGTTAGCAGCATGGATCTGTAATGGACACATTTTGATAGCCAGGCCTTACAAACTACACCGGCTGGCTTGGGTTTACGTGCACTGAAGGTTTTATACAAACAGTTGCTGCAAAACCAAAGGATCAAGTTGGAAGGTTTCCAGTGTGTTGCTGTAAGCATCCGAGAGAGTAGTTGTCAAACTTCAATGAAATTCACTGGCGTACTCATGTTGTGTTTATGAGATTTTTACCTCTCAGAAATCTCAAAGAGTAAATACAGGAGGAGCTAAGGTTACTTACCAGTTGGACAAGAAGGACGTACACCACAGCAGACACACAGCTACAAAATGGCTGCTTAAAGACAGTGGTTGCTTGTGCCTATAAAGGCCCAGCAGCTCCTCAGAAGGCAATTCTTGGAAAAAGGTCCTAGGCAAGTTCAAGCCTGGGAGATGGCAAGATCCAGGCATTGGCAGCATTTGGGTGTAGCAGCCTGTGTGGACCCACCTGGTAACCTGACCCAAAGCCCATAGTATGCAAAGAAGAGATTTCCCCAGACAAGTGGGATTCAAGGGCAGAATACCTGGCCACGTTGGGGTTCTGCCATTCACTACAAAATTAGAGCTGGAAACAATGGGAGTTTTAAGTGTGACATAAACACTCTTTGTGGGGCAACAAATCTATAAATAGTTACTTATTTCTTCCCAGCAGAGGAAGCTGTGAACAGCCTGAAACTTCCACTGCTGGGCTGTCTGGGAGGATATTATTCCTGAATGTGCTCGGGCCAGCAGCCCCCCACCGCCCCAAGCAGCCCTGTGTCTCCTGGTGTCAAAGGAAGTTGCTCCTGTCAGCACATGAAGCAGGGGGTCAGATCATGGTGAAATCTGCAGTTCCTTCTGACCGCAGCATTGGGCTGTATGCAAAGCTTCTCTGAGCAAGATTGTTTTATGATGGAAAGTGCAGGAGAGGTTCCCAGGTCCAGCCCTGCTACCGACTTTGCCACTTCTCTCCATTCCTATTGGCTGAGCAAAGATTAAGCCTGGGAGGGGAGGGGGAAGCAAAGGAAGCAATGTGGTTCCCAGCTGTTATGAAAATCTGCCCCCCTTTCCCCGAATGGTGCCCTGGTGGCAGCGGGGAATACTGAGAGAAAGTAATGAACCATTTTGAGTTTGACCAAGAGTCCACAGGAACTGTGGGCCCCTGGTTTCTGCATGGGGACTTCTACGGGTTCTGCACTTTTGTTCTTGCTCTTGTGAGAAGTGGGAGGAGAGGGAGATGCCCTGTAGTTACATGGGCACAACCCCTCCTGCTGACAAACCAGTGCTGGGGCTGGGGTGTCATCTACTCTTCTGGTATGCTCGGGCCTCTGGGCGTATGTATTTCTCCTCTGGATCCAGTGAACATTTCTATCTCTGCTCATTTCTAGCTGTAGGAGCCAAAATTTTTCTTCTGGGGTCATTTCAATAGATGGGCTTTTAGGTGGCCAAACCTCAGACCTTTCTCAGTGGAAAGAGGTGTGATGGCCATTTGTTTCTTCCCTCAGATGGACACCATTAAGAACACAAAGGGCATGATGAGGCATTGTTTGACTCATGAATAAGTCTCTTTAGAGAAAGGTCAGACAGGCTAATTCAACTCAAACTCAGGGCATCCTGCCATAGACAGGGTGGGGGCAGCGAGGGCTGCTCCAGTTGCTGAGAATGTGGATGTCAAAACCAGGCTCAGCAATGGAACCAGGAGGGAAGGATGTGGGGGCTATGGAAGGAAGGGAATGAAGACAAGGTGACAGGAAGCAGATGCTCTTTCTTCTCAAATGTTTGTCCCAAGCCTAGACTGTGTCAAGTTTCCTAGGCAATCTTCAAAGCCAAATCAAGAGATTTTTGCAAACACTCTGATATTGCTGGGACAGGCTTTTCATACAAGCCCTGTAGGGGTGCTGAAGAAGTTCTGGTCAGGTTGCATGTACAGAATCAGCCCTAGGTTTTAATAACATTTGGAAAACGGAGGTGTGCCGGGGGCTTCATTGACCACGGGATGGCACCTTCTTCTGGACATGCTGGGGATGAGCTCTGTCAGGCCAACATCCCTTCCAGCGGTTAGATGCTGCAGGAACCTCAGCATCTTCTTCTTGACTTGTCCTCTGGCCAGGTCCCTGTGTGGTTTCCTCTTTCAGGGGGCTGTATCAACCACCCCTGGAATCCTACCATTCACGATCCCTCCATGACTGTCAGGGGAACCCAGGCCTGCTGGGCTTGGTGGCTCGTGAACCAACTGTCTGGGGAGACTAACCCCTGGCCCAGCCCTTTCCACCCCATTTCCTATCAGAGCCTTGCCCTGGGTGGCCCGAGCACCAGCCAGGCTGACTGTGTGGACCTGGTGCCAGAGTGCCAGCCAGCTCATTCCCCAGAGCCACCCTGCCCTGCACCAGACCACCTCCCTCTCCCATCCTGCCCCAATGCTAACCCACCCCAGCCCTGGGCTGTTTGGCCCACACCGGCACCAGAACGCTGGGCAGCCCGAGCACCAGGCTGCAGCCCCAGGGAGCTGGACAGGGTTGGCCTGCCCCAGCACTGCCGAGCCTCTGCCCCAGAGCGCTGGCTCCAACCACCCAAATCCCGCTGGCTGGGCGGCCACCTGCACAGCTTCCAGCCATGGTGGGGGGAGGCAGCTGGCTGAGATGATCAGCCGCGTTGCACTGGATCCACAGGAGCAAGATGCAGCAGGAGGGGGCAGGGTCTTGGGGTGCAGAGTGGGTGGGACCACACCTGGCCATCAGGGAAAGCTAAACTTTCCTTGGCCTTACATACCTGGTGCCAGGTTCTCACTCAGGGTCCCTCTACTCCACAGGCAAGGTGGGGCTCTCCTGCACCTTGTTGCCTTTCTTTGAGCGTCTTCCTCACCTCCAGGCTCTCCCCACTCGTCTGGGTTTGCCAGCCCCACAATTCTCTCCTCCCACGGAGTCAGCATGGGCTACACACCTTGATAGCCCCCCAAACACCTTCCCTCTCCCTGGGAATGATTGCAGCTTCTCTGCTTCCTGGCTTTATGGAATCCCTCCTGTCCCCACAGAGGTGAGCGTCTGCTGAGTAGTGCTTTCATCCCAGGCTTCATTTCCCCTGATTGCACCCTAATTGGCTGATTGAGCCCATCTGGCCCAACTCAGCTCTTCGATTGCCCATGGGGGAGCACTAGAAGCCAACGATCCCAGGACACATCACAGTTGGATGCTACCTCAAGAGGGCACACATTTAATAACTGAAATCTTTTTTAAAGACAAGCAGTTTCCCTGCCTATAATTGGCTTGGCAAGTCAAAGGGCCCAGCCCCACACTGGATCATTCACTGTACTTCAGTGCACACTGCTGTGCTAACATGTCTGCTGCTTTACTGCTGTAACGCTTGTCAGCCACTGTTTCAGGAACAACATGCATTTTAGTTTCCTTTCCTCTTCCCCCCAATGGCTTCTGGCTGCAGCATCCAGGGCTTACACTGGGGGGCTGCAAGGGAGGGATTGCGACAGCACGGTGAAGTGAGCCAAGCCTCACGTGGCCTCACACTGAGGCAGCTTTAGGGGTAGGCAAAGCAGGCGCACACCTAGGGCCCTGAGCAGAAAGGGACCCTGGTGCCTGCTTTGCCTAACCCGAAAGCTGCGTCTGCCTCAGTCGGCAGCAGGAGGAGCTGGCCCCTGGGGCTGGGGTTAGCAGTGGGGAGCTGGAGCGGTGGTGGGGGGACCGGGACCAGAGCAGGGTCTGTGGTGGGGGAACTGGGACCATGGGATGGGCGACTGTGCCCCTATAGGGCCCCCTCCAATGGGCCTTCGCCTAGGGCCCCCAATAGCCAAAGGCTGCCTCTGGCACAGACCCTCCCCTCACTTTCCCTGCAAGTTGTTTTTCCAAATACTGCTCAGCAAATCATCACCTTCCTTAGCTACTTTACAACTCTTTCCTATGTTTCGATGGCAGATGATATTGTACGCAGAGCGAATCGCACAGACCACTAACTGAGCCTTACACCACCTGTCAGCTCAGTGAGTTTATTATACGTCTCACTCTTGTGACTGGGAAAGGCCTTTGTCTGGGGGAAACCTTCCATGTCTGGTGCATCCCCTAGCTGGCAGCCTAGCTGCAGTGTAGCTCAGTGGTGCCTGACAGGCGGCAAAGGGGCTGTGTCCGTTCCCCTGTAGAGTCCCATGGGGCTCTGTGGTTTTGAATGTTCTTGCGCCCCACTAGAGGCTGGGACAAAGAGGAGGAGGAGGTAATGCACTAGGGGCCTTACTGATGTGGTTGGGTGTCCTGCCCATGCTGATGCCCAGCTGGCATAAGAGCGCCAGGATCCAGAGGGCATCCGTGGACTTTGACCCACCTAGATTCAAGGTTCCAGAAAAGAGACATTAACTCTTGGCAAAGATAAGCTCGTCTCAACTCTGCTCCAGATCCATCCAACTTGGATTTCATTTACTGCAGAGTCTGTGGAGCAGGGCCCATCTCTACACAGGTATTAGTGCTGCTAACAAATAACTTGCAAATGCAATCTTTGGACTCACTAGCAGATATGACTCTTAGCTATCTTTTCTTTTGGTCCCTTGGTCTCTGCCATTTCCAAGGTACCCATCTCCAAAGGGGGGCCACAGGCCGTTGCTGCTGTGGGAGGAGCTTGTTCCTCATGTATTTAGCAACAAGGGCTATGTCCACACATACATGCGTATTTCAATTTAAGTTAAATTGAACTAAGTTAATTGGAAATAAAATTGTCATTTCAAATTAACAAATCAAAATAAGCAAAAACCTCAAATCACAATAGCAAGTCCAGACACAGGACTTGCTATTTCGAATCAGGATAGGGACACCATGGGAGGTGTGGCAACATGGCCCCCTCACTGGGCCATGCCCCCACCCAATATATACAAAAAGGAAGGCACTCTGGGAAGGGGAAGGGCAAAAGTGTTATTTCAAAATAATGGTTATTTTGAAATGACACATCCGAACGGCGTTATTTTGAAATAACAGACTATTCAAATTAAAGTAGGTTTAAGCTTATTCAAAATAACGTCTCTTGCTTCAAAATGACAGAACTCATCATTTTGAAACAAGAAGACGTCATGTGGACCTAATCTTTCTTAAATTGAAATAACCAGTGTTATTTTGATTTAAAAGATACGCATGGACATACCCAAGAACATTACATTGATTAAATAGGAGGGCCCCAAAGTGGCCTCTGATTTTGGGGTGTCCAACATCAGCCTCCTAAGACCTGATTCATAGAAGTGCTTGGCACTCAGTCCTCCAGCTGTACCCAACTTTACAAATGAACGTCCGAGAGTTGATGGGCCTGTGGGTGGGTCAGGTGAGTTTCATCTCCATATATGGTTATTTCCATATATGGAAGATGCTAATTCAAACCTATTATGATGCACAAGGAGTCTTATTTGTCAGTCTCTCCAGTAACAGACCAGCTGGGTTTCAGCTCACCAGCTTGGTCCATATAACATCATTCAATGCAAAAGGCTCAAGTTCAACCAAGTGACTCTACCTCCCTCTGAGAACCTAAAAGAGACAATGGTCAGATACAGACACTATCTTAGGTCATACCGGCGAAGAAGGCCTCGGAGAAGACCCAGGCCTAGCAGGCAGAGGAGACCCAGGAGGAGAGGGAGACGCAGGAGGAGAGGTTAGTATGCAGGTCCTTAGGGTTTCATGTTACAGTCTGAAGCAACTGAAAATGAAGCAGGAAAAGGTGCATATGTTACATGAGCTGAATAGGGGTGATTTGTCCTGAGCAGTTGAAGCTCAGGAATTTTCTGGCTGGCCTGAACTCATCATCTCCTTCTCTCTTCTCTCTCCAGTCAGACGCACTTACTACTACAGGAGGAGTTTGATTTTCTGAAGCTGTCAATTGCATTCACTCTTCCTGTCCCTGCAGTGAGAGAACGAGCAGCTGCCCCACCATAAAACAAAGCCAACGGGAGAGCTAGGCAACCTGGCGAGACCAAGAGAACCTGTAGTGCAATAAAGCAGCTTAACGCAATTCTTGCTGTGACTTGTTCCTTGTTTCCTGTCTATAGGCTTTCCCTTGGATTTCTTTAGTACTGTGGTTCCCAACATTTTCTCTGCTGCAGCACACCTTGCTACCTTTAATTAAGCTGAGGCACACCACCATATAGTTTCCAAATGAACTCATGAATATTCATGAGCCAATCCAGAGCTCTTTGAATAATTTTTCAAAAAATTTTGTGGCACACCTGTATGCCGTGGCACACTGGTTGGGAAAAACTGCCTTAGTAAACCCTTATAGGAGTTCAGATGAATCTTTATGGGGAATATGATTCAGGATTTGTTTTAATTCAAGAGCTGTAGAAACTCCCTTACAAGGAGAGACTTAAAGAGCTCAGTGGTGTAGTTTATCAACAAGGCACTTAAGAGGGATTTTGTTTACAATGTCTAAGTACATTCATGAGGAGAACATACCAAGTACAAAGGGCCCTTTAGCCTAGCTGAGAAAACCAAACAAGAACTCATGGCTGGAGGTGAAAGGCTGGGAGATTTAACAGTGAAGATGATTAGCTTTTGGGACATCCTCCCAGTGGACAACGCTTGATGGCCTGAATTGTCCTACCAAGGGACAACATCTTGGTGGGATACAAAGTGGAGCCCTTTCTCGGGCTGCCTTACTCAGATATAAGCAGGGCTGTCCCTTGGGGGGGGGTGTGCGGGGCCCTGGGTGAATCACCCTTTGCAGGGTCCCCACTTACCCAACCCTCAGGCACTGGCAGTGGGGCCGGCCAGCCCAGAGGAGGGCAATCCCTCATGGCTTTCATCCTTTCTCTTGAGGCTTTTATTGCATCTCTGAAACCTACACATCTTGAGATCAGCTACATGGAACATGCAACGGGTGATCCCACATGCCATACTCCTGTCTCAAATCAGGAAGTAGGTCAAGTCTCTAAAATGGCATGCAGTAGCCTGGAGTGTGTGGGAGCTCCTGGCAAATGGGGTGGAGCATGTGACTGTGTGGAGAAATGAGATGGAAGTGCTGAGACAGAAGAAGGAGACGAGAGACAATGCCAGGCTGGAAAGAAAGGTTCTGGAAAATCCTGTCTGCTGCTGAGCCTGTCCAAGTCCCGCCAGGTCCTGCTTCCTTCTCCACTGCCCAATCCCAAGAACTGAAGCAGCCCCTCTGGGTTCCACTTTCACCTCTGCACTTCATCTGCTCCATGAGTCTGCATGAATTTCCATGAACACACAATTGTCCACAATATTGTGATTGAAGGGGTGCTAGCCTTCTCTGCTTGGCCTGGTGACCCCTGGCAGTGTGCATAAGGCAGCAACACAATGGGGCTATTTACTCCCCCCCCCCCCAGATTAGGACCTTGTTATAACTTCTCCTTCCAGCAGCCCCATCCCTGAGTTGGATTTTGTTAATTAGGCTTGCTAACTGTAGAATAAACACCATACTTTGTAACACAGGCTCCTACTAGAACAGTTTGCTTTTCTCTTCTCTTCTTAATTATCAGTCAAAAAAATTCTGGCATTTCTATTAAAATCTACAAGTTATAACTTTTGTTGTAAACAAGGGAATTCTCAACCCACTGAAAAAAGGGGCAAGTCTCAACTTGCAAAAATAGCTGCAATCCCCATATCCCAGAAATGGTGGAATAAGAGGATGTTCATTTTTTTCTTTTTTTCATGGGGTCTGTTGATATAAAAACACAAAGGTTGCTTGCCAGTGACCTCAGTCATTTTCCTATGAATGTGAGAAGCCCAAAGAGATATTGACTCAGAGAGGAGGCACAGAGGTTGTTTGAACAACAATTAGCACTTCATTGTTAGTCGTAATGACTCACCTTTGTTGTAACACTGATCTACTGTGTTACAACAGGCTGCCTTAAGCAATTTTCACACCAAGCCCCTCCTCTGACCTCACAGTCGACCTAGCCCTGTGAACGGGGCTGCCACTTTTGGCCAGCTCACCCAGTCCCTGGCATGAGGGGGGGTAGTGGTGTGGCCCCGTGGGGCCCCCTAAAGTGCAGGGCCCTGTGCTGCCCCTCTCACCCTACCCTATAAATGGCCCTGGACACATGTTATTGGGCTCAATATTGACCCATCCTGGAGTACATGCCAGAGAATTTCACCCACCATTTTCTAACATGAAACAAGGTTTCAGGTCCTCACCAGTAATAACGGTTCACAAGACTTTGCATTTATATGTCTTCTGTGGGACAATAACTTGAGTCCACTAGTGATTTTAGTCTCACAACTCCCATGTGGGGCAGAGAATTTAGCAACTAAAGAGTCTAAAAACCATGACCTCGACCCTGCAAACACTGTGTTCAAACCAGTCTTGTCCCCATGTATTTGATGGAACCCAAAAAGGATCTATCTGGTAACCCAGAAGTGCCTCCCTAGCTTCGGATAGAACGGATCAGGAAAAAAAAAAAAACAGGGATCAGCTAATTCCAAGGTGATCATAAGAACTGCAGTTTAGAATCGCTGTTCCAAGGGAGATTCTGAGCTGTGCCCTCTGATCCTTGAGAGAAGCCGGGGAGCTGATGGGCTCTGGACAGAGCAACTCTGCCCAGAGACATGAGCTGACATGCACCCAAAATTGAACTCCACAATCACAGTTGCAAGGAAGAACCCCGATCCAACTCCTTCCTCCTTGAAGGATATGGCCAACTTTGGCCAATGAGTTCAGGACTGGGGTCTCTGGGGTGGGGGGATAAAAGCACTGCAGATTAGGAGTGCTCATATAGCTATCCAAGGTACTTACAGGACCCAGCTAGTAAGACGAGATTGAGAGGATGTTAATCTGCAGTAGCCAGAGTTGGAATGATTAAGTGGACCTCACACACCAGCCCCAATGGAACCCAACATATTTGGTTCATTTAATGGCTAGACCCATGGTCCAGGGGGATCTTTGCAGTAATATTACTCAGAACAACATGAAGAACAAATTTGTTCTACACTTTCCTATTTGAAACCGACAGAATTTTTAACGTTGACATTTTAGCCATTTCTGTACGGACCCAAGGAGGCGATGAAATTACATTGGCACCCAGAGCAGGAAATGCAGCTTCAGATTTAATGATGGGTTTGGCTTTGCTCCTTTGCTAGGAGGGCTCCGGGAGCTTGAAAAGGCCTTCCATTCCCCTGCTGGTGAGGACTCGGGGGCCGTCCGCAAGCTCCAAGGCTGGAGGAGAGGAGGCGGTGCAGGTTACTTCTTTCTCCGGTAGTAGTAGACAGTGCGAGTTGTGAACGCTAGGAAGAGGAGACAGAAGGAATGAGCAAGAGGACCTTTTGGAAACTGACCTCATTCTTGAGTTGATAATTCTAACTGAAATGGGCAAGAAGCGACATGAAGCAGTAGCTCACTGTGTTCTCCAGTCTCTCCTAGCTACAGCCAACAGCTTCAACACATCCAGTCAGGTTTCCTCTTACCTCTCCTCCGCTGCTTCCTCCTCCTACGCTTGGTTCTCCTTCTTGGCCCCCCAAAGCTCTGCCTCCTGTTTCTCCTGGTAGGAGGCACACAGGGGCATCTTGCCATTTTCTCTTGGCAGGGGCGGTATTAAAACTCCGAGGAAGGGCACATCCCTTGGAGGCTCCTCCAAGCCAACCTTTCTTTTCTGCTGCTGTTCCTGAGACTCTGAGCGATGTCTCAGATGGCCCCTATTTAAAGGGACAGCTATGAACACAAACAATGGCTGTAGCATCACGGGGCAATTCAAAATGACCATATAAGGCAGAGCCAATGTCTGGGCTCCACAGTCTGTGTTAGCCGGGAGCCAGGGTAGGCATGGGTGAGGCTTAGATTTTATATTGTCCAGGATGAAGTGAGGAATGGGAATTTCACCCTTTGCACAATCTTTTGAACAAACATCCCTGAGTCAGAGAATCACAGAATCATAGGGTTGGGAGGGACTTCGTGAGGTCATCTAGTCCAACCCCCTGCTAAAAGCAGGCCCCCTCTCACTAAATCACCCCCACCAGGGTACTGTCTAACCGTACCTTAAATATCTCCAAAGACGGAGATTCACTTCCCTAGACAGCCCATTCCAGTGCTTTACCACTCACTTAGAGAGAAAGTTTTTCCTAATACCCAACCTTGACCTGCAACTTGAAACCATTGCTCCTTGGGGTTATGGTGGACGGGAAGCTGCATACGAGTCAACAGTGTGCTCGTGTAACCAAAAAGGCTAACGGCCTATTGGGCTGTATCAGTAGGAGCGCTGCCAGCAGATCCAGGGATGTGATTGTTCCCCTCTATTCAGCACTGGTGAGGCTGCATCTGGTGTTCAGTTTTGGGCTCCCCACTACAAAAGAGATGTGGGCAAATTAGAAAAAGTCCAGCGAAGGGCAATGAAAATGATTATGGGCTGGGGCACATGACTTGTGAGGAGATACTGAAGGAACTAGGCTTATTTAGCCTGCAGAAGAGAAGACTGAGGGGGATTTGATAGCAACCTTCAACTATTTGAGGGGTGCTCTAGAGAGGAGGGAGCTAGGCTGTTCTCAGTAGTAACAAAGGACTGCCATTTGATGCTGTGTTTCAGTCTGCCTCATGTATTTAGCTAGCCACTATCATGGCAGCATCTGAGCGCCTCATAATAACAGGCCCCTGTGAGGCAGGGCTGGGCTGAGACAGGCAAATGGCCAGATCTGGGTGCGAGAAAGAGCCCAGGGAAGGTTTTCAAAATTTCCTCTGCTGGCTGGGTCACTAACCTTCATCGAGTGGGTGACATTCTGCTGATTCTTTGCATGTCCCCTTGGTCCCCTCAGCACATGTAGGTGCCTAAATGCCATTGAAAACCCGGCCCAAGGGGAAGTCTTGTCCACCCAGCAACCGGACACCAGCTGCAGGCTGTTTCACTAATGGTAGCTGTCTGGCCTCCGATCCAGATCTTGTATGATATTCCAGGCCTTCTCTGTTTCAGCAACAGCTCCCAGCTTTGGGTCATCTTCAGACTTTATTAGCACAGTCCCACTTCTTGGGCCAAGGGCAGTAATAAAAATGTTCAGTAAGATTGGTCCTAGGACTCATGGGCTATGTCCACACTTACACAGTTAAATCAATTTAATTTATATCGATTTAATAAAATCAAGGGAGCCCCTCATTTCAAAATAAGGAAACATTTTATGGACCTAACATTTTTTAAAATTGAAATAACAAGTGTTATTTCGAATCAAACAGTGTGTGTGGACATAGCCATAGAATTTCACTAGTAAGTTCCCTCCGGCCTCACAGTTCACCTTTCAGTCTGACCCGTTGTGGTTGCTACTTTAACTAGTTTCTTATTCACTTTTCAATTCTCTTATTAATCCTTATCTAATTCCATTTAACCAATAATTTTCTGTGTGGAGCCATATCAAACGCCTTACTAAAATCCAGGTAGATTAGATTCCTTATGTCTAAAAAATCAGTTATATTCTCAAAGGAGAGCAGGCTGGTCTTGCACCATCTACCTGCAGTAAGCCCACATTACATTTATACCATTCACCTCTGTGTCCTTAACTACTCTCTCTTTCAGAATGGGGGGACCAGAACTGCAGACAGTTTTTCAGATGGAGTCTCATCAGCAGAGCTGTAACACGGTGTTTTGCCGCCCGGGTCACGTTTTGATGGGAACAAGCCCCTTCCCATTAGCGGTGTTTACAGCTGGTGCAGCAAAGCCACCCCTTTAATAGAGCAGGCCGCCTTGGGCTTTGTCCCATCAGCCCCACCATAATTACGGCTCTGCTCATCCGCACCTTTTATAACGGTACTAGCACTTCCTTCTCTCTACAGGAAATACCTCTTCTGATTTATCCTAGGACCAGATTAGCTTTTTCCACGACCACATGGCATTACTCCAGCCAGGACTAATGTCCCACCAGGTTTCTGCTATTCCTCTAATAGCTGGTTTCACTTCTGGCTCCAGTAGTTCTATTTCCTCTATTTTGTTCCCCTGGATTCTTGCATCAGTGTGCCAACTTCTCAGTTGTTACTGCTCAAATTCACCCCGGTTCCTTGCTCAACTGGGTACAGTATTCGTTACCTGACTGGTATCAGAAATGTCATGGCCATTCTCCTGCCCTCTGCTCTTCCACTCCCCCTTGCTGTATCCTTTCTTACTTGATTTCCCTCTCTTTCAATGTTAAAATTAGGTGAGAGCATTACATGAGCATCTCACAATTGTCCCCACACCCCAGTTGTTAGATTAAAGCTCTTTGTATTAGTTTTGCCAAACTCCATCCCAGAATCCATTTCCCTCCCTGCTCTGGTGGAGTCTGTCCCATGAGACTCCATCCGGGGCTGCCTCCCACTGCTTGAACACCCCAGAGACCAACTTATAGTGCCATTGCTGGAGCCATCTGTTGATCCCCAAAATCTTCTCTCCCTTTGTTCTCCTCCTCTAGGGACAGGTAAAATCCCACTGAAGGTTAGCAGAGCCTCTATTTCCTTAAGTGTCTCCCCTGGTATCGGCTCCCCTCATGCATTCTGGCGAGACTCTAGGAGTATCATTTGTTCCCCGGTGAAGGACAATCAGTGGAGTCTTTTCTGCTCCCATTAGCATCCTCTTCAGCCTCAGGTCCACAGCTTGTATTTAAAAAACAAAAACCCAACAAATCCTGTGGCATTTAAAGACTAACAAATTTATTTATTGCATGAGCTTTCATGAGAGACCTCATGCAATAAGTAAATTTGTTAGTTTTAAGTGCCACAGGACTCCTTGTTTGTTTTGCTGAACTGGACTAACATGGCTACCCCTTTGCACTCTGTATCATAGCTCCCTGCAGACGGCACACCCTTCTCTTCTCCAGATCAGCTCTGGGGACAGGCCAGTCTGTTCTTCTCAGCAGGGAGCCCCCAGTCATGTAGACCTGCCTCTTCCTGGGGCTGGTGTGATTTCCTCACCTTCTTCCTATTCCTTCTTCATACAAGTGCTTTGTTGTCCCTTGCAATATTCCACGGGTCATCCTCTATCCTCCTGGGGCTCTGACCTTGGCTCTCTCCATTAGCTCTTCCCCTCATCTTACTGGATTAGCTGCTCTTCTTTTCTTCCTTCCCTCCCCACCTTCTGTTACTGCCACCCCCTTCATTTTCCAACTCAGCAAACCTGTTCCTGAGCAGTATTTCTACTTCACTAGCCCATCGTTTCCTCTGTCTGATTCTTATAGTCACCTGCTTCCACTGGCTACTTTCCTCTTAGCTTGCATTAGCAAGCCTTGACTTTTCCCTTCACGCTCGTCTCACCAAATCCCCTTTGAATGTCAACCATAGTTCCCACCTGCATCTCCAAACCTCAGCTCTTCTCTTCCATCAGCTCTGTCAGGCAGCACTTCACAGAAACCATGCTCTTTTCAGGTACCTGCTCCAGGATGACATACAGTCTGCAGCTTCCACACCCAGTCATCTTCACCATCTCTTTGATTGCTCGGGTCACTACCACTGCTGCCTCTCTGTCTGTTATAGCTGTCCTAAATAAGATCCTGTCAAGTAGAGAGAAAAAAACTAAAACAAGAGCAAAAAACCCAAATTCCCTGCCCTGAACTCCCATGTTTACAGCTTTGTTTACTGGAGTCTGTACTGCAATATAACCGGGGTTTTCTTAATTCCAGTGAAGAAAGGAAGAGAATCATCTTGCAAGTTAATAGATTCAGCTCCTTTTGTCTCTATTATCTTCTTCTGTGCAACAGGTGAACAAGATAGTGAAGAATTATAAATAGGTCACTAGGCAGTGTTGAAACTTGATAAGGGAAGCTAAAGACAGTAGGGAAACATCTACAATTGACAGCGCTAAGGATGGAGGGGAAGAGTTTTAAAGTATATCAGGCATAAGAGAAAAGCATATGCCCATGATTATATGGAAATGGCAAAATTGTTGTAATGATGCAGAAGAGCCAAAGACATTTAATGTAGCACCATGTGACTTTCTGATTAAAAGCCCACACTAGGCAATATAAATAAACTACAAGCTAAATGGATGAAGACCTGGCTACCTGGGACATCCTGCAAAATAATTGTTAGTTAACATCCTAGTTAAATGAGAATCTTTCTAGCAGGATTTTGCAGGGATTATTCCAGGCCTGATGACATTCAAGTGTTTGTCAATGATCCCAAAGTAAGTCTAAAAACATCGCTGATAAAATTTGCAGATGGCCAAGTTAGATGCAGTCTGAATCCCTTGTTAAACTGGACAAATTCTAACAAAACGAGTTCTTAATACCTCCAAATGCAAGGTCATTCATTAGTAAAAGAGAATGCAGGCCAACAGCCATGGAAATGGGGGATTATACCAGGGGTGCAGTGCCTCGGACCAGGATTTGGGGGCCAGAGCGAACAAGCAAGTCACTGTGAGCTCCCCGTGTGATGTTGTGGCAAAAATGGTTCACCCAATAGATGTATAAACAGGGAACTGATTATCAATAGTCCCGATTCAAAGGGGCTGTCGTGTTAGTCCAGTTCTGTAAAACAAACAAACAAGGAGGAGTCCTGTGGTGGGATTTTCTCCCACGAAAGCTCATGCAATAAATATATTGTTAGTCTTTAAGTGCCACGGGGCTCCTTGTTTGTTTGTTTTATCAATAGTCATGAACCTGGAGAGACAAGTACTAGAATTCTGGTGTTCACATTTTAAAAAGAAATGGAAAAGGAGCACAAACCCCATTTCAGTTAGAGTGTGATTCAGTATTTGAACAACCTACCAAAGAATGCAGTGGATTCTACAACCGTTGATGCCTGCAACTCAAGCCTGGCAGGGATGTGAAAATGTATCTATCCAAGAGAAATACAGCCCTTCCCAGGCTCCACTGCCAGAGAAAAATCTGATAGGAAGAAAACACAAATCTTTTCAAAAACAGATTTGTAGACTTTAAGGCTGTGTTCACACGTAAAATGTTATTTTTGGGAAGTGTGGCAACGTGGTCCTCTCATTGGACCATGCCCCCACTGAATATATACAAAAAGGAAGGCAACCTGGGAAGAAGGGCAAAAGTGTTATTTCAAAATAACTTATTTCAAAATAACATGTCTGAACGGTGTAGTTTCAAACTGTTTTGAAACAACAGCTATTTCAATTGCATGCAAGGTTTTACTCTTTCAAAACAACAGCCGTTATTTCAAAACGATGGGGTCCTGTCATTTCGAAATAACAAAATGTCATTCGGACATGCCCAGCTGTATTTCAAAACAACAGCTGTTGTTTTGAAATAAAACCCTGGTGTGGACACAGCCTCAGGTTTGAAGGGAGCAGAATGACCATCCAGTCTGACCTTCTGCACAGTGCAGTTCACAGAACCAGAACCCCCCACTCCTGCAAATCTTACCCATAACTGAGTCACCAAAGTCCTCAAGTTGTTGTTTAAAGACATCGCTGTTGTACCCATTCATTTTGATTGCCTCATTTTGATGCTATCATTTCAAATGGTATACCTATTATATTATACTTCATAATATAATTTATTAGTTTTATATAATAAACTATATATTCAACCAAATAGAAACAACAAATACTTTGTATTAATACATAATTTTAATATAGTATAAAAGTCAAACTGATAAAGATGAAACAAAACACTTCAACTCTACCAAAATGAAATGTTTTAATATTTCCATAACATAATTTTTCCAAAATTCTGTTCTACAGAAATAGTCGACTTTTCATTCTGATCTTGGAGACAATCTCTATTTTACAGCAGGCCTTGCCAAGCAGCATAGCAAAAACTGTTACTATGTGAAAAGCTGACGAGTTCCAAAGGGGGAGACGAAGTGGGATTTTCTCCCACAAAAGCTCATGCAATAAATTTATTAGTCTTTACAAGTGCCACAGGACTCCTTTTTTTGTTTTCCTAAAGTTTTAATGATCCTGACTGAGCATGTCTCATATACTGTCAACACTTCAGTAGTTTACTGCTATGTCAGTTCAACAGGGTATCTGCTGCTTTATTGCCATGTAGGCTCAGACTCTATGGTTCTGTGGGCACCATAGCATCGGTGGGACTGTTGTGGCAGTGGGACACGATGGCCACAGATGGTCAAACCTTGTGGGATATTCCCTTATATGGATGTGCCGCTCCACAAGGTAAGTTCTGGCCATATTGGGACTGGCCCATTCGGATCCATCACAGTGAGTGACACGGCCTTTGTGACCTGCTGGCCAGCCTATCTATAAAGGCTGGAGCTGCCAGTTCAGCTCACAAGCTCAAGGAATCTCACCAAAGCCAGGCTGATGGCTGCCTCCTGCTGCTGAGAGCTGGGAAGTCAGAAGCCTCTTGGGAATGGCGAGATACAGACGCAGCAGGAGCAGGAGCCGAAGTCGTCGTAGGAGGCGAAGGCAAGGAGGCCGCGGGGGCCGATATAGGAGGAGGAGAAGGAGACGATATGGCAGAAGGAGGCAAATGAGTCATACGCGAAGGAGGAGGAGGAGGAGGAGAAGTTACTGAGCTCCTGAATTCATCCCCCTCTCCTGTGCAAGTTGTTGAGCTGCCGTCCTACAGCCTCTGCTACAGCCAGATGACACAGTCCTTCCATGAGAACCCCCTGTGGTCACCTCCCAAGATGGCCTGAGTCTGCTGCTTTTTGAGCAATGTCACATGTCAATAAACATTGAAATCTCTAGGTTTGTCCTGGGGTCTTTGTGCATCACATATGTCTGGAAATGCTGGAGGTGTGCAGCAATCAGCACAATTTGGGAATGGAATCGAGGTCTGAGGAGTGCTGGGCAATTAGTGTGTCATGGATTGGCAATCTCAATGGGCCAAAGACTTCCCACTCTTATCCTTCATCATGTTTTATTGCATTAGAGGCTTAAAGTATTTTGTCAAGTTAAGTTTCTTCCTAAGCTCTTCAGTTAGAGGCTGCATGTACCTGCAAGCAGCATCTTCCCCGTTTTCATATGGATGTTTCTCTGCCTTTAATAATTTTTAAGATGTATCACTAAAGTCCCTTTTATTTAGGGACTATTTATGATAGCATATTTTCAGCAGACATTGCTTGAAATACCTGTGTAACACTTTTCAGGTCTGAGATTACTTTCCTTCCACTATATCACATAATGTTACCGTTCTGAAAACATAATAAATATGGGGTAGACACACCTCAGACAGGGGCTCTATCCTGGGAAACAGTGAGTCCAAAAAGGACCGAGGAAGGATCATGGCTAATCAGCTGAACGTGAACTCCCTGTGCAATGTTGTGGCAGAAAGGGCTAATCTGCTTCATGAACGGAAACGGGAACTTAACGTAGGAATAGAGAGATTATGTTACCTCTGTACTTGGCATTGATGCAACTGATGCTGCAATACTGTGTCCAGGTCTGGTATCCACTGTTCAACAAGGATGTTGATAAATGGCAAGGGGAGCGGGGAGGGGGCCAGAGAGAAACCATAAGAATGATCAAAGGCTTGGAAAACAAGCTTTGTGGTGATGGATTGACCAAAGGAGGGCTTGGTCACTTGATAAGCACCTACAAAAGGAATAAACATTTGATAACAGGCTCTTTAATCTCTCAGACAACTCTCTGCAATGTCTGGAAATTGAAAGTAGATAAATTCAGATGGGGATACGAAGTAGATTTTAACCATGAGGGTAATTAATTCTTAGAACAATTCCCAAGGATTGTGGTGGATTTTGCATCACTGGCAGTTTTTAAATCAGGATAGGATGCTTGTAAAAGATCTGCACTAGCTTTAACAGGAATTAATTCAGGGAAGCTACCTGGCCTGGGCTATGGAGCAGGTTGGAGTAGAAGATCAGCATGCCTTCCAGCCCTAGGCACTATGAAATCCATGAATCTGAATATTTCCCTCCATTCACCAAACACTGATCTCACTACAGAACTGAGGGACTCCTAACCTTTTGCCAAGATGAAAACCAACCTTTTATTCCTAGCCATTGTTTGCCATCTCTTAGCCAGCCCTAGAGGGCTCTGAATTCTCCACCTTGGAGAGCCTGTGCTGAAGTTCTGAAGCATGAATAACCATGTCCAAAGCAGGCAACCTGTTGTGAGTATTAGGAATGGGCTATAAATGATACAGAAAACATAACTCCATTTTACAGTCAGAGAAGAGAGGCCCTGACTTGGGGCTGTGGTCACTGCTGGTTGTCCAATCTCAAAAAGGAGCAGAGTTCCTGCTTCAGAGCCTAAGCCAATAACTGAACTGGAAGGAGGAAGAGGTCTCCTATGGGCTGGCTGTTCCTGCCATAAGGGTTGAGGGTCATTGGTGAGATCCAGCAGAGCAGATCCCATGGCCCTGTATTGGGTACAACAAGCCTGCAGCGCAATAACACAGGACATCAAGTTGACAGGACTCCCACGGTGGTGCCTTGTTTGTTCTACATCTGAGAGGAAGAAGAACTGGCAATGGTAACACCAAGAATTGCTTCTGTATTGGCCAGCTGTGATAAAAAGATGTGGGGTGAAATCTTGGTCCCACTGAATTCAAAGGCAATGAGGCCAGGATGAGGACACCCCCATCACTGCCATTATTCCAGGGAGACTGGTCCTGCCTGTGCTAGCTGGCCAATAAGGTCTCTGCGAGGGCATGTGTGTGACGTTAGCATGAACCTGGACTATCTCTAGTCCCCAGAGATCCATAACACCAGCAGTGTTTACGTTTGCTTCTGCGTTGTGCAACATACAAAAAGATGGAATGGAAGTCAAGGGATCCCTTTCCCTGGCCAGCCCACTCAACGTGCACCCTGCTTGACTAGGAGAGAAAGGGATCCCCGTCCTTTTCCCTGCAGCACTCTGCCTTATCACCATGTAATTTGTGACATCAAACTGGACAACGGGGTCAAAAGCTTGCTGTGACAATGAGAGCGAGACAGGGGCTGCTGGGAAACCATGCAGGGGAAGATTAGTACAGCTAGCTGGATGAAGGACGGAAGTGTAGGGCAGATGGAGGGGAAGTGATGATTTGGACCAAACAGTAGGTGAGTTTTGTTCTCATGAATCTGTTTATGGTGTGCTACTCACCTATGTACATGGGTAACTTTAGTCCCATTGAAATCAATGGTAACAATTCACAGGCTTAAAGGTAAACGTGTGCTTAAGAGCTTTGTAAAGTGGCGACCAGAGCTGGTAATTAACAGAACAACACGGTTTGTCTAGGTCCAATTTCCTGTTTCGGGGAAGATGAAAATCTACCATCAACACATGACGGATTGCAGAACACTGTAATGTAGAGTGTAGAAAAATTCCTTTCTGGGCAATGCAAGCGATCACCTAATCCTGTAAAAGAAACCACTAATGTTAGTTTTTAAAATAAATTTTGGAAAACTGGCAAAATTCTAGGGACTGAAAGAAATTCAGTGTTGCACTGGGACGTGCTGAGTAATTTGAACCCAAGTTAGCCCAACACTGTTTTTGAGAGAAATAGAGAAATATTTGATACAAGACACTCAATAAAATAGAAACATCATGAATTCTAACTGATGTCATTTCATGCAAAATGTCCTGCCAGACAAAGCTGATATGATTCTGAGAAAATGGTAAGTGTAGTTGATAAAGGTAACAGGTTTGTGTGTGTGTGTAATACTTTTGTAAAGCTCTGAGTTAGTACACCATAACATCTAATTAAATAAGTAGCACTTTGGAAAATATACATCGCCCACATAACATGGACTAAAAGCTGCCTAATTGATAGATCTCAAAATGTAATTATTAGTGAGGAATCATCATCCAGGTGGGGAGACCTTGTTGGGATCCATTTCCAGCCTGGCTCTACTGAATATTTCTATTAAGGACTTGAAAGAAACTATCAATTTACTCCTGATGAAGCTGGCACATCACACAAAAATTGGTGGAGTGATAAATGATGACAAGAACAAGTCACTTTACAGAGCAACCACTGGCACTTAGTAAGCTAGATACAGTTAAAAAAAGGAGTTTTAATATAGCCTGATGAGATGCCAGGTCAGGCATTCAGGAACAAAGAATGGAGCTGGAGGTCGCACATACAGACCGTGGAACCGCATGTTGGAAAGCGGTGATTCTCAGGGTTGGGTTAGGGCCCCACCGCCCCACAAAAATCCAGGCCCATCTGACCTGAGTGCTGTTCCCGTCCACTGTTGGCCTGCCTGTGCTGCCTTGCCCTGCCCCTGGGCTGGCTGGTCATGGTCAAAAGGTCCAGGACCTGCTGGGACAGACCAGCCAGCCTTAGCAGGAGCATTGCAGGCTTCAGCCTCTGGCCCAAGGGCCCTGCCCCTGCCACCCGTGCCCAGAACCCCACTGCTCCCGTGCCAGCTGGGGTACCCTGCCCGTAGGCTAGGTGCCACAGCAGTGGGGGTGACCGCAAGAATGGGCAACCCTCGGGCCCCAGGAGCCTTGATCCAGTGCTGGTGATTCTGCAAGGGTGTGTTCACACAGCAGTCTTATTTCGAAACAACAGAAGTTGTTTCGAAATAAGAAAGGCCATGTTCACACGACGCACCATTGTTTCAAAACAACGGGTTCCGTTGTTTCGAAACAACTTAAACCCCATGTGGGGACGAAACACCGTTGTTTCAAAATGATTATTTCAAAACAATGCCTTCTGAACATGTTGTTTCGAAACAATGGTGACTCGTTTCGAAATAACTGTTGTCTGAACATGCTATTTCACTTTGAGCTTTTTTCCTTAATTCGAATTAACAAACTGTTAATTCGAATTAACTTATTTTGAAATAAGGCGTTATTTCGATACAACTTGTATCGAAATAACCCCCTGTGTGTGAACATAGCCCAAAGGACTGAGAAGATAACTGTAGATAATCAGTGAACGTGAACTATCATGGCAATGTCGTGGCTAACAGGCCACCTTGACTGTGGCCTGTGTAAAAGGGAATCCAGGGTAGAAGCAGGGACATGTTGTCACCGCTTTATACAGCACTGGGGAGGCCATAATGGCACAGTGCCCCCACTGTGACGGTCACTGTTTAAAAAGTGTGTTAAAAATGGGAGAGGGATCAGAATCACCTATAAGAATGATTCAAGTCACCTAGTAAAGGCACCTTCTGTTTAGTTTAATGGAGGAGAAGGTCAAGAGGTGACTTGACTGCAAATCGATAGATACGTTTTGTAGCTAGATGAGGAGAAGATTTCTGAGTTCAATGGGCTCTTTCTAATCTAGCAGAAAGAGACTTCATCAGACTCAAGGGCTGGAAGTTGAAGTTAAAAAAATTCAAGCTGGAAATAAGACACCTGGTTAGCAGTGAGGACCGATTGCCAAGTGAAGAGATTAGAGGATCACTGCTGGGTGGTGTTGAGTCAGGATGGAGGTCCTTCAAAAAGCTACACTCCAGAGCAGTCACCAGGTGTTGGGCAGAAGCGCCAACACACTCTGTGCTGCCCGCGTGTGATCAGCTCCTTGGCCTCAGTCTTCCATCCCATGGGCTGCCCATCTGCTTAGCAGGTCACCCCTTTGGGGCAGGATCAAGGTTGCCTCCGTGTGACCATGAGCGAGTACAAGAGGAAGTTGTGCCTTGCGCTGCCACAGACCCTGTGTGATCCTGGAGCAGTCACTTAGGGTTTGTCTCCATGGAAGATTCATTCAATTAACTCAAGGTGTGATTTTGGTGGGGATAAATTAAACCATATGAAACCCCTGTGTGAACACACTCTTTCAGAATTAATATGGCCTTCTCTAATACCATCCACACAAAGGTTTAACATGATATAACTAATCCACTTTAGATCACACTATGACTGGGCTGAATTTTCCTGGCTACCTCTGTGTGGACAAGGCCATATCTTTAGTTCCCCATCTCAGAAGTGGGGGTAAGAGACTTCCCTACTTGGTGGGGCATGGGGAGGGTGAGCATAGCAAAGACTGCATGATTCAGTGGGAAGCCTGATGTGTACCTGAGATACCCAAGTGCTTGTGCTGACTCAGGCCTGGGCGTTGCAGCAACCAAACATTAAATTGTCACAAGGCACAATCAATGAGCTGGTTCCTCCTGAGAAACTGTCTGGTTCCCCCTTTTTTGCTGTGTAGACCTGACGCCAGCCCAGCTGTCTGTGTCTTCAAGGTGGGAGTGCGACACCTGAGGAGAGGCAGCAGCAGAAAGTGGAAAACAAGCCAGGGCATCCTGTAACATGCATCCCATCTTCAGAGACCTCCTCCAGGGCCTTGAGCGGATGCTCCGCTTCCTTGCTTTTGGGATCTATGTAGTTGTCCTGCTTGACATCTTTTACTACTTCCTTGTTTTCCTCATGGTCCCTGGAGTTGCCTTCTATGAACACGTGTTACCAGCCATGCGGCTCTTTCTCAAAACCCTGCCGCCACTTGTGGATGTTTTCTTCCAGGATGTGGTTCGGGCTCTGGCCACCTTCCTCGTCTCCCTGTCTCTCCCAGCACCCCTCTTTTTCAGCTTGAAGCTCATCCTGCTGCCTCTTTACTTCAAGTTAGTGCAGCTTGTTTTCTGAGGGGCTCGGAGAGCAGGCAGGTCATGGTGCGTGTCCTGAGCAGAGGGCCATGGAAATAATAAACCTTTCAGAGGGATCCAGGTGCTGAAATAGCCTCATGTTACTTGCTCCCACCCCTCACTCTCTTCCAGGTGAGGACACCTGTCCTCACCTTTCACTCTCCACTGGGCTCTGGTACCTGGGCCCTCCACTCAGAGAGTTCAGGTCAGTGGGATGGAAGAAGCTGGACATTAGATGAGTTCAGGCCCCCTGGTTTGCCTGGCCAACTGAACCTTTTCTGATCCTGTGTGGGGTGGGACCCCTCCCTTAGACTGACTTCTGAATTTGTCTGTGTCAATGACCAAGGCTAGTTAGCGTTCAGTCCTTGTCTGCCCAGGTCAGCACTTGATATCGGGGGTCACCAGCTCATGATAGCAAGTGCTCTGGCTGGCTCTTTGGTCTGTGTAGGCAGGTGTTAGATGCAGAAGAAATGTTTGCCCTCATACATTAACTGTATCATGTACAGTGTCAGGACCCCTGTGGGTGGGTCTGCGTGCAAACACAGACCAACGGATGGTCCCTGGCTGAGGTCTTTGGTGGCTTTGCCCCCTGTATTCTATGTGGCTGCTAATTCATGTCAGAGACTTCACTTATTTATTTAGAAAAGGGAATCCTCCAAGGCCCAAATGGAGTTTGGGGCACTGCCTCCCCCAGCTTGCCATAGGAGGTGGTTTGCAGCCAGCTTCTGTACCTTTGAAAACCTCCCCCATGTATCTTGTACAGCATGAGTAGCCTGGGGCCAGTGGCCCCGAGAGGGAAGAAACGGAAGCGTTGCTGTAGCCCCAGGCTCCAGTAGCTGCTGCGAAGGAGCCTTCCAGCCTGTGAGCCCCATGCCCCATTTGTGACATCACAGGCCACCGCTTGTGTGCCCCAGGCAGGGCTGTGGCTCAGAGCCCTGGCAGCGGAGGAGCCCGGTGGGAGACAACGCTGGCACCCAGCGTGAGGAAGAACTGAGTAGCATGTGCAGGGGGTGCGGTATGACAGGGTGCTAATGTCTGGTCTACACTGGAGGCAAGTTGTGCTTTCACTGAGCCGGTCCCAAAGCCCCAGCTCACCTGGCTAATGCTGGGGACGGCTTGGCCGGTCGGAGACTGACAGCAGGAAAATACCAGCTGGCCTTGCAGGACTGGAAGGCAGAACACAACCCTACCAGGGGAGAAAGGTGTCTCTCCAGGGAGCCCTCCTGAAAGGTGGAAGTGAGTATGCAAGAACTGGCAGACCAGATTAGAGAAAAAACAACAAGGAGTTGTGTGGCACTTTAAGACTAACAGATTTATTTTTTGCATGAGCTTTCGTGGGAGAATTCCTTGTTGTTTTTTCACTGGACTAGACTAACATGACTATCCCTTTTAAAATAGGCCAGATTAGGCCATTGGTCCATCTAGACTAGGCACCTATCTCCAGCACTGGCTGACTCCTTATTCAAAGACAGGCAAAACTCAGCCCCAACGTATTGCTTGTGTTGTACAGTGTTCTGTTCAGGTGGTGGTGGGTGGGGGGGATTCCTTCCTAGCCTGGGCAAAACCTCAGGGTGACAGGACAAGCAAAATGAGCCATGGCATAGTGACAAGGCGTCCAACAGAGATAAGGGGATGTGAAGTCATTCGTGCCGTGGTCTGGTCCCAGAGATGGACTAGGACCAGTTGGAGGGTTTGCTACAGTCCCACCTACAGTGCTACAGTGGCAAGCCGCCCAGCACAGCTACTGCCTATGCTGCAAGAGTGGCTCATCCACCATCATGGGTAATCTGCCCCCCCAAGAGGAGGGCCTTCTGTCCAGCCAGCAGTGCTTACATGGCTCAGCACAGTGGACTTTTCACACCCAGGAGCGATGTCATTATGCTGACAATTTTCCAGCATGGTCCTGACCTAAATCTAGCTGCTGTGACTCAGACTCATAGACTCTAAGCTCCAAAGCCACCAATATAATCATTGAGTCTGACTTTCTGCACAATAAGGGCCACAAAACCTCATCTGCTTACTTCTATGATAAACCTCTGTTCTGGGACTGAGTTATTGAAGTCTCAAATCATGATTTAAAGAGTTTAAAGTACAGAGAATCTACCAGAAAGTGAGCCATGCTCCATGCTAGAGAGGAAGGTGATGGCCCAGGAATATTGGGCCAGATCCTTAGCCCTCACAATGGTGTAAACCAGGAGTAATTCCAGAGGGGCAATGGAGTGATGCTGTTGATCGGGGAGGTGAGAGCTGAATGCATGATGAATAACAAGATGTATTGGGGCATGGGGCAGAAACCCCGTTGTTTGGGATTTTTAAAAAGCAAAAATAGGGGACACTGTGCCTCGGGTTCAACTCTGCATTGGCCCCTGGGGAGACAGGTTGAATGGGCCCTAGCCAGGCCTTTCCATGTCTTACCTCTGTGATTCTAGGGGACAGAGGTTTGGTGACGCCTGTTACCGGAGACAGCAGAGGTACCAGGGAAGCTATCACCGATTGTCTAGCAGACCACACCCCTTGTTCTGTTACCCGTTTATGACCAGAGAGGTTAGCTAAACTTTAGGCCCTGTGGGCAGCTTTCCTCAAGAGCAGAAACAATGGTGAAGTCAGGTAAATTTGATGCAGCCCTGCGTATTTACAGAGAATGCCCCAACTTGCCAAAACACAGAGAGAACTGAAGAGTGGGACCTTTTTTTTTTTTTTGCTCACAGCCCCTTCAGACAGCAACTGGACACAAAGCTCCTAGCTCTTTCTCTGGGCCTTGTCACCAGCGCTGCCATTGCTAGGTCTGGTGCTTCCTTGCTGTGGCCTTTCTGCCTCACTTTCACAGACACAATGCCAACAGCCAAAGAAATCCCCTACCTAGCTGTGCCTTGATACCTGCCTGTGTTCTGGCCAGAGGCTGCCACTGTTGTGACTAAGAAGTTAGCTGATTTCTAGGTGGCTTCTCCACCTGCCTGCTTCAGCCAGGCTTAACCCAGTGCAGACAGTGCGTCACTCCTCTTCTTAACTTGGCTGAAAGCAGAGACCAGGTCTCCCTCTAGCTGCACAATGCTGAGCGCAGCCGGCCAGGAGTCTGAGCAGGGCTTCTAGGTGTTCCAGTTCCCCACCATGTAAATATTAAACCAAAGAAGGATGGAGCAATGGGCCACGTTCCCCTCCCCGTGTGTGAGACTCACCCTGGCACCTTCCTCCTGCTTCCTTGCAGAGAGAGGACAGCATCGGAGGAAAAGATACACCTGCCGGACAGACTCACGGAGGCTTGCCTGCAGAATGAATGTTGTCCTGCGAAGCTCCCTGCGGGCCCTCCGGAGGGTGGTCTCCTTCATTGTCACAGTGATCTTCTGTGACATCCTGCTACGAACAGGCTTCATGCTCGTCTTCTTCATGTTCCTCCCTGGGTTCATCATATATGACCATGTCCTGCCGGCCCTGCTCATCTTTGGGAAATCGCTCTGGCCAGCTGCTGAGAACCTCTTCAACAGGTTGATGCCAGCTTTGGCCACCTTCCTCCTCTCACTTTTCCCAGCAGTCCTCTTCTACTTTGCCTGGAGGTACCTACTGCTGCCCTTGTCCATCCAGCTGTGTCTGCTCATCTGGTGAGCAGCTCCAACAGCCCGGCTCAATACAGCCATTGTGCATTGCATCCCTTGGGGTCAGCATTTTCCTTCCAAGCACCACGCACAGAGCTGGAGGAGGGGAGGGTCCTTTGCCTGAGCTGGGGGGTGTGGTACGCCAGGCAGAGTGTGGTCAGGCTCATCAGGCAAGATGTGTTCTTATCAGTGTTGTTTTGTATCCGGCGCTGATATCAGTTTGGCTGCGTGCGTGAATGCATGCGTGAATAAACTGAGACAACACTCACGACTGAAGAAACCAACACAACCACAGATCTTCATAGAAACGAAGGTGCCAGGCTAGGCTTTATTGCAACATAGCACCATGGCAAACAATCCATATCGACAGATTTGTTGGCAGCATTGGTGCTTAATGCAATGGAACAGCTCAACTGACAGCAGGACTGGCTGTCACCCTCTCGGCTGCACAAAATTTGGGCTCTGGGGCTTCTAGTTTTATACCTTACCTGAATTGACTTGTACGTCCCTCCTTTGATGACACTCCTTAATTTGATAGGTCCCTGGGCATCACCATCCATCAAGGTGTCATGACTTGGCCAAACCTCTCCTTTGTACAGGTCACTTCGACCCAGCATACCTCCTTATCTCTTTTGGCATGAGACTGGACTAGCACCACCTTTCTCCAATTCTTTATTCAAGTACATTCTCATCTTTAGCTTGTGCTAGTTTTGATGAGGTTATCAGGGTCCCATGCCCTGTGTGCATGCCATTCAGGCCCACTTTCTTAGATTGCTTCACTAGGCCTCAAGCCAATACCTGGACACTTCTACTTAACTTACTTAACCTTTTACTTTCTCTTATAGGGGGCAGTAGATCATTATCATCAACTAGTTGTAACACATTGGTCTCTGCAAAGATTCTCACCAAACCATTCCCCTTTGGCCACCATCTGCATCACAAATGACTCCAGGACAGTGGTTCAGCAGTCACCAGGGCAGTTTATTTACCTTGTGCAGTCCCACTGCTGTCTTACAGCCGGGCTGGCAGCCTCAGAGACATCTCAGCTGCTGCAGAGCCTCTGCTTCCCTTTCCCTCCCCAGCTTCTCCACCTTTCCTTTCTTCACCTGGACCTGCTTATGGCCCTTGGCCAATTCAGAAGACAGCTGCTTTCCTATCACTGATCAGGTGCAGGTGTCGCTGGCCAGCTCCAATGTACCTGCCTTAATTGGGGCTGGAGAAACAGAGAGCTGGCTAAGGGGGTGCTGCCCTGCCCTCTGTCACAGCCCCCATCAAAGTTGTACCTCCAGGATGGACTTAAAGAAAAAGTAGTAGGATCTTATTCAGGGGGATACAGCAATAGGACACATTTATTATAAGAAAACAATTGACACCTACCTAGTACCTATGCACAGAGGGGTTAAAGTTAGCTGGAACACCCCAGAATGCCTATTTTTAGGGGGCAGCATTCTGGGGCCCCTAAAATAGGGGAACGTGCTGGAACACTGTGCTCAGGGCCCCCAAAGAACATGCCAGAATGCTGCACTCAAGCATGCTCGCCTAGGGTGGCTCAGGGAAGGGGCTGTGGGCTGGGGTGAGCCTGGCCACCCCTCCTTTTCTTCTCTTGGATCCTGCAGCAGCCCTGCACCTCCCTGGTGGGCCTGGTGGCACACGTGGCCCCGAGCCACTCTTTGGCCGGTGCCTCTCTCCCCTGAGCCGGGCTCCTTGGCCACCTCAGCGGTGCTGGTAAGGGTGCCTGGGGAAAGCACATGGAGTGGGAAGAGGGGGTCAGGATAGGGGCTGAGGAGGACATGGGGAGAAAAGAGTCTGATGGGGGCAGGAATTTGGGGAGCAGAGCTGGGGTGGGGGTAGGTTTGGGGGGAGCAGTAGCTGGGGTGGGGGGGACAGGTGTTTGGAGGGCAGTAGCTGAGGTTGGGGAAGAGGGGCCTGGAAATTTAGGAGACTTCCAGGGCCCACCAAATTATATTTTAACTGCCATATGCATGTGTGCACGCACGCGCACACACACGCGCGCACGCGCACGCGCACACACGTTCTGCAGTTTCAGGTAGAGTTTCCAGTCCTGATTGTTGCTTGGGATCCCAGCTTGAGTTCATCACTGGAGTTTGCAGCTCATGGCAGCTACCTGGCCAGGGAAGCTGGGCATGCAGAAGAGCAGAGTCTCTGTCAGGCACCCCGCTGGATGCTGTGCAAAACACTGTCCAAAGCCACACAGTCTCATCCAGCTCTTATGTCTTTGTCCATGGATGTTGTATCTACACTGCCTCAGGGCAGTCTCCATATCATGGCTCTGGGGGCTCCAGATCAGCCTCAAGTTTTGCCACAGAGAGACCAAACAAGGCCTCCTGAGCTGCTGCAGCAAGTGACTTCTCAGCTGCTTCTAAACCTTGTCCCACTGCCAGCAGGGCTCTTCAGACACTGCCCTAGCTAAGCCTAGTTCACCCCAGCCTCCAGCCATGTGCAGGCTCTCTGGGAATGGTAGTGTGACCCAGGTCTCCTGGGATAACCACCCACATATGCAAACATCAGGGCAAGCTGCAAGACCAGGAGCCAAACTCTCTGAATACTAATAGGTGGTGCTTAAACCAGTCTCCCAGTCAGTCACAAACAATGTGATGACCAGCAGGAGGGATCAGAAACAAAGTACCACAAAATCCAAAGGGCAATAGTGTTAATCTAGTTCAGTAAAACAAACAAGGAGTCCTGTGGCACCTAAAGACTAACAAATGCATTTATTGCATGAGCTTTTGTGGGAGAAAAATCCCACTTCATCACATCTGACGAGGCAGGATTTTCTCCCATGAAAACTCATGCAATAAATGTATTTGTTAGTCTCTAAGTGCCACAGGACACCTTGTTTGTTTGTATAACAAACTAGAAACAGCCCCCTTTATTGCACATCAGCCCCTCTGGTCCCCAAGTACCCTCCTGACCCCAGGGACCAGTGTAAGGCATTCAGAGCCCTCAACCCACCTGGAGAGTACATCCTGATGGTGTTACTGGGGAATTCAGCTCAAGCAGTCCCTCTCCAGGTGGTCTGTGCATCTCCTCTTGCCATGTCAACTCCTGTTCCAAGTCCAGTCCTGGGACCTTAGCCCTCTGGCTAAGTGCAATAGTCCATCCCTTTTGGGGATCCAGCCACTAAACAGTCAATGGCCAGTGAGCCGGTGGTGCTCCTGGCACCAATGCCACTCCTGACATGCTGGGGGAACAAACAGGGGCCTGGGCCTGACCACTTCTCCAGGCCACAGCCCAGGGATCCTAAGGGCCTCTACCTCCCTCCAGTTACTCCCACCAGTCCACATCAACTCTCTCAGCCACTTCCCTGCAGCCCCAGCCACATGCAGTCTCACTGCTGGAGTCCAGCCACTGTCTGCTGCTTGCCACTGGACTGCTTCTCCAGCCACTGCAGCTGTCTGCTCCTCTGGGATCCCAGGCCCAGGGCAGCTCCAAGTGTCTGCTCCCACCCTGAGCTCTCCAAGATGCTGGCTGCCCCAGCCAGCTTGCTTGGCAGAGTACCTTCCTCCAGCAGCTCCCACAGCAGACTGAGCAGCTAGCTCTGCTGCACTCCTTTTATACCAGCAGCCCACCCCTGATTGGCTGCTGCACACACACCCCTTTTAACCCTGTGTGTGCCATAGCAGAGCCTTGCTACAGCCAGTCACATTACCCAGAATAATATAGGCTTAGATCTTACCCAAAATACCACATGGCCAGCCAATCCTTTAGTAACAAAATATGAGAGATGTTAAAGAGTTAAAGTGAACCACACACATACAAATGAATTAGAGTCCATAGAAAGCAAGTCCATGGAAGAATTTCGAGTTTGCAGGTTAGTCCAATTCCTCTCATAGACATCCAGCACCTGAGTGGGTCTCAGTCCTGTGTCCAGTCACAGAGGAATAGACCCAGAGATTGGTGTTTATTGAGGACTGGAGATAAAATAGAGTTGATGCTGCTGCCTTTTAACACCTCTGTCCTTCCCCATGCTATGTGGAGTTTTGGCAGATCAAAATGGAGTTGAGTCACGTGGTCAGTTCAGGTGACTCACTCACTGAGCAGGTTTCTCCCTATGTCCATTGTATCTGTGGTTCCCTTAATGGGCCATTATGAAGACAATGACCAGACACACTGTCTGGGGTGTTTCCCAGAATCACATAAGTTGAAACACAGCCATAACAAACCTATGCCTAACTTCTAATACAGAAATGACACCTACACATAAATCATATAATCATTCCTAGGAAGTTACTACCTTTCTACTGACACCAAACATGGCACATCTCATACTAATTATGACAATTGTGAAAAATTAATATGAATAGTATCACAAATGGTTCCCTAAATCCAGACTGCATCACAGAGGCTGGTGACCCTGCTTGTCCGCCAGGCTCCTAGCTTCATGTCATTTCCCCAGCAGCTGTCGCCGTGCAGAGAGCTTAGCAAGGAATTGTTCTGCATCCCGTGCTGGAGACCTGAGGCCAGAGAGCTTCAGGGACTTGTCCAAGGTCTGAGGAATTTTGTAGCCCAGCTGGGAACAGAAGCCATATCTCCTAAGTCCCAGTCAAGCACTTTAAACACAGAACTCGCCTTTCTCTACTCCTGGAGCTGGGTGCTTTCCCATGAACGCTGGCCCTGCTTTGTGCCACATTCCAGGTGGGACGGCAGCTGAAATGAAGCTGAACAGCACCCCTTCCCTAGCAGCAGCCGGGGCTGTGATGTCAGGAGCAGCACTTCTGCTGACCATGTCACAATGATGTGCTGCCAGGCTTGGATCTCCTTGGGAGGTGGGAGGGGGACGACAGCTGGGGGCTGGGGAAGGGGCATATTTCCACCCCACAGGATGAGGGACTGAAGGGCAAATGCAGAGCTTGGCAAGCGTGGGCCACGCCCCAGGTGAGTTCTGGTTTTATGGCCCCCCTGTTCAAACCGGGGCAGGCTAGGAGTCGGTGAGAGCTGCCCCATCTGGTGCCTGTGTGCTCTCCCCTGTGTGAAATGAGCTGGGGGGGTCTCAGCATAATCCTGAGAGGACAGGTGCACTCGACACTCAAAGCAGCCTCACAGTTGGCATGAGCTGCCTTCCCCCAGGATCCACTGGTGGCTCCTGCTGTGGTGAGGACTGAGTAGAGCCTGGGGGGCTGAACTGTCCCTTGCCAGGGGAAGGGAAAGCACTGACAAGCCGCCTCTTATGATCCTCATGCTGTCCAAAGCACCCCAGACCAGACCCTGACCTGAGCACCTGAAGACCGGAGCAGAGTCCATCCTTTTCACACATTCCCAGGCCAGAAAGGACCACTCGCCTCTTCCAGCACAGCACAGGCCAGAGACCAGCCCCCACATCATTCCCAGAGCAGAATTTTTTTAGCAAACCAGTCAGTCTCAATGGACAAGTTGAATCCATCATTGTCTGAGTGCTGCAACTAGCCGCCTTGCCAGTCATATTACAGAGCAACACCAGCAAATGCCACTTCATGTGTTTGCATTTTGTACTGCTCAGTGCCCTCTTAGCTAGTATGAGACCTGTGAAAATCTGTCATCTTGCTAATACAAAATTGGGTGCACATCAGCATCTGTTATCCCAGATGAAGTTCCCATGTTCTGCATTCCAAACACACTGGCTTGGATAAAACAATAAACCGAGTTTACTAACTCCAGAAGAACAGATTTTAAGTGAGTATAAACAATGAGGCATAAAGAGTCAGAACTAGTTACACAAAATAAAAGATAAAACATAAGTAACACCTAACTCTACAGGCTAAGTGAATTCAAAGCAAAATGTCTCTCTCTCACCACACACTTCTGCTGGCTAGAAGCCTTCAGCCTGCACTCATCCCCAACTTTCCAAGTCTTGTGGCTGCCATGGAGAGAGAGAAAAGGGGACACACAAATGATTTGTGTGCACTCTTCTCATTTCTTTAATAATTTTCTTCTTTGAAAGATTATCTCCAGCTGAAGTTTGGTAGACAGAAAGTGTGTTTGCAAGGGAACTTCCAGCTGTTCTTTTGCCATGATCTAAATTTGTCACTTACATCCTTCTCCCTGCCACAGAACGGCTGCTAAACTGGTTGACAGTCCATCTGATTATGCTGAAACCTGGATGAAGTATCGGTTAGTCTTTTGTCACTGAGGGATTGGTTTGAAGCTATTTTCCTAGACTTGGAATATATATTATAGAGCAGAATTTTATAATTTTACAGATAATGTTGTCACACATATTTATCAGGACAATACTGTTCAGCAGATTATGAGTTTTCAAATGATACCTCACAATGCACACTTGTACAAAATGTATGATAGTCTTGTAAAGTGGGGAACTGATAGTCACACAACATTAATGGTCCAGTAAGCTTCTGAACCAGCTCTTCTAAAATGATTGGATGCCAGTTATCTAGACTTACTGATTTTAAATTTTCTATCTTTAGTAGCTGCTGTTTTAACTTCCTTATCAGTTGCTTTTGAAAAGGGAAGTGTTGCATCATCAGTATCTGATGATATAATTATATCTTTTTTTCCTAGGTACAAACCAGAAATGGTTATTGAACACCTCTACCTTTTCTTCATTGACAAGTCTAGTAACAGACTGATGTCATTGGTAGAATTCTTTTTTCCCTCTTAATATATGTAAAAAGTCTCCTTACTGTCCTTAACTCTGCTGGCATAGATTTCTCCTTGTGTCTTTTATATTCACCAGCAGTGTCTACAATCCCTAGCCTCTGAAAATCTATTCATTACTATCAACCCCCCTTTAGCCAGTCTGTTATACTGGAGCTTCCTTCACATCCTCTCTAAACCAGGTTGCTTGTTTGCTTTTAACTGGTGTGGCCTTCTTTCTCGATCATGGCTTTTTAAAATTCTAGTAAAGTGTTCTTAAACAATGCCTGGTTACTGTGCACGCACTTCTGTTTCAACTCTTCCACCTGGCTGACTGGCTCCCAGTTGCCTTTACCTTGGTGAGACTGGCTCTTTTAAACCACTATGGTTATCTGCTACTGCTCTGGACTTTATTCTGTTTGTACATTGCATTTATCCAGGCCCTTTTTCTTCTTGTGCTGGCTCAAACTGGCCCATGAACTCTGGCATCTGGCCTGGGAAAGTGGCCAACACCTCGTGTCAGAGAAAGGCAAAACGTTCCTGCTGGCCAGTTGTGCCGGGTGATCTCCTTCAACTAGCAGGAGGTTGGGTCTGGCCCACTTGAGTTATTAATGCCTCTCTGTTCTGTTTCCCTGCAGGGCACCACACGACTGGCAGCCGGGAGCTGGCCTCAGTGGGCGGTGAATGGCAGGGACTCACTCCATGGAAGCCCTTTATAGTACTCAAGGCCTCTTGGATGTCCTCATTTGTGTGGCCTTATTCCTTCTGCTGTCACGGGCTGCAGTCACCCTCTTTTACTTCCTGCTACCAGCTGTGGTCATCTTCTCCTTCTGCCTCATTCCACTTTTCGCCCTCTTCTCCCACCTCCTCATACCCGCTGCTTTTGTCTACTTCTACTTCCTCATGTGCCTCTTCCTGTGCATCATCTTCCTCGACCTCGTGTGACCAGTGAGTCCAACTGCCCCAGCACAGGTAAGCAGTCACAGGTGTGCTATGTTCTCACCCTGCTCTTTGCTAGCAACTCAAAATTGCTACTCCCCCCCAGACTGCCCCAGCTGCTTGATATTACTCGGTTTGGAACAGGCTTAATGGCACCAGGAAAAAACCCCTAACCCTGAAAGAAAGAAAGAAAGAAAGAAAGAAAGAAAGAAAGAAAGAAAGAA
>ML682125.1:334110-377677 GCA_007922195.1 Podocnemis expansa | reverse complement strand
GAAAGAAAGAAAGAAAGAAAGAAAGAAAGAAAGAAAGAAAGAAAGAAAGAAAGAAGCCAGCACCTCTTAGCGGTAGGTTTCCAACCCTTTGCTAGAGCTCTTGGCTTGCAGCCATCTCGTGCCTTGGGGCTCTAAACAGGGATATATTTGGGACTCCCTGTGATGTTCCCTCCCAGAGTCTGGTCTGGGGTGTCACTGTGCCTTCCCTATGGCCACTCCAAAATTGCATCTTACCCTGTTTTGCTAGGTGGCCATCCACTTCTGGGTCTGTCCACACTAGCCTCCTGTGTGTAACTGGTTCCAGGCAGTGGATGTGCTCTCTAGCCACTCAGGGGATGGGCCCCAGCGATCACCTGCAGATACCAGACTGAGAACTTCCATCCTGCAAGGATCAGGGCCCTTCCACAACCACTGTAGGCTCATAGACACCAATTCACCCATTTATCAAAGAAATGACAATGCCCTAGCTCTGCTCATTCACCCACTCTAAGATCCACACAGCTTTAGATAAAACAAACACTACTTTATTGATTATAACATGATTTTTAAGTGAATAGATAGCAAATCAATGTACACTCATTTAATAAAGGAGTCAGGAGTTACCACATGCAAATAAAAGACAAAACGCATTCTAACCTAACATCACTGTTCAGGATTACTCACAGGGTTTGGCTGATGAAGGTTTAGCAGCCAGTCTCTGCCTATCCCTAGGCAGGGCCCAATGCTTCTTGTAGATGGAGCTGATTCAAGATGGAGAGTCTCTGGCAAAAAATCTCTCCCTGTACAAAGTACTTGTACAAAAAATCTCTCCCTGTACTTGTTTTCAATCCCCCCATCACCCTGCCCCCTGGCAGCCTTCTTTGCTCAGGCAGGGTGGGAGATTGCCCCCTCTCTGGCCAGGGTGATACAGACATTTAACTAGCCCATTGTCATTGTTATTTCCTTTGGACGGGTGCTTGCAATACTGACTGGGAGATGGCTCTCACTGTCCCCCCCACCAGCCATGTGAAATTCGTGGGAACTCACTTCACATCAGCACACATATGATGCTGCAGGGAACATGACACCATAACAATAATTCAGAGAATGTTATGAGCATTCATGAAGGAACTGTGCATGGCCTATGTATGCTGCATTAAATTGCACAATTACGTGGCAGAAGTGAACAGAAGTTACACAGATCATACCCCAGGGGTGCATGGGTGTGCATCCCATGACACTCCCCCACAACACATATGAAACAAGCAATGGGGGCTCCTTGAGCTGCTCAAGGCCCTAAGCAATTGCTTAAGCTATTTCAGCTTAGCACCATCTCTGCTTGCATCAAATCACCTGCTGGCTATGGAGGAGAAGCCAGGACTCTGATGCTTCTAGGCAATGATCACAGACTCAGAGCAGATGAGGGTTGGGAGGGACATCAGGAGTCACCTAATCCAACCCCCTACTCAAAGCAGGACCAACCTTAGATAAATCATCAACTAACTCACGCTGACTTGCCCTCAGAGTATCTGCCCAGCCCAGGAACGGTTTCCTGGCGGGACTGTGCTGTCCATTAGCATGGCCTCAGCAGTTTGCCGCGTGAGGTTCCTTTGGAATTTCGTCCCAGTGAATTAATTTTACAGCTCCCTCCTCTCCTGTGGACTCCAGCATGAGTTGTGGGCACTCAGCATCTTGCAGAACCCAGCCCTTCCCTTCTGAAATAAAGGGAGTAGTGATTTTTCTTGTTTGCCTGCTGTTCCCTCCCAGCACATCTGCCATCAAAGGGCAGGCGAGCATCTTACTAGGAAGCACTCAGCATTGCCACACACAGGGCTCGACATGCACCCCCCCAGACCACACTGGGAACTTGGGGCAAGCCTCAAGCGATGAGCCAGCAGGAGCACAACAGCCAAACAATCACCCTGAGGGTCACACAGCCCCTCCTCCATCACCTGGAGAACTCCCTTGCAAAATTCCCCTTTGCTGTGTCCACTCCCCAGCGGCTGCTGGTGGTGGGGTGCTACTGGAGATCACCACAGAGAGACAGATATTGGACATGGGCAAGACCACGGCGCCACCCTTCTCCAGCTGGGGCAGGATTTTCCCAGAAGTTACATTCTCCAGTTCACGGTCCAGTTTATTTTTAAATCCCCCATGAGGTGTGGTTACCACCCCTTCCATGAGTCTGCGTGACAGAGTCCCAAGGGACCAGTCGTCAGCGGGATCCCGCCGTTCCCCAGGGTCCTTGGTTTGGGAGTTGGCCAGGTCTATGCTCAGAGGACACCTCAGCAGCGGAGGTGGCTGCTGCACGCTGGCCTGCGTTCAGTGGAGTGGCGCCGAGTCGTGCTGGCTAAGGAACTGGGCCATGACTCCGGGGGAAGGTTCAGTGCTGGTCTTGTCAAGTCCTGAGTCAGCGCCCCTGCAGTCACTCGTACGGACAAGGAGGGTTTAGGACGTCTGACAACCTGGCCATTAGGTGTCTCAGTGGGAGCAGAGCTCTGAAAGCACATTTCAGGGCTGTGCGAGGAAGTGATGAGGCACATGGGATTGGCCGGACCCAGGCAGGTGACGAATTCAGCTAGTCTGGCATCCTAGCTCCCGACAGACCAGATCACATTCTTGGCTCACCTCCGTAAGACGTCCTGCCATGTCGGGTTCACTTAGTCAGGTCACCACATCTGGTCCATCCAGCGTGGTCCCCTCCCTCCGTGAGTGTCACTTTGCTCACACCTCCTCTCACAGGCCAGCAGCTCGTTGGCCCCTCTAGTCAAGTTCTTTGCCCCTGATATTACAGAGGGTGGTGACATCCATCCATCATGCAACTAGCCAATTGTGTAGCTCAGGCAGACAGGCAGTGTGGCCTAGTGGCCAGAACACTGGCCTGGGGGCTAATTCTAGTTCTGTTGCTGACCCACTGGCTGGGCAGGTTCCCATTTGGTGCCTCAGTGTCCCCATCTGTAGAAGGGGTATGATGCTACTGACGGACCTCCTTCATACAAAGATGTGAGATCTGGGGGTACATAGTGTTCTGCCCAGGTACTGCTAGGCTCTGGGGCCTCTAGCGTCCCCCACAAGCATGATAATATGATTATTAGTTGTTATACAGTGCAGAAAACTCTTCCTGACCTGGCAGCAACTTGCATATGCCACAAAGCATGAGCTTAGACGATCCTTATCTCAACTTGCTGAGGAACCTATTAGTGGCCAAGAGTAAGGGGTCCCCCACCAAAATGCCACATTTCCCCCTTCCACAGTGTCAGTCTCATCTCAGCTTCACTTCTGTTTCTTCTTAGGAAGAGTGTGGCGCCTTGGGAGACACTCCGGAGTGAAGCCAGTTTTGACCGTGTGCCGGGGTGAGGCCCGGGCCATGGAGGAAGCCCTGCTGCTTGCCCCACCCTGTCTCATCTGGCTCCTGGATCTGATTGCTTGCCTGGTATTGGTCTTCTTCTTGGTGGAAGTCGTGGTCCTCTTTGTACACTCCACCGTAGAGGCCGGGAAAATCTTCTTTGCTCACCTATTACCGGTCACGTTCCTGTTCTTCGTTTACCTGCTGCCTGCCATGTGCCTCCTCTTCTGCCTTCAGGGGCTGGGCACCTCGCTCCTCCACGTCCTGGATGCTCTCTAAAGCCTGGTGTGAATGGCTCCCGCTCATTACATCACTCAGCCAGCCCTGGAGCTCCGTGTGTCTCATTGTGGCGCACGTGGAGCCGATGCAGAGGGAGGACCCTAGTTATTGCCAGCACTTTCACTGGCTCTCCTTGGAGGGGGCTGATACTGCTGCTTTATAGCTGTGCACCAGCCCTAGGGGGGCTGGATCACTTGTCTGCAGGGTCTAGGGCTTGGGAGGAGCGGAGAGTAGCACATTTGTTCAAGGAAGGCATAATAGCTAGACCCCCTTGCCTTCCCAGCAGCTTACACTAACTATGTCCACACATAAATGCTTATTTCAGAATAAGTTAATTTGAAATAAAATTGTTATTTCAAATTAACTTAAATCAAAATAAGCAAAACCCTCAAATTGAAATAGCAAGTCTGGACACAGGACTTGCTATTTCGAATCAGGAGAGGGGCAGCATGGGAGGTGTGGCAACATGGCCCCCTGGCAGGCCTGTGTTGCCAGCCAATATATAGAAAAAGGAAGGCACCCTGGGAAGGAGAAGGGCAAAAGTGTTAAATCAAAATAATGGGTATTTCAAAATAACACGCCCAAACGGCATTATTTCAAAACAACCGTTTTGAAATAATGGCTATTTCAATTTCAGCCTAGGTTTTACTATTTTGAAATAAGGTTCGTTATTTTGAAATGATGAGGCTTGTCATTTCAAAATGAAATGTTGTTCGGACATGACAACTTTTAAATCAAAACAATGGTCCTTGTTTTGATTTAAAAGCATCATGTGGACATAGCCACTGCCCCTCTGTCACAGGATTTTCCCTGACCCCGTGTAGCTCTCCCAATGCACCTCAGCCTGGCTATTATTCCAGCCTTGCCCCCCATTCACCCAGCTGTGCTGATGTGCCTCATGCTAGCCCTGCAGCTACCTTCCTGCCGGGGCTCCCAGCACGCAGCGCTACCCCAAAGCCCAGTGCGGCTGTGTCCTCTGTTCTCCGGGGAGGGCAGAGAACATCTTGGGGAAGGGACAGCTGCGTGTGAATGGTGGTGAACAGGAAGGTCGCTTGTAGGGCCTCCCACATCCAGCTAATTCCTGGTTCCTGCAGCCTCGCAGCGAGCAGAGGAGCAGGTGAGCAGCATGAGCGCTGGGGCGCTCTGATCTCTTCAGGGCTCTGAACCAAGAGCCAGACCCCATCACAGCTCACTTGGCCTTGTTTTATTGCACTCCAGCGTTGTTGCTCATCTCCCTGTGTGTTTTGGGATGTTCGGTGGCCTTGCCAACTGGGGGCAGGGTGCTGCCATGTGGCTGGATAGGGTCTTCAGGACCCGTCTAACATCAATGAGCCAGTGACTCCCCTTAGCAGCAACCTTGCTGGAGGGGGGCTGCTGAGTGGGTCTGCAAGTCCAGCTGGAGAAGGCATGCAGTTAGCTAACGTGCCCCTGGGCTGACCACCGTCATCCTTTAATTGGGACCCTTCAGCCATCTGGTTGGGGGAGGTGGGAGACCATGCCCCATGCTGGCTCTGCAGCCCATTTCTAGTCTCCAGGTTGCAGTGGCAAGCAGAGGACAGTGGGGAATTTTTCTGGGTCATACACCACCTTGCCAGAGATGGCTAGTGAAGGAATCTGAGTCCTGGCTCTCATTCCCTTTACACAGAGGCTGGCCTGACTTCGAGGGCTCCCCTCCCACTCTCCTGTGTGGTGGGGTCCCTGTAACCCCGACACGGCTGGGCCAGGATTCCTGAGAGGCTCAACCCCCAACTTGGTCACTTAGGATGGGGGCTTGGGTGACTCCACTTGGGGGTGCTCCTAGACTCTAAGGTCAGAAGGGACCAATATGATCATCTAGTCTGACCTCCTGCACAGTGCACTGGATGCTTCCCTGACCAACAGATCAGTGCACACATGTCACACCAGTTAAATAAAATGTATTAAACAGCCACCACTTAAAATATAAGGAAGAAATGGGAAAGGTTAATGAAAACCCCAAATGCTGCTCTCCAGGCCTGGGGGCCCCACACAGTGTCTATCGGGTGTGAGTGATGTTCACAGGCTGTGTCTCACATGCCCCAAGCCTAGCTGTACTGCAGGGATGTCATGGGCCAGACACTTGCTCTGATGGTGGCCACAAGCCCCAGGTGCTAGGAGGTGGGGTCCCTTCCCCAGGATCCTCCTGTCAGGGTCACGATCTCCCTCCCAGTCCCACCTGTGCGGCCCCTGGGCTGGTAGCTGTGATGCTGTCTGGATGAAGGGAACCATTTTGAATATTATGTGCTGTCAGTATTTCAAAATTACCATAATTTCTATGAGTGAGGTTGTGTTAGGTACCGTTAGAAAGGCTCAGATTTGCTAGGTAAGATGCTATTGTTGATGTGCCTGTGTCATATCTGTGCTGGAAGCTATGGCTGTGTTGGGTCAGGTGTGTCTGTATTTCCAGCTCTGCTGTGTCTGGGTGACTCCCCAGGTGCATGGCAGCAGCAGTAGCTGCTGGCTGACCCACTAAGGGAATCCACAGGTACAATGGGGTCTGGGGGTGGGGGGGAGCCAGGGCTACACAGAAGCTGTGAAACCAGGGACTGAGCCCCAGCCAGGTTCCAGATGCAACCAAAGGGACTGCACAAGCCTTCAGATGCCATAATTCTGATGGCAACCCAATTTAGATGGACTCTTAGTCCTTTGTATATATGTGATTGCTTTAGCCCTTTAACAGTTCTCTTATAGTTTGTTCCTTTCCTTTTATAACAAACCTTTAGTTTAGTCCCTAAAGGATTGGCTGACAGTGTGGGATTTTGGCAAGATCCAAACTCCCATTGATCTGGTGATGTGGGTGATCCTTTAGGGTTAGATGAACCTTTTGGTAAAGAGCCTGGAGTTTTAATAACTTATCTCTTTACTGGACCTAGTGGCTGACTGGGTGCCAGAGACTGAGGACAGAGAAATAGGCATCAAAAAGGAGGACATTATGCCCTGGGCCTCCTGGGATGAACACCAGAATATGCAAAGATCAGGGCAAGCTGCAAAAAGGAGAGCAGATTCTCCCAGAACTGGTGGGTTACCTAGAGATAAACTCCCCAACCAGTTACAAACAATGCTTCTGATCCCCTACACTGGATATCAAGAAGCCAGCATAAAATATACTCAGTCGCCTTTACTGCACATCAGCTCCTCCAGTTCCCACCCAGCCACTGGGTCTGGTAAAGAAATAGGTTCTCCTGACCCCAAAGGGCCAGCCACACCACCCAAAACTATATAGGCTTGGATCTTACCCAAAATACCATGCTGCCAGCCAATCCTTTAGTAACCACAATTAAAGGTTTAATATAAAAAGAAAAGAAGCAAAATGAGAGATGTTAAGAGGTCAAAGAGGATCACATACACACAAATGATTTAGAGTCCATAGAAGATAAGTCCTTGAAGAATTTGAAGTTTGCATGTCTTAGGCATACATCCGATGCCCAGATGGATGCCTAGATAAGTCCTTATTTCACAGCTTCTGTTGTTAGAAATCCAGTTTTAAGGAATAGAGACCAAACAGACCTGATGTAGAATTTGTTCTAATTCTCCCCTGAGAATTAGCGGGGCAGTTTGCAGGCCAGTGCTGGCTGGGATCTCAATCCTGTGGGCCAAACTTTCCCTGAGAAGCTTGGACAGATGTGAAATAAAGGGATTATGTTCCCACCGTCCTTTTATAGTTGTAGCAAGGGGGGCATTTGCAGGTCATTTCTTCGTGTGGGCTTTGACGACAGTTCCCAGGTATTTAAGTGGAGAATAGTAAAGTATATTGTCCATTGAAGTAAAACCTTCACCTCCTGGGCATCACAGGTAATTAGCTGTATTAGCACAATTAACAGTTTACATTGGTACATCAAAAGTCCATTTAGATGTTAATGTTCCCTTTCAACTCCTTCCAATAGAACAATAGTGACAGACATGGAAGCAATTCATTTAATTTGCTATCTTCCAACAGGATATATGTAAATTTCATTAAGAAACCACTATTGATACACGTGCATATCAAAGCCCCAGCCTACTTGTAACACTGCCATTGTATTTTCCTATAATATGTCTTTACAGGTTAGATTTGGGTCATGTATTTTACAAGATGGCTATGTTTACTTTTGGAGGCTTAAGTCGACTTAACCTGGCTTAAGTTGACTTGAGCAACTCCAGGGCCAAATTTAGAATTAATAGACTTAATAAAAACCTGCCCTGAAACTTGTGAGTGTGGGGCTCACAGTGCAGACCCCTTGCCCTGACACAGGGTGGGACGACACTCAAAGCTGCCGAAGGGGGCGTCCAGGGCTGGTGTGGAGCCAGACCCCAGCTCAGTAGAGAAGCACATCGCTGGTCCACCCGCCCATCTCCTGGCTGGGGCTTTGTCCCCACACACCAAGCGAGAGGCTGAGGAAAGAAGTGTGCTGCTCTAGCCAGAGCAGCCCTGGCAAGCCACTTTTTCTCTCTCCTCCGCTTGCCAGGGCAGGCCTGGCTCCTTACTCCATGTCTGGGCCCCAGTGGAATAGAGGCATGGCCGGGTATTCAGCCTACCCTTAGAGGCAGCTCCAGTGCTGCTCCTTTGGCTAATAACCCAAATGCCCCCTCTGCCACTGTGGGGTTGATGGTCTCCAGCCCAAGGTTAATGCCAATGGGCCCACAGGCCACAATCACCCAGGCAAGGGCAGGCCGCGGGGCAATATCCTGTGTCTGAGCACCAGGATATGGGTGGAGAGCCTGGCTTTGCAGGGGGACGGTTGCTGCGTGTGGTGGTGGGAGCAGTCCATGGCACCAACCACCGTACTTGGCAGCATGCCCCCTCCGGTGGTGAGCGCTGATGGCTCCCACCCACCCCGGGGTATCATGGGGGTCTAGGAGCAGGCGTCCAAGGAAAGGATCATGGACGTAGCGGGGGGAGGAACGCTAGCCCCAAGGGAAGAGGAGGGGGCAAGCCCACAGCTGAGGGGGGCAAGGAGAGAGCCCTAGGGTCAGGACTGCAGGAAGGAAGCCAACCCAAGCCAGCGAGGGTCCTGTTGTTTTCCCAGCTGACCACAACCCTTGTCGCTGGGGCCAGCTGTGTTGGAGTGGGATTGCAGGTGCTAATCCTAGCAGTCGGGGCACCTGCGCCAGCCCCTCACAGTGGTGGCTGGCAGACTGGGCTCAGCTCCACGCTGGGGTTGCTCTGAATTGTCTCTCCATGCTGGCCCTGGCTCTGCGGCAGCCCTGGTGTGGAGAACGGGCTCTTGCGTTTGTCCCCAGGAGCCACATCGTTCCTCTGCTGGGGCTCTCTCCTCTGATGGACGCTGTGAATGGGGAGCCACGCTGTCACTCGTGCCCTGCTCAGCAACTGACTCTGCTCCTCGCACGCCAGGTTCCCTGCCGCCCGCCTGACAATCCAGTGCTTGGCCAGTCGTCCTGGCCAGGGCAGTCTCAGTTTCACTCTCTGGCTGCTGGGCACGCAGTGCGTCTCCCTGGCACTGCCACCCGCCCCTCAGACGCTCACATGCTGGAGGGAGAACAGCAGCAAAGCTGCTACTCAGCTGCCCTGCCTTCACCTCCTCATGGCTGGCACCTGGAGCTTTGTCTTGCCAGCAGCCTGAGGAAGGGGCTTGTGAGCTGTTCAAGGCTATGCTTCAGGGATTGTAGGATTGGAGACTGTCTTATGGTTTACATTTTATTACGTATTATGATTATTATTTTATGTGAACTTGGGATTTTACTTTATGTGAATTGGGGATCTGATTGTATGTGAACTTGGGATTTGATGTGTATGAAGAATTGGACTGAAGAATGAAGTTGTATCATTCACTGGCTAGGTCTGCTGTCATTCAGCAATGACCATTAGTTCTTCCTGGTCACCAAGAACTACCTTTGAGAAACTTCTCCATTGTAACCATAACAGTCTCTGGCCCTAAGAGCTAACAAGGTAAGTAAAGCATAAGGGAAGAAAACGGACTGGAGTTCCTAGGTGCCCCACTGTTGTAACCATTGTGCCAACACTTAAACCAAGAGCCCTGCGGGACTCACATGATAAGTTTATACCGTGATCAAAACCTCATCGTGCATCTTGTACTTTGTAACTCTAGTGTGTTTGAAGAAACTCCATTTTAACTTTAAAAAAAGCAAGGAGGTCTGTGGCACTTAAAGACTAACAGGTTTATTTGTCGCATGAGCTTTCGTGGGAGAAAATCCCACTTTGTAACTCCATTTTGAATCTTGTACTCTGTTCACTGATGTTTGATGAAGTTTCATTTAGATTTAGGTGTGTGTAATTCATCTGGATGTGTGAATAAAATGTGAGTGTGTGTGATGGGGTTAGTCCAGGCAGCGGCCTGCCCTGATGCAAACTGCCAGCACCACCTCAATGCCTGAAGATTAAAGAAGAATGGAGACAAACTCCTGGAAAAGTGAGAAGAGTCCACCCAAGAAAGAAAAGAACAAAGGTCCAGTTGAAGTCCAATAAAAAACCGTGATGAAAGTCATGACTGCAATTGACTGGGCCAGCATGACTCACAAGGTCTATGGACTGAAAGGTATAAAAAGTTGGATCGGACTTCATGGCTTTGGGTTTTCTTTGTGGATCTGCAGTCAACCTCCAGGAGCATCAGTGCACACCGGCAAGACCCCACTGCCATCCTTGTGTCTAGGCTGCCTGGCCAGCGGATTAGCAAGAGCCACTGAGGCTGGTGACTATATCCCATTTGGAGGATCCTGTGTGTGTGTGTGCATGTGTGTGTATGTGATTTTGTGTGTGTAAATGAATAATGAGATATAGAAGTAACTTTTAAGAACAAGTATTAAACCACTTTTTCTATTAAAGAGATTTTAAAAATATTCATGATAAATGTGGCATATTGCTTTATCTCCTAATATCCTGGGAGTATGTATTTTCTAAGAATGACAAGATGAATCGGGGTGAGGGGTTCTGCCTTGGCTAGCCCCCTGGGCTCCCAAGCTGCCCCTGTGCTGGGGAAAGTATGGTGGAGGAGGCTTTTCCCTCAGTCTGAGGTCAGGGAGCCACCTGGGGTGGGTGGACTGGAGCTCCCCTCCAAAGAGCTGTCTCACTTCCCAGCCAATGACAGCACAGAGGGGAGCTAATGTATTTGATTTGACTTTGAGTGTATGGGATAGAAACTGTATCATGGTCCATCCATCTCAAGTATGAAGCTGGAGCTTGGGTTCCTGGGCATCCTGGCTGAGTCCTTCAGGTTCTGGGTTGGCTTTTACACCTACGAGCATCACTTAACTCCTCAAATTAAACTTGCCACATCAAATGAATCATTCCCCAGCCAGACTCCAGAGTGGGTCAGCAACCAGGGCGAATGTTAATGGCCAGGTGGTTTCCTGGAAGCTCATTGCAGACCTAGATGCCATCTCTAACCCCGGCCTTAGTGCTGAAGGGCCATTGAGGAGGCTGTGGATGCTACTAGATTTACAGAGAACCCTTTCCATTTACCACACACATGGGGAAACTGAGTGGGAAGGTGAATTGTCCAGGTTCACAGAGCAGATTAGGAGGCAGGCCCTGAGAAACCAGGTGTCCTGACGTCCAGGGCCAAAGCCTCACTCCTAGCTCATGCTACCTTCCACAGAGACACCATCTACGTTGGAGGAAACAAGAGCAGTAGCTTCTGTGACCCGGGCCTCCTGGGATAACCTTCTGAATGTGCCAAAATCAGGCAAGTTGCAAAACCAGGGGCCAAACCCCCAAACCACTGACAGGTGGTACTTAAACCAGTCTTGCAGTCAGCAACAAAACATACTTCTGATTCCCCACGCCAGTCATCACCAAGCATAACACAATAGAAACAGCCCCCTTACTGCACATCAGCTTCTCTGGTCCCCACCCAGCCACTGGGTCTCTCAAAGAACTAGGTTCTCCTGATCCCAAAGGGCCACCCATAGCACCCAGAACAATAGAGGCTTGTATCTTACCCAAAATACTATGCTGCCAGCCAATCCTTTAGTAACTACAACTAAAGGTTTAATATAAAAAGAAAACAAACAAAACATGAGAGATGTTAAAGGGTCAAATTGAATCACATACATACAAATGATTTAGAGTCCATAGAAAGCAAGTCCTTGAAGAATATGCAATTTGCAGGTTAGTCACATTCCCCTGATATGCACCCAGCACCTGGGTGGGTCTCAGTCCTTTGTTCAGTCCCAGGAGAATAGTTCCAGCGGGGGTTGGTTGCAGATAGACTGAAGACTAAAGACAAAATGGAGATGGGTCCCCTGCCTTTTGTCTCAGAGTCCTTGCCAGATCAAAATGGAGTTGGGCCACATATTCAGTCTGGGTAACTGGTCGAACAGGTTTCCTCCTGGGCCCACTGCAGATGAGAGCCCCCCTGATGGGGGCCATCAAGAGAAACAATAGTTTTGCAGACACCCAGTCTGGGATTGCCTTAAGAGCAAATCACTTGGAACACACATAAAACCAAATAGATTTCTAATTTCTAATACAAGCATGATACCTACATACAAACCATATAATCATTCTTAGCAGATTACAGCCTTTCTGTTGACATCAAACATGGTATATCACATATGGATTATTGCAAATATGAAATATTAATATGAAAGATAACCATAACCAGTCCCCTAGAGCCAGACAGCATCACAGCTTCTGCATATCTGCTCTTGCTAACAGATCAAGCAGGTGGCATGAAAGCTACCAAGAGAATCTGGTGTCTAGCTACTGGGCTGGTGGTTTAACATATATTGCTGTTCTCCTGACTTTGACAATACTCACAAGGAGTCTGGTGGCATTTTAAAAGACTAACAGATTTATTTATTGCATGAGCTTTTGTGGGAGAAAATCCCACTTTGTCAGATGCTTGAAGATGGGGTCAGCACAGCCTCTCCAAATCCTTGGTTTCTAGGAGAGCCAGAGGGATGAGGGAACAGAATTCTCATCCCACAGGAAAGTCCATGATCTCAAAATATCTTGGTGTCCTGGACTGAGGTGAAAGGTAGAATCTCATGCTGCCACAATGGAGCGGGACTGGACTGTTTCAGCCTGTCAAAAGGAAACAGTTTGATAATGTCCCATCAGAAAGTGATGAAATTGATCTGTGCCTGTGAATGCTTTGCTTTAGATGAATTAGCCTTTTCTGATGGGGAAAACTTCTGCTGGATAATCATTGCCCAGCCTGGCCGCAGAGCCCCAAATTCATTGCACTTGCCTGAGTCTCGGAAACAGTGTGTAGTCATGTTGTGATTTGCAAAGGAGGCCACAGCCATGCTGGCCTGGGTCCAGTCCCAGAGCTGGGTTCAGCCATTGGACGATGGGTCCCATCTTTCCTGCGCTAACAGATAAGCTCTGCAGGACAGCTACTGTGGAAGCTGGACCACGGTAAGTGGCTGTGCTAGACACAGCTGATGCATGGGGGCCAAGCCTTTGTGTGTGGCCACCACTGCTCCACTCACAAGCTGTCATCTGCATGTGGTTTTCAGACTGAGAGCATGGCAGTAGCCGTCCTTGAGCTTGCAGGTCCCAAAGGCCACGATCCATGGGGCTAGGGCCATGGCAGGGGGACAAGACATTGTTTCTGAGTCATTCCTGGATGGGCTAAGCGCACCATCTCCAGCTCGGCTGAGACCAAAGATCAAAGATATTCAAGGCCCTGGGGCACACACCTTGCACATCGAGGGCTGGCATTGAACCAGGGAGACCCTCCCACTGCTTCCCACAAGCCAGGACCCTGCCCCACCTCTGCATCTCTTGTGCCCATCCCAGCTGGGGATACAGAGGGGATGCCCTAACACACGGGGCTTTTCCATCTCAGTCTAATTCATTATCCCACCAGCATCACTGAGGATCTACCCACTGCCCATGCCAGAATCACCTGCCAAGTGCTTGTGAACTCTAGTTCAGGTTGCTGAGCCCCTTCAGCAGCTGCCACCATCCACCTTTGCTTTTCAGCCCAGATCCCATACTCTGCCTGCTGGGGTCTTGGGCTGTTAGGTGTCAATTGTCCAGGCCTTGAGCTTCCATTGTCTTTGATGGGCCAGTTTCAGCCCTTCCTTCCACCCCACACAGGGAGGGAACACACAAACCTCCTGGGGCCAACTCTTACCCCAGAGTAGGATTACCAGATGCCTAAGCATGGTAAGGAGGACAGGGAAGTATGAAAAGGAGGACATTAAACAACACACGGAGAAAATGTAGTATTAATGTGATGTTCTTTTGTTTTTAGGGGTCCCTGGAATGCTTCCCCCAAAATAGGGTGTTCTGGGGCATTCCAGCATACTTTAACCACTGTAAGTGAAAAGTCAGCCAAAATCATGTATTTTTAAAATGCCTGCCGGGTGGACGAAGTGAAGGTAAAAAGGAGGACATGTCCTCCTTTTGTCTGACATCTGGTAACCCTAACCGAGCGTGAACATAACTCTTTTGCTGTAGGGAAGCCATGCAAAGGGAAACCAAGGCACATTATGCAGTGAATTCATAGCAGTTCTGCAGGAAATTCCCATTTCATCAGCTGGGGGAGGTGCGGCATCCTAGATCGGCCGGCAGAGGGAGGTGGAGCTCTAGCCATGCTACACCAGCCGCTGCCAGGGAACAAGTGTGGTGTGAAATCACTAGTTAGAGGCAGAGCTGTAGGGCACCCCAGGGCCAGAAATGCGCATACTAATGTGGGAGCAGCTGGAAAGCTCTCTCATTCCAAGAGCGGTTACTGTCCATCGGGGACTCCCTCAGAGGCTGCTTTCCACTGCTCAGTCTGGCAAAGGGCTGCCTGAGAGAAGAGGGAGGGTAGGGGTGGGTTATGGCCTGGCCTGTGGCCAGCAAGCAGGAGAGATGCGGCTGAATGCGCTGGATGATGTCGCTGCAAGAGCTGAAAGGGGACCAGATGATATGAGGGCTCTTGAAACAGGATTTCCGCGAAGCATGATTCCTAGCAGCCGGCAATGGCACCAGCCTCCCAGTGCTGGGATTTCCCTGGGACACAAGCAGGTCGAGCACGTTGGTGAAGTGTCAGACCCCCTGCAGGGCTCCTGCTACCACTGTGCATCTTTGGAGCAGAACCTGGCCAGGCAGGGACTCTGGCTCCATCCCTCCTGGACCAAGCAGGCCGACCTCTCACAATTAGTTAAGCACTGGGACTAGAGATGGGGGAGTCTTGAAGTGTGTGTGTGTGGGGGGGAGGACTCATTCAGCCTGGAGTACCAGGAAGCCGGGAGTCTGTACTTGACCTTGCTGAGCAAATAACTTGCAATGAATAATTTGTTGGACATTGTTTGCCTTTTTCTTCTCAGTTGTTTGCTCTCTGAATTAAGAGCCTTAGGTCAGGGATTGGCAAGTTTTGCTGGCCCCCATGCCAGCCCTGCCCACAGCACCCTCAGCAGGTGCCGGGATGGGGCCAAAGGGGGGCGGCGCCAGGCCTCCAGTTTGGGTCTGGGGCCGGCTCTTGCCGCTGCTGGTGGTCAGCCTCCAGGTTCTGGCCGTGTGCAATTCCTGCCCCCACCAGAAGGTGGCCTCCGGGTCCCAACGAGGACTGGCTCTTGACCCTGCCAGAAGGTAGCTTGTGGCTCTGGGGTGAGAGGCGGAAGCAGGGGAGCTGACCTGCCCCACTCTCCTCCGGGCCTGCCCAGGAGGGGGTGGGGGTCAGCAGGGGCAGGGGAGCCACGCGCTGCAGCTTCTTTGTCCCTGCTGGCCCCAGCGGGGAAGGGCGGCCAGCAGGAAAACGCTGCTGTGGCATGTGGCTTTTTCCACCTGGCTGTGCAGCGCCAGGAGGAATGGGGCCAATGGGGGAGCCTAAGCTTTAGGTTATACTCTCTTCCAACATTTTTGCAGCCTCAACAGCTAGACACTTCCTTTTATTTTGCATGAAAGCTGAGATTCGCCCCCAACTATGCGTCACCAGGAGCTATAGCTTTAATTAAAGGATCAAATATTATGTAACTCTTCTGGCAGGTGGAGTTGGCAGACATCAGGGCCAGTTTCAATATCTAGGAGGTCCTTTCCAACAGTACAAAAGAACCAGCTTGAGCCCTCACCTAGGCACCTGGGAAATTACATGCCTGCCCCTGGGCACCTCCAAAAGGCAGCATTTCTCCTCTTGCAAACACAGTACAGAAAGACATCCATTGGTTTGGGAAAACAGCTCAAGCAGGGTTCATAAACAAACACCAAAAGAACCCCCCCTCCCTGAGTATATGGGGCCATTTCCTTTGTCTCTCTCTTCCAGCTCCCCCCTCCTCTGTTCAGTTGTTGTCCTTGCTCAGTGAGGATCCAGAGCTCAGAGTTGCGTCCAAGTGATTTCACTTCCCACTGTGCTGGTGGCCGGGAGAGGGGAGGAAGGCAGCTTTTTTGCAGCGATTCTCAGATCTCTGTGGGGAGTCCTCCATGCCGAAGCAGACGGGAAGAAATGCTGTCCCACAGCAGATGCTGTCTAGTGAGCACTTCAGAAAACAAAAGACTCCTAATGGAATCTTATTTAGCTCTAGCTTTGAAGTGGGGGGCCATTAAACCACACCTGGGACTCTCAGGCTGCACCCGCACTTCCAGGCAGGAACACCTGTCCCCATCTCCTGTCAACTTTTACAGGGCTCTGGCCTCTAAGCCCCTCTTCATGGGAGGCTGACCCCCTCCATCAGGAACAGTTCTGCAGCCATTTGCTCAGACAGTAAGGGGAACAGTAGTCCATTCCCCCTGCATTTTGTAACCCACTGTGATGCCATATGGATCAAGGGGATTGTTTATGATTATCTTGCATATTAATATTTCATATTTGCAATAATCCATATGTGATATGCCATGTTTGGTACCAATAGAAAGGGTGTAATCTGCTAGGGATGATTCTAAGGTTTATATGTAGGTGTTGTATCTGTATTATAATTTAGGAATAGGTTTGTTCTATCTGTGTTCCAAGTTATTGGATTCTAAGGAACTTCCAGACTGGGTGTCTGCAAAACCATTGTCCTCTTAATGGTCCATTGAGGAAGCTCCCAGCTACAGTGGGCCTAGGAAGAAACCTATTCAATGAGTCACCCAGACGGACCATGTGACTCCATTTTGACTTTTCAAGGACTCAGAGAGCATGGGGAAACCCAGAGGTGATAAAACGCAGTAGCCTCATCTCCATTTTGTCTTCAGTCTCAAATCTGCAACCAACACCCTCCTGTGAAACTATTCTGCTGCAATCGACCAAAGGACTAAGACCCATCCAGGTACTGGGTGCATACCAGAGGCATTGGACCAACCTGCAAACTACAAATTCTGCAAGGGCTTGCTTTCTATGGACTCTAAATCATTTGTTTGTATGTGATTCAATTTAACCTTCTAACATCTCTCATTTTGGTTTTTTTATATTAAACCTTTTCTTGTAGTTACTAAAGGATTGGCTGGCAGCATGGTATTTTGGGTGAGATCCAAGCCTCTATTGTTCTGGGTGATGTGGCTGGCCCTTTGGGGTCAGGAGACCCTATTTCTTAAAGAGACCCAGTGACTCAGTGGGGACCAGAGTAGCTGATGTGCAATAAAGGTCTCTATATTGTCATGCTTGGTGATGACCGATGTGGGGAATCAGAAGCAAGTTTTGTTACTGACTGAGAAACTGATTTAAGTACCACCCATCAGTGGTTTGGGAGTTTTGCCCCTGGTTTTGCAGCTTGCCCTGATTTTGGCACATTCAGGGGGTTACCCCAGGAGGCCCAGATCACACCCAACACCAGCCCTTTGGGCAAAGCAGACCCATCTTGCTGAGCTCCTAGCCAGGGCAGGAGTGTGCCTGCAAATAGAGTCTGGCCCTAAAGCCTCCACATAGCTCAGCTGGGCAGAGCTGGTTTAGATCTTGCTTACAAAGACAGGGCTTGGGGTAAGTTCACCACAGTTGAAAATTTTTCCTGTGTACAGGCAGGTATTGAGTCTCAGTGACTGGGCCAAGGTCACCCCAGACATCTGGAGTGCAGCAGCAACTAGAACCCAGGTCTTGCAAGTCCTAGGTTAGTGCCCTAACCACTGGGGAATAAGACTTCCCCAGTATATGCAGTTGTCATCTTTGACATTCACAATCATTGTTGGCTCATGCTGTTCTGGCCTCTTGGGCCAAGGCCCTAAGACCTGAATACATCTCAATGTAAGCATGAAGGGTGCTGTGACCTTTCAACAACATCTCTCAGTGCAATTTCAGGAACACTATGCCCCAGGAAAGTATATCACTTGGAATAGGAACAATTTCTTACAAGAAACCTGCTGCCAGGTAAGAGCCTGGACCATTGTGTTACAAATCTATGTAACGAGCCTCAGTCATGGGAGAGGGCACCACTAACAGATGGACCAGCCAGTAACTGAATTATCTGTGGTAAAACTGACGATGACTCTGCACACTGGTGTCATGAGAAAGGGACATGACTTCTCAGAGGGCAGGAGAAATCTGCAGGGCTAACAAAAAGGGTGGCTCCAAAGGAAGGTGTTCACTAGCAGTGAGAGAACAGAGATCAGCTTATGAAATGTCCATCCCAGTGAACCAAACACTAGGGTGAAGAAATGAGAGACCATGTCTGTTTGCAGTACAGAGGGAGGCAACCACCAGGTAATGCCAAGGGGTCAGTGCAAGGAGTGCAGTAAAACAGCTGTCTGGAAAAAGTTCCCTGCTCCCAGCATACCTGACCATCCAGCTGCTGGGGTCTTCTTGGACATGTACAAATTGTAGGGATTTATGTTTGGTATTAACTGAGTAGCTGGCCAATGGGTTTATTGAAGCTGGGGCACTGTGGTGTAAACAGCTTGGCTGGAAAGCTCCCCACATACAACTAACAAAGGAAAGCTGAGTAACCACTCACGGGTAAGTGGTTACAGTTTACTGAGATGGCCCTCCCAGAGAGCTGTTACCCATGTGGTGGTAAACAGGTGGTGTAGGGAAGGTGACCTTAGCAGAAGAGGTTTGGACATTTCATTGGTCAGAACTGTGTTTGGTGCCCAAATGATGCATCAACAGTAGACGTAGGCAGGCTGATAATATGCTGAATATAAAGTGTAATCTAATTATGTAACCTGCATATTAAGTATAGTAGAACCATGTAGGGAGTTAGGCATGATGTGACCTGGTGTATTATGCATACACGTGTTGCATTATGTAGGTAGTATTTAGCATAATAGGAAGTATCTATGGCTTGTGAACGGTGGGTTACTCATCAGTAACCGTCCTTCGAGATGGGCTGCTCAGATCCATTTGGTAAAAGGTGTCTCCATGCCAGAGCACTGGATTGGTCGGAAAAACTTGTCTTAGCCTGTCAGAAGAGGGGAGGCGGCCACCGCCCCTCACACTACCCATGGCTATATATATGGCTGCATCCCCGCCCCCTCCTCAGTTCCTTTGAGTCGCCAACTCCCGAAGCAGGGACGAAAGGAAGGGACCCGAATGGACCCGAGCAGCGCATCTCGAAGAAGGACGGTTACTGATGAGTAACCCATTGTTCTTCTTCAAGTGCTGCTCGGATGCATTCAGTAATAGGTGACTACTGGCCATGCTGATGGATGGCGGGTGGAGTTGGTACTTCCGCCTTCAGCACAGCAACAAGCCCTGTAAGGTAGAGGCCCCACAGCAAGATGCTTGCCAGAGTAAAGGGGCGAGCAGGCCTTGACGGCCCAGAAGAAGCAAGAGCTGAGGGTCAACCCAGAACCGGGCAAGACTGAACCCACTGAGGCAGAACGCATAAGCAAGTTGGACAAGGTCACCTGAGCTGGAGAAAAAGGGACGCAACCTAACAAAACTGGTTGTGTGGGTGCCCTGCATAGGAAGGAAACATGGAAAGTAACCGGCCGACTACAATGTCTGGGCATAGGCCATGTCATGTGGGCTCGAAGGAGAACACTAAAAACTAGCAAAAGAGACTAGCCATATGGGAGTGTCTTGCAGGAGAACAAAGAAAGGGGAGACATAGAGCACCCAAAGGCTTTGCAGGAGCCATGTGGTCATGGACTGATCTGGCGACTACTGAGTATACAGGAAGAAGTAAGGGAATGACAATGCCCCTTATCTAGGAAGTGGCCAAGCAGGCCGTCTGGTTGAAAGAGAGAAATGAGGATACAAGGTCGTAAGATGGGCTTGAGGATGACTGAGAAGACCACGAGACACTAAGCCGCAGCATACAGAGTCGAGTCAAGCAGGATGGGGGCCTACAGCATGCTAATTAACGACCTGGTGGCGCGGAAGCACACATTTTCAGGTGAGCAGGCACCATGACTGAGTTCCCGCAGAAGAGAGGTTCCAGGAAAGGTCACTAACAGCAAGGTGGCCTGAGGCAGTGCTGACGAGATGGTTCTACTAGGGCCCGCAGTTGCGCTAGAATGTAGAGGAGGGCCCCGCTGGTCTAAGCTTGCAGGGTGTGCATCATGAAGCTCTCACTAAGGTGTGAGGGGGAAGAAGAGGGACGGGAGAGAACTCTTACTACCGTCCAGTCAGCCCCTCGGTGACCGAAAGAATCGAAGGAGAGCTGTGAAGGGCCGCGGCCTCAGTACTTATAGTGCTTGCCGGAGGGATAACGTTACCACTTTGCCATGCCAGGGCACCAAGGAGAAACTCTTCAATACATGGACATTGAAGAACACCGCTGCCAAGGAAAGTTCCTTCCTAAGCTAGAGAATGGGACCATAACAGGGTGGCAGCTGCCGCATGTGAAGGACATCCCAGGATCAGAGGACCCAATGAGGTTTTCTCCCTGGAGGGAGCCAGAGGGTGAATAAAAGGGTACAACCCCAAACTGTTACATGTTGCATAGAAAAGGTTCTCTGTGTATCACACCATCGGATGACAGTGTGTGTCAATGGGTCCTTGGAAATGGAAAGAGGGGGGCCGCAGAACTGCCAGGTGCCACCAACGCGCATGGGGAGAACCGCAGTAGCAATAAGGGACTACGCGCGGCATAGTGAGACGGTCCTGCAGGAGGCAGGGCCGGGGGGGGGGGAGCGGTAATGTGTCCTGCCAGGGAATAGGACTGTAGAACAAGAAGATTATGCAAGTGCCCTGGAAGTAGGGAACCTTCTGTCTGACGTAGACAGCAGTCCAGAAGGCAGTGACTACCAAGGTGGGAAATATAGGTGGGAGGGCACTCGAGGGATAGACCCTTCACAGTTTCCCAACGTATGGTCCTAACAAAGTGTTCCCCCTCAGGGTTTAAAGGGGTGCCCCTGGCCGTGCTTTGGTGAGGTGGGGGGGAGTGGGCTACCTCAAATAGGGTAGAGAAGGTGAGGGTTCCTGAATTGGGCCCCTGGTTCCCACTGGATCACCAGAAGGTAGAGATGTGGAACCGTGCAAGGGTGGCAAAAGAGGAGGGGTTGGCCATGCCCAGGGCCCATGCAGGGGTAAGACCTGCTCTAAGATACCTTCCAGATGAAAATGGCTATCCAGGTAGCTGTATTGCTACACAGATGTGTCCCCCTCAGTGCGCAGGAGAGATTCCTGTTGAATGGGGGTTGGGGTTGCAGCACAGAAAACGGTGGTGCGACCAGGGGTGTCCCCTTCCTTTCTCCTGACCCGGATATGAGGGGGCGTACCTGGGACATGCGTCATGGCCACAGGCACAGTCCTGTTGCAAGTAGGCTTTGGAGGTGCGCATCTCGGAGCCCCGCAGCAGCTGGGGCTACAACTAGACACGCCTCCATCCCTCAGCTAGGAGTTAGGGTGGGGAACGCGTTGAGGTATATTCAGGAAGGAAGGCTGCTAGGAATAGAAGAGGGGCAGTTTCCATCCTCAGGGAAGGCATTGCTTAAGGGGTGAGGGGGTGGGGGGTAGGTACGGTATTGGGGTACCGGCACTGTGGGCGGGCGTCGTCGTATTTTCAGCCCCCCGCATCCCAATCTAAGTCTTGCCCCCGTTATAAGGAAGGGGAAGAATGAGGAAGGACCAGGAAAGTTCCCACCGGATCTGCCCTCCCTAAGGAAAAAAGGGGGGGGGGTTGGTCGTCTGCAGCAGTGATGCCCTAGGGCCCCTGCACCCTAAGGGTAAACAGGGTGGCGCTGATCAGGGGGGCCCCTCCTTGTGGAAAGGGGAGGCAAAGGCCCAGTTCCTGACATGAGTAAAGCGGGAAGGAAAAAGGGACTGTCCCGCCCTGGGAAGTGGGGGGCTAAGTCGGGGGGTGGGTCTGGGAGGGAGAAGGCCGAAATATTTGGCCTTTCCTCGAGGGTCCCGGGCTGTGCCCACCACGGAGAGGGTTTCAGGGGGAAACAGGACATCCCCCTCAAAGGGCAGGTCAAGAATTGCCTGCTGTGTGCTAGGGGGTGCTCTAGCCTCCCTAAGCCATGCTACCCTGCGGAGGGTAACCGCCGAGGCCATGGTGCAGGCAGCGGTGTCCACCGCATCGCGAGCCGAAAGGAGGAGGTCTTGCAAGATTATGTTGCCTTCCTCTAGGAAGGCATCATACTTGTCCCTGGCCTCAGGTGGAAGTATATTTCTAAATTTCCCGAGTGACTCCCAGACATCCAGCAAGTATCTGCTGGTTATAGTCTGGTTGTTTGCCATTCGTAATTGGAAGGCTGATGAAGAATACACCTTACGGCCTAGCAGATCGTGCTCCCTAGTTTCCCTGGAGGGGGGAAGGTGTCCCTGGGGGTTCTCCGGCCCCCATTGCCATCTGGACCACATCCCTAGGGGGAATTGGGTGGCCAGCGAGTGAGGGGTAGTCCGACTCGGATACTCAGTACTTCATGCTTGCTATATCCAAAATCAGGGGAACAGAGCTTGGGCTCTGCCACCGGCAGCATGCGAGGTCCCATATGCTCGGGTGGGAGGGACTGCTAAGGGTGCCGTGGAGGCGAATGCCGGTCCAAACAGGGTATCGGGGAGAAGACTCAAGGGCTCCACCTCCATACCTAAATGTGCCGTGGCCCGGTGCAGCAGACGAAAGTGAGTTGAGAGGTTGCCCATAAAGGACTCCGGTGCCAGGGACAGCACGGCACCGAAGGCCCGCCACGGAGGGGACGGAGTTCCCTCAGGGGACCATTCTTGTGGCTGAAACCGGAAGGGTGATGGTGCCAATATGTGGTGCCGGGGCCATTTGGAGCCCCTAGAAGGTCCCTCTTCCGGGCTGCAGGCAGGGGAAGGGAATCGGGATTCCTGGCCTGGTGCCGTCGGTGGAGTGGTGTCAGCCCCCGCTGGGGTGGAAGACGGGGGGCTGGATGGCAAGGGTGAGCATCCCGAATGAACCCAGGCCTTCGAAATGAAGGCCGGTTTGCCCCTTCTGATTGGAGGTGGGGCAGGGGGATTCGGGAGGAGAAGCAGGGCTCATGCTGCCTCCACCGCTTCCGGGGTGGACGGGATGAGAAGCGACTCTGCGTGAGTCGCAGGCAAGTCCTTGCTAGGGAAGGGAGGACTGCTTGGGCGGGAAGATTCCCGTTCTTTTGGTACCGGGCTCTGCGGTGCCGAGGGTGGAGTCAGCCGGTGCTGGGGTGAGGTCGGCACCGGTGAGGCTGGGCTGTATCATGCTGTCAGCACTGGAGATGATATGGCGCGGTGCTGAGGCAAGCCCGGTGCCGATGGTGCCTGGCTGACTGAGGGCGACCTCGAACGGTGCCGAGGTGCCAAGGTGCTGGGTAGGCGCTGTGATGCCAGAGTCGGCACCGAGGTGGTGTGGCAGCAGCAGCCACCAGTGGCATGGTGCCGCATAGGCTCTGGTGCTCAGCTGGGGCTCGGTGCCGGGCTTGAACCTGAAGCCTCTGGTGAAGGGTGCTGAGCCTCCTCTGAGGCTAGGGTGTGGTGTTGCTGTTCCCTCTCCTTAATCGTTTGAGGTTTAAAGGAGAGACAGATGGAACACACCAAGACCATGTGGTCTTTGCCCAGGCACCTGAGGCACTTCCTGTGGGAGTTGTCCTGGGAGAAGGCCTTGCTGCACTCGGCACAGGGTTTAAACCCCGGCATCGTCAATGCGATGTTCCGGTCCAGTGTTGGAGACTCTTGCGGTGGAGTTAATCCACAAAGAGATGTGCCCTTCCAGACAGTGAATCAAAGGCGAAGAGACAGCCTGCTTATGATTCACGAGGAGCAGACGTTCCAGATCCGACGCGCAAGGCAGAAGAAATGAAACTGAGGAGGAGGCGGGGAGGCGGCCATATATATAGCCACTGGTGGCGTGAGGGGTGGTGGCTGCCTCCCCTTTTCTGACAGGCTAGGACAAGTTTTTCCAACCAATCTGGCGCTCCGGCACGGAGACACCTATTACTGAATGCATCCAAGCAGCGCTCGAAGAAGAACCCTCTATTCTAGGCTTCCTTACATTGGTTTATGTGGGTTGTGGCTATTTCCTGCTTGGTTAGATGTGTAAGGGGAACAACAATTGTGACTAAAGGCACCTTTTATCCTTCCTGCTTCTCGGTGGACCTGCACTTTCCCTCTTTCTTTCTTTTCTTCTAACATCAGTCGGAGGAGTGCCACAAAGACTCTGGAAATATATGAATGAAAATCAAATTTCAGAGCTGTTTCCAGCTGCTACTCTGGCATGCTCCCAGCAGAGGTGTGGTAAGAGATTGGTGACTTCCCCTGGCAGCACCACAATTGTTTCATGCAGCTGGTGAGTATCTGTATGTGAGTGGAGGCCACTTGGTCAGATTTGGAAACAGTAGAACTGAATTGCAGATGATCACACAGGATATAGTTTTTAAAGACCCTAAGCCCGGTGTGGTGTTTAACAGACTGGTCTGCGCAACGCTCATGATGCAGCCCTGCGATGGAGATCCCAGTGTGCCAGCACAGACACACATGGCTCGTAAAGTCTCGTTATCACCAAGAGGGACAGAAAAAGCAACACTTGACTGGATGCTCAAACTCACCATCATGGGAGTGAATTCGGACACCAGCTGACTAGTTCAGTCATGTAGTCAGTAGTAACAACAAACAAACTGAGGGCTTGTGTAGCTGGGGGAGAAGGACCAGGCCTGGGGAGAGAAATTAGGGCCACTGGCATCATGCTCACTGGAGCCCCATTGCCTTCCATCTCACCTTATACAATGGTGTTTTGGGCCTCACCCCACGTAGCTCTGCACTCTGGTATAGTTGGTCCCCATTCCTCACCCCCATCAGAGAGGCAGCAAGCTCCAGTGGACAGGACGCTCGGGGAAATGGGGCATCAAACTTCTACTCCCAGCTCTGCTGCTGACAAGCTGTGTGACCATGGGCAAGTTACTTCACCTTCCAGTGCCTCGGTTTCCCCAGTGACGTAAGCTCCCAGGAGCAGCACCTCAGGGCATGGGGCCTCTAAGTGTCCAATCACACTATTGCTGAGACTCCAGTGTGCTGCTGCAGGAGATATGAGTGACCATTTACAATGTTATTAATCTCAATATGACAAAATTGCAATGAATGTACAAGATATGCCATGTCAGGTATCAGTGGATACGTCATGACGTGTCAAATATCCTGAGCTTCTCTGTGTGTCTGTATCACCTTTGCTTGATAAGTTCTGACTGAGTGGGATCTTTCTGTTTCACAGACTTGCACTGCATTATTTGGTGACACCCATGGCAGATTAATGTCTGCACCATCCAGCCTGCTTGGTGGCCCACCTAGGGAAATCAGCTGTACAAAGCACCCAGGGAGAGAAGCCAGGGACTGTGCCTAGAGGTTATATCTTCATCTAAAAACTTAGTTCAGAATTGCTAGTCTGACCTAAACAAGTCTGAGGTTAGTTCAAACTAACTTCTGGCTAGTTCGGACTGACCGTGGCTTTTTAGTTCAAACTAGCGGCGTGTTCTAATTCAAACAAAACTTAATGGGCCATTAAGGAAACAATGGTTTGTAGACATCCAGTCTGGGAGTCTCCCAGAATCCTTTAACTTGAAAGACAAATAGAACAAAGCTATTCCTAACTTCTAATACAGATATGACACCTGCATATAAACCATAGAATCAGTCCTAGTTGATTACAACTTTTCCACTGGTACCAAACATGGCATATCACATATGGATTATTGCAAATATGAAATAGCAATATGACAAATAATCATAAATGGTCCCCTAAATCCTGACAGCATCACACCTAGTGGCCAGACTACATAATGGGGCAAACCAGGGGTCAGGAGAACAGCAGTTGGGTGGAAGGCTTTCTGCTCCCCAGAGAGATGGGGGTGGAAGTGGGGCAGGGTGAGAGACCTCAGGGCAGATTTCTCAAGGGAGGCCATCACAGGGAAATCCTGACCCTACCTGCTGCAGGCCTCTGCTTCTTGGTACCAGCGGGTCCCCAAATTGTGACATAGGAGAGCCCAGGGCTGACTGGACAGCTCCAGGCACATCTCCGTGGCTTTCTCATTGCCCCCCCCAGCCCTTTTCAGCGGATTGCTACGCCCTTGGCAAGTCCTCTGGCCCTTCTCTGGGAGCCACGGCAGCTGCTGGAGGCCAGGGATGGTTCTGCAGCGCATGGCTCCTTTCCTCCCCACCACCTCCTTTTGTTATTGCTCCAAGTGAAGCTCCCAGTGAGACAATGATGCGGCCTGACAGCTCTCGCTAATTGGAGTAAATTAATTTCTCTCGGGCACAGCTTTTTTGGAGTGCGGCTCGTTTCTCTGCAGAAATGCTGCACACACGGCCACTGAATTAGCTCTGACTTTTTAATCATTTAAGAGTGCAAGCTGCTAATTAGCACGGGGGTGCAGGGGATGGGTCCAGAGCGTGTAGTGGAGCAAGGATGCAACTGCCCTGGAGACGAGGTGGGCTGGGGGGATGTCAGCTGTCTCCTGCCTTGATTTATTAATCCCCAGAGCAGATGCTGCAAAGCAAAGGGGTGGTGCGCTGGGGGTAGCAATGTACCGAATGAGGAAGCCAAGCTGGAGGGGGGGGTGCCAGTCTAGATGATCTTGACCGGGAGGGACATCTGTAATGAGGTCACAGCTGGAATACAGAGGGAGCCTCCAGAGACGTGATCAGATGGGGGAGGGCAGGTCATCTGTCCTGTGCTCCACCTCATGGGGGCTGTGACTGTTGTGCAAAATCTTTTCAATGGGGGAAAAGGCAATACACCGCATTTATTGTAAAAGTAAGAATAGCAAAAAGCAGTCACACATGCGTGTGTGCACACACGCACAGACACTCTCTCTCTCTCTCTCTCTCTCTCACCAAGTTCTGCAAGCTGGTGTGATATAATTACCAGTCCTTTCATGCATTGCTTGAGCCTTCCTAGTGGCCAACTAGGCTGAGCACAAGGAAGGAGCCAGGCCTCAGTCAGTCACAAATCTGATGCTCCAAGATGACAGTTGCAGAATGAAACCCAAAGCTTCCATGGTCTTACCCATTTTTATACACGTTGGCTCCCATGTAAATCTATGGGATTTGCTGTGTCATGTTGCCTCAGGGCTCCTGTCAGATCATTGGTCACCAGTCACTTGCAGAGTTGACTGATTTTTGTTCTTTTCTTTCTGGGATGGCTCCTTCCGCTTGCTTTCCTCAGAGATGTCTGCATTCTTCAGCCAGTTAAATGGTGCTTGTGTTCATCAGGACAGGCTGGCCGTTGAGCCTGATCCCTTCACACACAACCTCTTCATTCACACACCTCATGCACACATTTAAATGAACTTACACAGCATACGCATAAACCTGGTTTCATCAAGTATACAAAATGGAGTACAATGTTTAAGCAGGAGTTCCAAACTGACAATATGGAGTCTTGGTGGACATTGGTTATAATGTCTATCAAAGAGGGATACAGAATTATTTTACTTATGACACTAAAGGACATATACACAACATGAACTAACATATACTTTAAAGGTAAATTCAATTCATTATCTATCTGTGCCCCTACATTATGAGAAAGGCGGGCTGGGGCAAATTCTGGGACACATAAGGTGGCTGCCAGCTCTCTGGGAGCTCTGGGACCTCAGTCTGGAGGTGGTTGGCAGCCCAGGGAGGAGCAGCAGGTGCTGGGGATGCCAGGGGCTGGATGGTGAGGTGGTGGGAGGAGGTGGGCCCAAACAGCCGTTTCGTGCACAGTGCCCTCCTGGTACCTAGCCAACGGCTCTCAGCAGCAGTGTATTATGGGAGATTCCATGAGGTCACTGGTGCACTCCTGGCAGTGGAAGGTCTAGCTGGGCCATTTCAGCTTGTTCACATCCACACTGGTGCTTACTTAGTGCAGACAGAACTGACCAAACCTAAGAGGCACTTGGCTCTGCTGCAAACACGTTTGGGTCCCCCTGAGCCCAGCTAAGCTCCAAAGGGGCAGCCGTGTTAGTCTAGTAAAGCAAAAAAAGCAAGGAGTTGTGTGGCACTTAAAGACTAACAGATTTATTTATCACGTAAGCTTTTGTGGGAGAACATCCCACTTCATCAAACGCTTTGAAGAGCCCTGCTGGAGCCTGTGCGTGTGCAGTTGTGACACTGGCCACCAGCATGATGCAGGAACAGGGCAGTAACTATGGCAGAGCAAGTGGGACAAAGCCCTGGGTGCTGAATTTTAGAGGGCACCATGGAAGGAACCCCGCCGGGGGACCCAGCCGGCAGTAAAGCTGGCTGGCAGGGAAAGCGCCCTGCTGGGGGACTCTGCCAGCTGGCAGGGAAAGCGCCCCACCAGGGGAGTGTGCTTGCTGACAGGGAAGGCTCCCCACTGCCGAAGCCATCCAGCTGGCAGGGAAAGTGACCCATCGGGAGACCCGGGCAGCAGGGAAGGCAGGGACCCTGCTGGCCAGCGGGGAAGGCGACCTGCTGGGGAAGCCGGCCGGCTGATGGGGAAGCCAACCAGCCAGGGAACTCCCCGCAATGGCAGGGTCCAGGTCTGGTTCCCCACTGACAGCTGGGGCTGGATGGGGCCCAGGTGTGGGGGCATGTCTTGGGCTGCTTGCCCTGGGTGCCAGCTTTTCTAGTTATGGCACTGCACAGGAAACACACAGCCACTGGTCCCAGCAGCCCAGGCCCCTAGTGCCTGAGGCCAGATGTGGCCAGGCAGGCAGGGGAGAAATGCTGTCAGTTTGCTAAAGGCTGCCAGGCTCCAACTGCCCCAGCTGGCTGAGCTGAGCTGGACTCCTGAGTGTTAGAGAAATGCCTGCTCACCCACTCCTGCCTCTGAGAGCCTGGCCTTGCGCTCAGGTCTGACCACAGACTCTCCTGCATCTTTCCCCCCAGCTCCCCTCTTCCGCCGGGCACAGCCCCTTCATTCGGACTGGCCGCCCAGCCGCTGTAGGAACCCCTGGGCCCCAGTCCCAGCTCTGCACCCTTGAGGGGTCTGACACAATTCACGTAAGGAGGCTCTTTACTCCTCTGCCAGGGAAGCTCTTACACATCCCCTCCCAACCTCTTTGACTGGTGACACCCAGACCCCCCTCTCCTTGCTGGACAGCCCCCACCACAGACCCTAGCCCCTCGCCGGTCTCTCCTGTACTCGGCACAGGGAGCTGTTTATATACAGCTTCCCTTTCCAGGAGTCCTTGCTGTGGTGCCTACGGTTCCAATGTGCCCTGAATGCCGCTGTTTGGGGCCAAAAGCTGGGAGATGCTGTGCTGGGTGGGAGCCTCTGTTAGGAGATGGGAACAGCCAGCCGCACCCCTTCTCCCAGGCAAGGCGAGGGCATGTTACGCACGGGCTGCCTGGGTGGCAGCCGGCCTCTGTTCTGCTAGTGTCCAGAGGCCACTGGTCTGCAGGAGTGACCAGTCCAGGCCTGTGCTCATGGGACAAGAGAATAAATAAAGGGCTGTTTTTTTCTAAAGACTCCAGTCACTCAGGGACTTCCCCTAGTTTTCAGGGGGGGGGCTTGCCTGAGGCCTCAGTTTCTTCAATGAGAGTCTGGCCAAGAGAGGCTGCCCCAGGGCTGGCTAGTGAATGATGAGCCCCGGAGGTCCCTAGTGCTCAGAGCAGATCAGCCCCCTTTGCAGGGGGTGAGTGCTGACTTCTTGCCCCCAGCGCCCAGCCCTGCCAGCAGCTAGGGCCCGCCCTCCCTCGCTCCCTCCTAGCCTGGCTTTCACAGGCCCTGCGGCAGCTGGCGGCTTTATGGCCCATGGGCCATATTAAAGCCGAGGCAGCTTGCACAGTAGGGGTTTGATTAGAAAAGTTTGAATTACAAACGAGTTAATAAAAGTCATTTGCTCCCCCTCCTCCTGCCTCACCCGCCCACACCGTCACGGCAAATGGTGATAAATGCTCTCCATATGTTCCCCATAAAGGCAGCCAGCGCCCCATGCCTCTTTTCCTCTGCCCCAGCCACCAGCACATAAATTAAAGCAATTACTGCTGTGGCTCATCTGGCTTTTAACGAGCGATGAGGAGCCGGTGAGAGAGAGCACCTGACGCATCCCATTTGCTGGAAATGTCAGCGTGGCTCTCTGAGATACAGCACCACCAGGGCCGCCAGATGCCGAACCCTTGCCGTTGCCTTGTGCTACTGGCCTGTAAGTGCTCCAGGTGGGCACTGGAGATGGGATTGAAGGGACACTTGTGACTGCTGGGGGATTTTCCTCTCTCTGTCTCACTCTCTGCTCCTATATGGACCTCCCCTCTCCTCTCCCTGTACCTCACCTTCTGCCATGCTGCCCTTTGCCTCTCTCCTGGCTGATACCCCACAGAGTGTCCAAAGGGTTACAGAAAAGGCTTCTGCTCATGGGAGTCTGAGAAGGTGCATGGGGCATATCTCCAGCCTACCTGAGTGCCAGGGACTGAGTCAGCTAGACCTTCTCCTGCGTGCCCACTCTGTCAGCCGAGTACAGGCTGGCACCCTGGGCATAGCACCTGCCCTGGCAGAGTGATATTTGTTCAACCAAGAATGTGAGGTGTTTTGGCCTCTCTTTGGTTCCTCATTTGGTCCCACACCCACTCTGGCAGCTGGCACAGCATCAGCATCCTCCTTCAATTTATCTCTGGCACTTTCCATATCGACTGGTGCGCATTCGTGCCATTACAATGGGTTTGTCACCTGTAAGGCTGAGCCCTTTTCTTGACCTGGCGGGGAGAGGTTGGGGAGGGAAGAGTTGAGATGAAGGGGCTCCAAGAAGCTCAGAAAGCAGCTGGCGCAGCTCCACCTGTCCGTGTGTCCAGGTGAGGTGGCTGTTTGGACCAGGGCCAGGACAAGCGGGTTTCTAGACACCACACAGAGGGCAAAAAGGAGCCAGCAGCAGCGATTGCCACTCCTTATGGTGAATGTGGAGCTGCCACGGGAGCATTTTGTGCAACTGAAGGGGTCTAAAGAGGATGGGTGACTGGGGCCAGGGCTGCAGTGGCATGGTCTGTGAGGTACAGGGCCTGGCGATTCTCCAGCCGTGCAGATGGGTGGGGGCCTGTGCCGAGCATCCACCCCACACAAGGCCAGGAGGGGTCAAGGTAGCCACCCAGGCTGCCTAGAGAAGGAGCCAGGGAGCGAGGACTTTAGAGATGAAGAGCAGTGGGGAGGACCAGGCGGGGCCCGTAGGAAGCCAGGTAGCTGAGGGTGGAAGGCAGCTGCAGAGAGGGGCTGTGGTCGGTGGCAGCGAGGTAAGAGGCAGCAGTAGGTTATGAGCTGAGTGTGCACCCTCGATGGCTTGTTAGATGGCACCCAGTGCAGAGGGCAGCCTGGGTTTCCTGGAGAAGTGCACAGCTAAGGGGCAGTGAAAGAGAAGGCAGCTGGGACAGTGGGGCTGGAGAGACCTAGGGGTCTGTGAGTTCGCCGAGGGGGGGGGGGAACACAGTGACCTGGCTGCAGAGCCAAGCTGCAAAGCAGGCTCTGCTGAGGCTTGAGACAGAGCCTGATGGAGCACAATTGCAGACCGAGATGGGTGTCCAGTCCACCTGGCTGAGCTCAGTTTCAAAGGCAGCCAAGAGGTGCTCTCCCCGTGACTTGCACCCTGGGATAGGGCCTGAGCCTTCAACACCGCGGCCTCCTTCTGCCTGTGACATTGCTACCTGCTCCTGGGTGCAGCATCCTGCCAGCCTCTGTGCTGCAGGGGTGCCTGCTACAAGGCAGCTGTGAGAGGGCATCTCCAGGCAGGTTTGTGTATTCCCCCAACCCTATCATCCTGGTATTGGAAACATGGAGGTGTCTCAAAGCTGTGTGAATGGCAGCCAGTTCCTCGGCAGGGAGCTGCAAGCAATGTGCAGTGGATAGGCCCCAAGGAGTTGGGTTGCTGAATAAACCCCAGCTTTGGTCCTGGCTGGCCAGACCTGGGCTATGACGAGCAGGGTCAGTAGCTAGAGTGAGATTTCTAGGACGCCCCACCCTGACATGGCCCAAGAAGAGCACAGCGGGAGCTGACCCTGTGCTGTATCCAGCTCCATCCTCTTTACACCCGGGCAGCACCACAGCAAAGCAGAGCAAGAGTCAAATGTCCTGAGGCTCCAGATCAGTTTGAGCCCATGGTGGAGCCTGTCTCCAGCCTACTTTGCTCCAGGACTGCCCATCCTCACAGCTGATCCTGACCTGCAATGCGATCGATGCCCAGAGACCTGGCTGGGTTCCAAGCTGTGGGGCCCATTATAGAAATGGGGGTCCTTGTGGGCAATCAGGCCTGCAAACCAGGGTGGATTTCAACTGCACCCTGAAATGCTGAGTGGGAGTGTGATCCGGGTTCCAGCTTCGGGCCCAGTGCCCCTTTGGACACTCCTGCTTGTTGCATTGTTGGTAGCTTTCAGATGCCCATTGCCTGGTGACTTCTTTCCTTGTGCTTGAAGCAGAGGCCAGAGTTAAAGTGGCTTTGAGCTGCCCAATGATCTTTGTTTTCTGGCGCTGTACTGGAACCTGCCTGCCCCTGGTGTCAGATAGAGCAACCCCAGGGCTCCCCTACTTACACTCTGCTGCTCCTGAAACCCCCATAGAAGCAGAGACCGGCTGTAATGCATCTTAGTCAGGCCTCTGACATGGTTTCCCTCCTCCCAGGGCTGGGAGTCTGACTGGAGTGAAGGGGGATTTTATAGTTCCCTTTTGGTGTCCAACTTAGGGTGAACAGTGACCAGAGTGTGCATGGGGATCAGGTCCACCTTGGCTCTTGTTTGCCCAAAGCCACTTCCTTCTCCATCCCTCCCCCATCCAGGAAGCTGAGACGGACGCCCTGTGAGAGCCCTATATGAGACAGGACGCTTGGCTGAGGAATTGTGTGTCTTTCTCGCCAGTCAAAGGATCCCAGATGGGAAGGGGCTTCTTCTTTTTTTTGTTTCATGTCTTGAGGCAGCTTGTCACATCTGGCAGCCCATATGCCTGATGAATCTCTGAACGTGGCTGGGCTTCAGCCCTGTGCAGGGACTTCGTTCCACATCAGAGTGAGCAAGTGTGTGCGCGGGCAAGTGGATGGGAGCAAGAAGCCAGCTGTGCTGCGAGCTGGCACGTTTCCTCACACCGCAGCACGGAGCCGCCAGGCCTCCCCAGAGCCGTTAGGAAGGCAGCCAGTGCATCGGAGCCCACTCACCTTCAATGTCTTCAAGAAGAAGAGAAACTGCTGGGGAGCCTGAGCTTGTCTTAGGGCTGGGGGAAGAGGGTTTTCCCCACTGAGGCCTTTTACTCACTTGACCCCCGTGTGAGACAGAGCTAAATTCTCCTATCTCCTCCACTGGGGCACTGTACATAAACCACATTTCCAGCAGCAAGCAGCCCTGGGGGAGCTGACAGGCCCTCCTGAGTGCACTGGTCTACAGCCAAGTGTCCTGGGTTCAGTTCCTAGCTGGGCCTGAGTCACCTCTGCAGGGTATGGCTAAAAATACTGCCTTGCTCCCCCTTCAGCCTGTTTCTGAGGCTTTGACTGTGCAGCACCCAGCACAAGGCCCTGCTCTTGCTGGGACCTCTAGGTTGTACTGTGATATCAGTCATGGGCTGGTGGAGCTGCTCTCTGTCAGGGTGCTGGATGCTCCCCATTACAAGCCCCTGTTTCAGCTGGTTATAGCTTTTCCAAATTGTAACTGTTTGAGTAGAAAATCAACATGTTGGATGCCTACCTCAGGCTGGGTGTTGTGGGAAAATTTCAGCCAAAATAGTGGAGTTGTTTCCAGCAAGATGGCTAAGGAAAAATATGTTGTTTTGCAAGGTGACTTTTTCTGAGCTGCTCTAGTACCCCCATGCTTTGAGGCAGAGACTTGAAATTCGGCAGCAGGGTGCCTTCCATGTCAGAGAGGATCCGTGAATATCTGGCCAAGCTTTCAAAAAAATGGAAGTTCAGACATGCTCAGCAGAGACTTGTTAGAGAGTGACAGCTAAAGTCTCCAAAGAGTCTGTCCTCAGTGAGTATGTTCCATCTTCCCCCAAATGTCCTACACGCCGAGACTGCCCATGTGCATGCACTCATGCTCACAAAGATAAATTGTGACTCGGAGTTGGTGGGAGGCTGAGAGTGGCTAGGCAAGGAAACTGGGCTGTCAGTTTGGGAGATGGAGAAGGAATTCCTGGGAGCTGGTTGGTTGGGAGGGACACAGAGGTTGGAGGAAGAGCCAGGTAGGTTGCTCTGTAGGAGAGAAAGGAACCTCAGAAGTCATCTAGTCCAACCTGTGCTCACAGCAGCACCAGCCTCAGTTAAACCATCCCAGGGCTTGGTCAAGCCAGGCCTTAAAAACTTCTGAGGATGGAGATTCCACCACCTCCCGAGGTAACCCACTCCAGTGCTTCACCACCCCCTAGGGAAAATGATTTCCCTAAACTTCCTACATGTGAAGTTGGAATAGACCAGGGGTCTCAAACACTTGGCCCGTGGGCCACATGCAGCCCCTAAAGCTACTTCTTGCACCCCACAATGACATGATCATTACCGATATTTGCAATATCATTGTATTGAAAGGTTTCTGTGGTGCGGCTCTTGAGCTATTGTACTAATTCTCATGCAGCCCTCATAGTGATTTGCGTTTGAGACCCCTGGAATAGACCTTTTAATGTTAATTATATGAAGAGGGAATCCATATGGCTACAGAATACACCATAGGCTGGTCCTGTGAACACTGGCAAAAGCCTTCTCAAAGTTCATGAAATATCTGTAAAGTTGTTGTCGTCATTCTGAGGGCTTGTCTACAGTGGGGGTGGAGTTGTAATTCGATCTTAGGCAGTTGAGTTACAGAAAATGAAGGTGGGCGATCACAGCAAATTGCTTGCTTAGACTCTCACTCACCACTGCTCACGTTACTGCCTGAAATGCATTGCACTGTGGGTAGTAGGTGCAGGGGGTGGTGGGGAGGCAGTTGTCCTCTGCTTACTCCCTCTCCCCTCTTCTCTAAAGGAAAAAAAATCAGGAAAAGCCAGAGCTGTAACTACGGTGGAGCAAATGGGGCTTTGCCCCAGGCACGCTGGAGCTGCTCCATTGAGCCACTCCATTAAAGGGCGTTTTTCGCACCATGGGTCCCAAGCGCCACTAGGAGCACATTCTGATTGAAATGAATCCCGGGTACTGAAACAGAGTGTTAAGTGTCTGGGAAAAGATTTCCTTGCTGTTTCTCTGCCACAGGCACAACAGAGTGGCACAGTGCTGCACGCAGAGAGAAGAATTAAGTGAAAACTTTCAGGGGTGCAGGCATGGGAGGATCTATGTTGCTACGGTGCAGCAGAGAGGAAAAAGCGGAAAAGCTACTCTCGGGCTACACAGGCCTAAATTTGAATTGTAGATTTTGATCTCAATGGTATGTCACTTGCAGGGGTGGTGTCAGCAGGTCAAATTACAGCTCCATTTAATTTGAATTTACTGCTCTGACAGTGGAGACTGACACTGCAGAAGTTCAAAGTAAGCAGCATTATGTCAAACTCCTCTGTCAGGGTAGACCAGGGCTAAGCATTGTCCTGATCTGTGCATCCACATCCTTTCCAAAAATCAGCTTGTTCTGTTATAAGCACATGGTCAGCTGTCGCTGAGGCTGCTGGGCTATGATCTTGCACAACACCATACATGGCACAGATAGCATGTCTGTTATCTCCATCACCAAGAGCTCCTTTCTTTGGTGTCTTTGCTGTGACCCCTTCGGCCCCTCAGCTGGTGCTTTTCCTCTTCTCAAACTGATGTAACCTGGGGCGCCGGGTCTGGTTTGAATCATCTTCTTCCCTTCCTGGGGATTTGTGCTGATAACAAGATCTTCTGCCTCCTGAACATCTGCTTCCTCTTCAGGGGGCTCCCTGCTCAGTAGCTCTTTGAATTGAGCATGTCTGAACTGAGAGGTTTTTCTCCAAAGGCATAGAGCACCCTGATTTGGGCAACCCCCCAAGAATAGCAAAGGCTCATCCCTGACTCCAGGGCTGTCTCCCTTGCTCTGCAGCACCTGAGCACAAGAGCATCTTGGTGAAATGGCTTTAAGAATTTCATAGGTAAAACATCTCTCCCCATCCACAACTTGGTCCTCAGAGCATCTGAAACATTTGTGCTGAACTCTCCAGATTAATATTCAGCCAGCAGCAGTCTCCCACCCTGGGAAACTTCAGCTCCGATGTTCAAGTTTGGCAAATTAATTGAATGAAAACAGGGTTATCATGGGAAGTGCTGAGCAACCTTATCTAGCATCGGTCATACCAGGGGACAGTAGGCGTCCCACTGCCTGGGCCAGGCTGTGAGCAGTGGCCTACAGGCAGTCAGCCCCATCATGGTTCCCTAGCCTGAGCCAGCTGGCTGGACATACTGACTCAATAGTGTATTAGAAGCACAAGCTGATGCAGAGGATGGAAGTGATGCCCAGCGCTAGACGGGGGGACCACCACCAGCCTCCCCAATCCCAGAATGGGGTTGTGTGTGGTGTACGCACAGTGCCAGGACTGCAGCTGGAACTTGGCTGGGTGAACGGAGGTTTCATACATTCATGCAGCGGGATATTTAACCCGGCGCTGGTGTGGCCAGACTGTGCCTTTCCAGGCCAGGCTCCAGGGACCCCTGTCGTCCTCTCTGAGGTGAGGGATCCTGGCTGGAGCCTGCCCTGAGCAGAGCCAGACCCCAGTGTGGCAGTGCTGGTTTGATTCTTTTCCAAGCAGGGGGAGGTAACATAGCAGCTGCATGCTCCCCGCAGAGGTGTTGTCTGCAGGTGCCCTCACAGGCCTGGCTATTGCGCGATACTCTTGGGGATTTGTTACTGATGCAGCTCCAACAGGCTCATTAGTGCCTCTGTGAACTCACAGCACTCACCCTGGGAACCACAGCACAACAAGCACCAAGGCATTTCCCTGGTGGTACTACCTGGGTGTTGAGCTGTTCTGCTGCGCTGCAGAAACTCCTTATTCCTGTCTCCCTGCACTGGATAAGTGCACTAGGTGAAAGGCCCTCTGTCCTCCCCCATTCCCACCCTCAGGCCACCCATTTGCACTGCTTTGGGTCTGCAGTGGACACCTGAGGGACTGGTTTGTTCCACAGCTCTTGATACATCCCACCCCAGCCGGGTTCCCACTGTGAACCCTGAAATATTTGCATGTTGACCACAAGGAACATTTTCTCTTGGAGCCCTGAGGGTTTCCGCCCTAGGGAGAGCAGCTCCCAAGGCGGGGGGGGGTGGTGCAGGCAGGTGTGGCAGGGCTCTGCAGAGAGATTACAGCCCAGAAGTCCTGTGGGGCCGGGAGTAGGTAGGGGAGAGCCAGATCTTTTAGTTTATGTTATCCCAGCTTCATTTCCCACCTGTACCTGACCCCTGCTTGGGTGAGGAGATGGGATATCCCACCCATGGTAGCCATGGCTGCCCTGACTCCCCCCATTTTATAGATGGGAAATTGAGGCACAGAGCAATGATGAGACCAGAGGTGTCAAACTCATTCAGTGTGGGGGGCCACATTGGAAGGCAGGACACCCATCATGGGCCATGTGGCTGCATGGGCTCCCCAGCCCTTTCCCCCTCCATGTTCAGGGTGACATGGGCTCCCCTTTCCCCTCCCAAATCCCACAGGCTCTCCACACCTTCCCTACCCTGTGGGCCCGCCTTCTCCACACTGGCTCCCAGAGCCCCCTTCCCCTTCCCTTTCCACTTCCCCTACCTCCTGGTGGCAGCCAAAAAAATCAGTCTCAGTCCCAGGCAGCTGGGTTCCTGCCTCTCCCCCTCCCAGTCCACTCACTGTCAGTCATTCAGAATGCTGGCCTTTGGTTGGCTCAGTCCTGGTTAGCCTTTGATTGGCTTGTTCCCACATGGGACCCAGCCACTTTTCCCTCTTTTTATTGGTGATTTGTGCAACGTTTTGTCAATCAAATTAGCATGCTGACTGACCGACTGACAGTGAACAGTTAGGATGAGGGGCAGTGTGGTGGCTCTGGCCTAGCCTGCTGTGACTGAGACTCTGATTGGTTGGCAGGCCACAGCAGAGCTGAGCTGGGGTTGGCTGGAGCACTTCCTTTGTTCCCCTGTGGTGTGACTTGGATCATGAAAGTGGAAGAGTCAGAAGCACACCTAGCCCTGCTGTGCCCAAGCCTGTCTTGGCAGTTTGCTGCTGCAGACAGCTTCCAGGCACAGCCCAGGCAGCAGCTCCACGCGCTGGATCAACACCCTTGGTGGGTCAGATTTGGTCTATGTGCCATAAGTTTGACATCCCTGCTGAGACCATCCCACAGACAACCAGGTGTTCTCACTCATGCCCTTCTTGATCTAGCTTCACCCTGCCCTGTGATGAATCCCTGGTGGCTCAGACCCTCCCTGACTGCTGTGTCAGGGGAAGGGCAAGGGTGTGCACCCCCAGACCATGGTGTACTCTCCCCTAGACTTTCCCAGGCCTGGACACTTCTCTCTGCCTCCCCTGCACTGCTTCAGGCAGGGCCACAGCCATGCACCTGCATTCTGGTGCAGACCCCAGCCCAGCTCCTGGCTGAGCTGTTAAACCAAAACATCTGTCAGGGCCACTCTTCCTTGGGCCAGAAGGAAACCACCAGAATCCAGCTTCATGCCAGGGACTCTAAGCACCCAGCTGCCTCTCCAGCTTCTTAGGATTTCCATTTCCGTACTAAGCTCCATGATTTTTCAGTGCAGTCCCCCAGACCTTCACAGCAGCAGCCAGGATAAAACCAAAGACTCCTGCTGTAACAGCACTAGCCTCTGCCACCTATGCTTGAGGTGAATCACCATCAGCCCTTATCAGTACAGGGCCCTGACACACACAAGAGTGGGACTGAACAAAGGGGGCTTCTTGTTTTCACAGTGTGCTGCAATTCAGGGGCTGTGGGTTCAACTCCTTGCTCACCTCTTTAGACCAGGGGTGAGGTGCCCTGCACCTCAAGCTCCAAAAGGGGGCAACAAACTTTTCTTTCTTCCACCACTTGTCTGCTTCAAGTGAGAGGTCTTAGGGCAGGACCCATCTCTGAGCAGCACCCAGTGCAATAGCTGTAGTGACAGGCTGTGTGGTTTCACTAGGGGCTGCAAGATGCCAACTGTGATCAGCATGGCACAGCTGCTCTACTGTTTACACAGAAATGCCATCTTTCACTGTGTGTGGCACTGGGGCCCAGCAGGTTTCACACCCCCCAGCAGGACCAGAACCCAGAGCCCTGACACAGGTGAGCTTCCCAGGCTGGTTAGTGGCTGGGGACCCGGGACTCCTAGCTCACTGCAGCCAGCTCCGGGGATGCAATCTTCCTAGCTCATTCATTGTACTTGGCCCCTGTCTTCTCTTCTAGCACCTGCCCTGGTGAAGCCTTTACGACACCCCAGAGGCTGCATGCAGTGGTGAGGGATTGTCCCAGGGCACAGAGAGAGACCCAGGGGGGAGAAGGAACCAGGAGCCCTGCCAGGCTGTGATATGCTCTCCCCACTCCCAGCAGGCAGCTCAACCCTGGCACACCGCTGAAGTGCCAGCCTGAAGGGCCATCAAGTGTGCAGTGTTTTCCCTGTGGTGTCCTGCATACATGGGCTAATGGTGGGCAAAGCTGCTGTCTGGGTTCATAGGCAGGAGACAGCAGGTCATGGAAGGCTTTTTTCACAGGAGCCATGGCTGGGCTCTGTCTCCTGCCCAGCCCCGAGTCCCTGGCTGGAAACGTAAGGAGCCTCTGCTGCCATTCCAGACCAGAGCCCATGTCTGACCCTTTCCCCGCAAAGAGCCTTGAGCTGGGGCAAACTGGTTCCTGCGGCTGATCACGCCAGGCTGGGCTCAGGCCCCAGGACAAACATACCTCTGGGAGCCCCTAGACCAGCTGTCTTTGGGGTGGGTAATGTGGCCAGGCTCCAGTTGGAGGTTGCGGGGTCACTGCTGAGAGGGCATTCTGGCTCTGGTTCTGGGAAGCGGTGGAGGCAGAGCCCTCATCCTGCAGTACTGGCACCAGGACCACTGGAGAACTTAGGTGCACACGCATGGCCACAGTGCGGGTGCTTTTGCTGGTGCAGCGCGCTGCTGGACAGGAGATCCAGGGACCAGAGTGGCTCTTGTGGTGCAGAGCGCATCTCCAATTACTGCCGAGGTGAAAGCGCGTGAACTGGGGGCTGTGATCGCACCTGCTGCAGTTGTATACACAGGCAGCCTCATTAACCTCCCTTGATGAAGGCAATTATCTCCAGCACATTAACGTTTGATCCAAACAGTGCAGGCTGCGCTGCTGACTGGGCCCCAGGGACTGGGCCCCTTTGCTTTAGTGCCCGTCACCTCGGCTGGGCAGGAGGGAGAGAAGATGAATGAAGGAGGAAAGAGGATACACCTGCGTGCCAAGGAAACACCCAGGCACTGTGCATAATGCTCTGCCCCCCCCACGGTTGCCAAGATTTCTGCACTCTGTCAGCCTTCATGCTCCAGGGCCCAGGCAGGCAGAGAACTGCAGGTGACACAGCACTACCCTTCCCCATCCCCTCCCTGGGAAAGGCAGTGAGCAGGGTGGGCAAGGGATGCCCCTGTCTTCTGGCATCATACTCCCTTTGCCAGGGGTTAAAGTGGACCAGAACGTGGCAGAATGCTGTTCTGGGGCCCACTATTTTTAGGGGCTCAGCATTCCGGGCACCCTAAAACTAGAAAATGGAGCAGAAACGCTGCGTTCCAGGGCCCACCATTGAAAAATAGCAGGCCCCAGAATGGTGTTCTGCAGCGTTCTGGCAGGTGGAAGGAGAGCGGATGGGGAGTGCCCAGCTCCCTTTGCATGTGCAGACTGTGCTTGGAGGCAGAAGCCTCCAAGTGCAGCCTGCAGGCTGCATTGTCTCCGGGCCCAGCGCGCGGCTGCTGGTAAGGGCTGGGGAGGCCTGGCTTGCACTAGGGGGTGGGTATTGAGGGTGCCTGAGCTGGGGGTGGGTATTGGGGGCTGAGAGTGGATTTTGGGTTGGGTATTGGGGCTGGGGGTGGATTTTGAGAGGAGGGGAATGGATATTGGGGGCTGTAGCTGGGGTGCATAAGGGGGACCTGGACCTGCACGGGGGGCTAGCATGTGGGGGGGCAGAAACTGGGGTGGGTAGCTGGCATTTAGGGGGCAGGAGCTGGGGTAGGGGAGGGGGCCCGGACATGCAGGAGCGAGGCCCACCTGTGCGGGAAGGGGGCCCGCCTGATTAGGAGGGTTCCAGGGCCTGCCAAATTATACTTTAACCCCTGCCCTTTGCCTCTACTGATGCTAATACCTGTGCCGACAGGCCACGAGCTGCTTTGTTCTCTGTCTCCTCCAAATCCCAGCCCCTTTGTGATGCTGACCCTGCTCAGAGGCCAGAGCCGTTGCGGGGATGGGTGTGATGGCAGAGCTGGGTGAGGGCCCTGGGCAGATGAAGGAGGGTCAGGAAGAGGAGGACCAGAGATGCTGATTGGGTCGAGGATTCCAGGTGCTGCTCAGGGGCGGGTGGTGAGCCAGGAGCTGAGGTGGGGCTTGGCCTGGCAGCTTGTGCAGTTTCTACCTGGAGCAATGGTCAGGTTTGCAAAGATGTCCAGCTCCCCCAGGCATCTTAATCCTTGGGAACCAGCATCTATGATGGGCAGAGAAAGGGCAGCACAGATGCACTCTCTCCAGTGGTTGGTCTGACTGGACCCACAGTGGCCAGAGACCCCCGCTGTATCCACAGGCCCTGCCCAGAGGCTGCGCCACTGACAGCTGCTGACAGGGAGGAGAGATAGGGTGAACCCTCCTTGTGCCATGGGAACAGCAGCTAATTTGTTCTCAACAATGGGTCCTGGTCTGGACAATAGAAGCTGGAAAGGAGCCAGGCGTGAGAGAAATCGTCCAGAAGTTGCCCTTGGCTAGACCAAGGTTTCATAGAATCAGAGCAGATGAGGGTTGGAAGGGACCTCAGGAGGTATCTAGTCCAACCCCCTGCTCAGAGCAGGACCAGCCCCAACTAAATCAGCCCAGGCCCAGCCAGGGCTTGGTCAAGCCAGGCCTTAAAAACTTGTAAGGATGGAGATTCCACCACCTCCGTGGGTAACCTATTCCAGTGCTTCACCACCCTCCTAGGGAAAAAGTTTTTCCTAATATGCAGCCTAGACCTCTCCCACTGAAAGTTGAGACCATTGCTCCTATTTCTGACATCTGTCACCACTGAGAAGAATCTCGCTCCATCCTCCCTGGGACCCCCTTCTGGTAGTTAAAGGCTGCTGTCAAATCCCCCCTCAGTCTCCTCTTCTGCAGACCAAACAAGCCTCTTTCCGTCTGCCTCCACTCATAAGTCATGTGCTCCAGCCTCCTCATCATTTTTGTTGCTTTTGGCTGAACTCTCTTCAATTTTGTCCACATCCATCCGTGGGGGGCGAGGGAGGGGGGCCGGGGGGCAAAACTGCACACAATGTGCCAAACGTGGCCTCACCAGTGTCGAATAGAGGGGAATAATAACATCCCTCAATCTGCTGGCAACGCTCCTCGTAATGCAGCCCAATATGCTGTTCGCCTTCTTGGTAATAAGGAGACAGTGTTGTCGCAATTCCAGCTTCTTCTCAGTGTAACCCCCAGGGCCTTTTCTGCAGAACTGCTGCCTGGCCAGTCGGGCCCCAGTCTGTAGCAATGCTGGGGATTCTTCTGGCTTAAGTGTGGCACCCTGCGCTTGTCCTTGTTGAGCAGATTTTTCTGAAGACAGGAGAGGACAGGCACAGATGGAGAAAGAGATGTGCAGTGACATACACTAGGCAGCCTGCAGGAGCAGAACAACCTAGGAGAACGATGTTGTGCTACGCTCACACCCTCCAACTTGTCCTTCAGCCTGTTGAGAACAGAGGTCACTGGGAGCCACCTCGCATCCCTCCCCTCCAAGGGACAAGCCCTTCCGCTTGCCAAGACCAGCAGAACATCCAGGAACCCGCCTCCACATTTCAGCGGTCCTCCTCCACTTTCACCAGAGAGATCTGTACACTCAGCACTTCGGGCAGGTCTGTCCCATTCCCATTGGCTTTAATTGTGCTTCAAGTCATTGCTTTGTTTCGTGTTACTTCAGTCAATGAGTTTTATTCATAGGTTTAAAGTCCAGATGGGACCATTGTGATTATCTTTTCAGACCTCAGGTTAACACAAGCCAGGGAATTTCCCTGCAATAAATCTTAGCTGAAATCTCTTAGGAAAACATCCTGTCTTGATTTAGAAATTGTCAGTGATGGAGAATCTACCATGGCCCTGGGCAAATTGTTTCAATGGTTATTTACTTCCCCTATTACAAATTTATGCCTTGTTTATGCACTTTATGCAAATTATTAATTAGAATTTTGCTGGAAGGTGTGATCGGGGGAGCTGCACCTCAAGGTCACAGCATGTTCATGTCATTCGCCCCTTGGTTACAGTACATCCGTGTTTCTCTGCTGCACCCTGCTCTTGGAGCAGGAGTACCAGTCTTCCCAGGCTTTGGCAAAGGCCTCCCTGCTGGTGAACCAGAACCTCACAGTCTTTCCACGTCCTGGCCCTGGATGGGGCACAATTCCTTGCAGTCACTGATGGTTTGCAAACACAAGCAGAAATTGCTGGAGGGAGATATTGCTCTCAAGCCTCCACCCTCATCCTCTGCTACTCCAGAGCACTCCCCACTGTTGTTCTGCAACTCCTCAGGCTACGTCCCAGCCAATCTGTTAGTAACTACAACTAAAGGGTTGATATAAAAGATAACAAACAAAATATGAGAGACTTTAAAGGGTCAAAGGCTGTGTGCACACACAGGGATTATTTTGATATAAGTTGTGTTGAAACAAACTTGTATTGAAATAATGCCTTATTTTGAAATAACTTAGTCCAAATTAACAAAAAGTTATTTCAAAATAAGGAAAAGGTGGGAAACGAAATAGCATGTTCACAGTGTGAACATGCTATTTCGCTTC
>ML682125.1:193478-333710 GCA_007922195.1 Podocnemis expansa | reverse complement strand
GCTGGGTGGGTCTCAGTCCTTTGTTCAGTCCCAGGAGAATAGTTCCAGAGGAGGGTGTTGATTGTTGGTTGAAGACTGAAGACTAAAGATAAAATGGAGATGGGTCCCCTGCCTTTTATCTCAAGACTCGTTGCCAGAGCAAAATGGAGGTGGGCCAGATGGTTAGTCTAGGTGACTGGTCAAACAGGTTTCTTCTTGGGCCCACTGCGGATGGGAGCCTCCCTGATGGGGACCATCAAGAGGAACAATAGTTTTGCAAATTTCCAAAGGGATAGCCATGTTAGTTTAGTCCAGGAGGAAAAAGAAAACAAAAAAGGGGTTGTGTGGCACTTAAAGACTAACATTTATTTTTCGCATGAGCTTTCATGGGAGAAAATCCCACTTCCTCAGATGCTTCGAAGATGGGTGAACTTACAGAATGGAATGAAAATAAATGCAAGGGGGTGTAAAACATAGGAGTCTGTGTAATATGTCGATTGTAAAGGATTTTTTACCTTCAGTCCGTTAGGTATAATGTCCAGTTGTTTGCATTTAGAAAGGAAGATGATGTCTGTCTGAATCTGAGCGAGTTGTTTCTGTAAATTGATGGATTTCCACTTTAAACGGCTGTATTTAGTGCCTTGCATCTTGTCAATTTTCAAAGGGGTAGCCACCCAGTCTGGGATTGCCTTAAGAACAAATCACTTGGAACACACATAAAAACAAATATATTTCTAATTTCTACTTCAGGCATGATACCTACAGACAAAACATATAATCATTCTTAGCAGATTACAGCTTTTCTGTTGACACCAAACATGGCACATCACATATGGATTATTGCCAATATGAAATATTAATATGAAAAATAATCACAAACAGTCCCCTAGACCCAGACAGCGTCACAATTGGAGCTAAGATTCTCTGGGGATCTAAAGAGTCTGGTGTCTCTGGGGCTCTGGCCTGCCCCCCAAAACCTGCTCACAGGTGCTGGGACATGCAATTGAACTCCTGTGATTGGCAGAAATCAGGAGTGTGGCGTATGTCCTGTTTGGGTCTCTGCCTGTACCAGAACCAAGCTGTCCACGCATCTGAGGGTCTCTTGCTTAAGGCTGCTACTCCTGCGAGATTTGCTCCCATGGTTTGCCTCTTGGCCCCTGGCAACCTGACCCCGGGTCTGCCCCCTTGCCTGCCTTTGGCCTCTGGTCTCCTGGAATCTGACCTGGCCCAGCTCCTGCTCCAAACATTATGTCAGACTGCCCACATCCTAGTCATGACACTAGGACTTAGGCCACAGGACTGAGCCCACTGAGTGGGTTTTCTGCCTTCTGGTGGGCAACAGGACCTGCAGGACCAGCCTGTCCAGCTGACACAGAGAACCAGCTAGTGCAGGAGCCAGTTGGACGATTGCTGGGTGGAAAAGCCACACACCAGCCTTGCTTTCTGATTTGGTGAGGGTTTGGTGGCTGCAACCTGCAGCTCCAGGACTTTAACACTACAGTCACCCCCCTGCTCGCATTGAAGCTTCAGGCCTACGCTACTGATCCTGCAGAGACGAGGCTGGTCACCAGCCTCCTGTCTGGGGATGCAGCAGACTGGACCTTCCTCTTCTTGTTGTATGCCAGCTGGCTACAGTCACACGGCGTGGGCAGGTTTTCCTCCAAGCCACACTGGCATCATTCGATGATCTGCCCTGAGCCCGAGTGACAGAGGCTACGCTAAGAAAGCTCCATCGAGGGCAAGGAACTGGCACCTCCGCTGCAGAGCAATTCGACTACCTCGTGGCCAATACAGATGGGAACAAGGCAGCACGGCTGTACCAGGTCCTGGGAGAAGAAATTAACAATCGATGGGCCCAGGAGTCTGGCTGCCCCTGTGGATCCTTCCATAGACTAGCTCCGAGTCCCACCTCTTCCACCCACTCCCAGGCCCCACCTCTGCTCTGTCCCACACCCCAGCCTTTCCCTGCTCAGCCCTTTCCTCACTCACAGCCTGCCTCCCTTTTCTCCCTCCTCCTCCTCCTCCTCCTCCCTGCTCAGCCCCCACCACTTCCCACTCGCTGTCTCCCACCGTGCGCTTCTTTCCCCCACAGCCCCCAACTCTTGCAATCTCTGCCCTTCCCCAGAGCTTATTTATTATGTGCCATGCAAGTTCCCAGGTGGCTGAGGAGGACCCAGGTTCAATCAATCAATCAATCAATCAAATTTCCTGCTGGGCTAAGGGAACAGTCTGAATGGTCAGGGAATGCTTATGGCAGTGACACCTTTATGCTACGCTCCAGAAGAGTGCTTCACTCAGGTCTCTCCAGATTTCTTGGGCTCTCTTGTACCCCAAAAGGGATTCAGATGGTACCACGCCAGGTCCAAGTCAGGCAAGATTAGCCAGCTGCCTACACAGCATGTGGCCAGCTATGCTTCCTAAGCAGGGGCATTGCTGGCCCCAGATTTCCATCTGGGGCCAGATCCAGCAGCCCCAGGTTCCTGGCTGGGGTCAGAGTTGGGGGCCAGATCCTGCCACCCCAGGTAACCAAGCCTTGGGTCCCCAGAGGGGGGGTTGTGGTGGGGTGTGAGGGGTGCGCAAGGCAGTCGCAGGCTCTGTGAGCTGTGCTGCCCATGGGACTTGGGGCACTGGCACTGGGGCTCACCCTGAATTTTGCAAAACAAATTGAGCCCTTTGCTGGTCTTGTCCAAAAAAATGCCCCATTTCATCGGTTCTGCAACACCCAGCATGCATCCACTCACTTGTCTGATCTGCTCCTCCGGTACTGGCCCTTCTTACATCTCACAAGCCTTTTCGGTAGACACCAACACTACCAGGTTGGTGATCCGGTGTCCCAAAGGCGAGGGGAAAAGGTGCATTTCCTGGTGCAGTTAGTTCATACCAACTGACAAGTCCACTTCCCACTGGGCTCTGGCATGTCACCCTTTAACTCAAATCCAGTGAGTGGCTTTGAGTTGGGTGATGAAGGACAGGCTGGGGTGTGTGAACAGCTGTCCAGCAGGGATGCTGGAGCACGGGGAGGGAGGGTTATGGTTCAGGTGTCTTGTCACGCTAGAGGGACACGACACTGTCTCAGTCAGGCTGGCACTAGAGGACACTGCAAGACCTTGGCAAGCCGTGGCTCGCTTCGGGGGGGAGGAAGGTGCTAGGGACCAGTTAGGATTTTTGGGTGCCCTGTCTCAAGCTGACAAGGCCGCTTTCTGGGTGGAGACCCTCCGTGTGAGAAAGCTGGCAATGTCTTGGTCAAGAGTGCCCCCCCCCCAAGGGAAGCAAGGGCCCCTCTGGGCCTTGTCCATCACTCACGGCTGTGCCTGACCCACAGGGGACCAGCACCCAGCGCCGGGACAGGGCAGACCAGAGCTGACCAGAAAGGGCAGTGGGTAGGGGAGGGGCAGGACATGGCGCACCAGAGCCGCTGTCTGCTTCATGGGTGATTAATATTTATGGCTCTCACAGACAGATGCTGGCAGCATCTGGGTGATGTCAAGATGCTGTCAGCACAAGGCATGCCTGTCCCCCCCCAGCCACAGCCTTGTGCAAGATGCAGGGCGAATGCCATTTTTCCTGTTTCTGTTACAACAGTTGGCACCATGGCTGGCTGCTGTTCCCTCCATGAAATTCCCCCTTCAGAGCCAGGTGGCAGGCGAGCATGGATCACATTCATCTCCTCCAGGGAAGTGTCATGCTTGGCTCAAAGTGGGCGGGGAGGCAGGCACTTTGTGCCATGCACCAGCTCCAAGCTGGATAGATCTGGGTGAAAACAATCTCTGTTTACTGTTAACACAGTGCGAACGCAGATGGAGAGGTTGGCAATACAGAACCGTAACATTCTCTGTTGGGGCAGGGGGGCCTCACCATCCCCCTGGATTCGTACTCCAGGGGTTTTCTCTGCTCCCTGGCTGCTTCCATCCCTGAATTCCAGTGACAGAGACCCACGTGAAATATGGAGAGGCAAACATCATCAGACAGTAGGTCTGGGTTGGGTGCCAGGGGTTATTCAAAATAACGGCTGCCTTCGTGATGGGAAGCAGGGGCAGGAGACTTAAAAGAGTGCTGGCTGCTGGGTAGGAACAGCAGTGGTTAGCATCCTTGCAAATTTCCCACCACTGCAATCTGCTGAGCAGTAGCAGCAGCATGAAATTTAAGAGGATGATGGCAGCCCTGGCGTGGCAGCAACTGTGTCCTTTCAAATTTCCCACCAGGGCTACTGCTCAGGGAGGGAAGGTAGCAGTGAGGAGAAATTGAAAAAATGCCATCTTCTGCTGCAAACTGATGCACCAAGACAGCTGGCAGTGTTTCAGTTTTCCCACCATTGCTACCCCCATCCCTGGGCATGCCTTGGAGCTGGGTTGCTTGGAGCAGCTTCTTTTTGTGACATGCCTGGAGACCATCATCCTAGACCAGAGAAGCTCCATGGAATGATTTCTTTCTGTGGCAGTCAGGGTAGGGGTCTCCAGGGATGCTGCGTCTGCAGAAAGAAACACTCTGGCCATCTTTCAGCCCCATGCCTGGGGACTTCCACCCCTGCAGCCGTGGCCAGTACCTAATTTTCAGATAGAAACCACCTTTTTCGGTGAAGGGGGCTGCCATGCAGCTGAGGGGTTGGGATCTGGGTCCCAAAGAAAAAACTTTCAAACCACTGGTCTAGATGACCTAACGCTTCCTTCTAGCCTTCAGTGCTGGGAAGCTCCAAGTCAGTGCCAGAGCCGCGGGCTGTGGTGGGACATCACTCTGGTAGCTGGCAGAGCTAGCTTGCTGCGTCTTGAAAGCAGTCATGTCATGCTGCTCATTCTCAGCAGAGATCCTTCAGCTGCAGGCATGTGGATGTGATGCCAACGCCTCCCACCGACACAGAGCTGCCTCCTTAGCACAAGGCAGGGGCCTGGTGGGCACTGCTTGGCTTTTTCCTGAAGATGGAAGTTTGTAGAAGAGCAGATTCAGCTCCTCCAGTCCCCAGCTAGCCACTGGGCCTCTTAAAGAAATAGGTTCTCCTTGTAGGAGAAAGTAAAAGATTAAAATAAGAAAGATAAGTAGAAATGCCCAGGTGCTAGCTCAACACCTAACAAAGTAATCCAAAACATGAGGCTGACTGGAACATGCAGTGGGCCTGAACTGAAGGTACTGGCAAGAGACAGGTTGTGAAAGTTCAGCTTCACTGAAAATGGCAAGAAATAAGTGGCATTACAATAATAAGTATGAAAAATGGAAAAGGACCTGAAAGGTTAGAGGTGTCGAGTCAGCCTAGAGCCAAGAAGATAAAGGCAATGCTTTGATCAACTCTGACACCTTGGCAGATGGAAATGTCCAGTGATGTGTGGATCTATCAAATAAATGGGTGGCAGCAAAAAAGTGGTATGTGAACCTGTATCCCAGAAAGCACTCTTAGGTGTCCTCAGCTCACAGCCGATCAGAAATCTGCCACAGTGGAGGCTTCTCCTGCACAGCTTAGGTCTCCACACTATTGTGTAGCCAGTTCCCAAATCCAGCCTCAAAGGGTCCAACCCTTGCTCCATCTGGACTCCCTTGGGTGGCCTCCTTCCAGGAGGGTCCTGGGAAGTCCCAATGACAAGCGACTCTTAGCCAGTGTGGAAGTCAGAGGGTTTGTTAACAATCCAGTTCTCACATCAGCTAGGACAGTTAGTTATCAAATTAATCAGGCGGTATAGTAGTAAACCTCAGGATAAGCAGGGTCATTTTTGGAGTCCTGCCTCCTAGACCCCCCCTATTTCCCTACTACCTCCCCTCCCCTTTAGTCCTTTGTTCTCCCTCCCGGGCTAGGGAGCTCTGCCCCTGCTCTTAACCGGCCACAACCTGTGTGACCAGCAGGGGTCCAGGTAAGGTCTGCCTAAAAGCCCCTCCACCCTCCAATGGTCTCTATAATAATCACACAACTTGGGACCCATCAGCAGAATACAGGAACAGAAAAGAAGAGAAATTGGGGTATCACCCATGACATCCTAAACCAGGCCAAGAGAGGTTTCCCACGTCATCACAGAACCAATCAAGGTAAATTTGGGTCCCAAAGGGGGCCAAGTCAGTAGGTCTGAGTAAGGTATAAGAATAGGCGCTCTGGAGCCCAGACTTCATGCTGCCGAAGGGGGTGACAGTGACTCCTGCCCTCTGTTGAGCTGTTCCATTGCACTGAGAGCACCAATGCTGCCAACAAATCTGCCGATATAGATTGTTTGACATAGTGCGTTGCAATAAAGCCTGGCCTGGCACCTTCGTCTTTGCTAGGATCATGGTTGTGTTGGTTCCTTGATCATGAGTGTTGCCTCATGCACACAGTGTACATCTAAGCTCCACATCTCTGGGCTAACTGAGTTCCCACTAGAGATTTGAGCCAAAGGTAACCCAAACTGCTAATCAAAAGAACACCTCAGTTTAGGATCACCAGGCTAGCTTAGTTCCTGTTTAAGATCCAAGCCAGGCTCTAGATCACTAGGCTAACCGAGTTCCCACCTAGAGATCTGAGCTGGGGTAATCCTGAGGGAACGCACCTTCAGCAATTCATGCACGCATTCACAGATGCAGCCAAACTGATATTAGTGCTGGACACAGAACAACCCTGATAAGAATACTGATAAGGATACATCTTGCCTGATGTGCCCAACCATACTCTGCCCGGCGTACCACACAAAGGGTCACCCATGTCACCCAGAACAATGTAGGCTTGGATCTTCCCCAAAATACCATGCTGTCAGCCATCTCTTTAGAAACTAAACTAAGGGTTTAATATAAAAAGAAAAGAAACAAAATGAGAGATGTTAAAGGGTCAATGTGACTCACATGTATGAAAATGATTTACAATCCATAGAAAGCAAGTCCGTGAAGGATTTGAAGTTTGCAGGTTAGTCCAATTCCTCCGGTAGACACCCAGCACAGGGTGGATCTCAGTCCTTTGTCCAGTCATAGAGGAATACTTCCAGAGGTGGGTGTTCATTGCAGACTGGAGACTGACGACAAAACGGTGTTGATGCTGCTGCCTTTTGTCACCTCTGTCCTTCCCCATGCTGTACAGAGTCTTTGCAAATCAAAATAGAGTTGAGTCACGTGAGCAAGTCTTAGTGGCTCAGTAGGTTTCTCCCTTGGCCCACTACACCTGAGAGCTTCCTTAATGGGCCGTTAAGGAGACAATGGTTTGTAGGCATCGATTCTGGGAGTGTCCCAGAATCCAGTAACTTGGAACACAAACAGAAGAAAGCTATTCCTAACTTCTAATGCAGACATGACACCTACACATAAACCAAGGAATCATTCTACCGATTACAACCTTTCCATTGACACAAAGGATGGCATATCACATATGGATTACTGCAAATATGAAATATTAATATGAAAGATCATCATAAACAATCCCCTAAACCAGGGTTCAGCAACCCAAAAGATAAGAAGAGCCATTTTTTAATAAATTCCCTCAGTAACCAAGTGTTTTGAGACCCACAATGGGCGTAGCCTCCTGGGGAGTGGGAGGCTGGGAGCTGGGCCGGGGCACCTGCTGCAGGGCCCCCTGGTGATGATGGGGAGCCTGGAGCCAGGAGTGGGCCCCCAGCAGAGTCCCCTGCTGCCCAGGTTGGGAGCCAGGAGCCTGGTGCCGGCTGCCTGCAGGGCTCCCCAGTGGCAGGGTGTCCCAGAGCCCAGAGCCACATGGGAGCGGCCAAAGAGCCACATGCAGCTCCAGAGCCGCAGCCTGCAGCCCCCCACCCTAAACACAGACAGCTTCACACTCCCAGCCCCCACTGACTCCTCCCATCTCGGCAGGTACGAGCCCCCAACCCAGGACAGACATAAACGCCACCATGGGAGCTTCGACCCAGCTGTGGGGCACTCACCCCAATCAGCCGGGGTGACCCCAACATGGCCTGGATTAACCCAGGCCCCTGCTTCAGGGGGTGGGGTAGGAGCTGTGTGCAGGAGTCCCCTGGCCATCTCACCCTGCCAATGGCTCCCAGGGCCAATGGGGTCACTGACCTGAGCCCTTCCCAGGTGCAGCCGAGAATCTAACCACGGAGCTGGGTTAGATCCCCATGGACTGCTGTGTTGTACCTCAGTTTCCCTACACAATGCTGGGAGGGGGGCCCACCATTGTCTTTTACCCAGGGTCCCAGATTCATTGACTGCCCCTGGCTGCGCTAAGGCATGCTCACCATAGGGCCCATGCCCCATCCCAGGAGAAAGCCAGGTGATGTTACTGGTATCATGTAGTATGATCACACCCTTCCCACACCCCCCTGCACCTCAGGAGGGTGTTAAGCGGCCCTGGACATTTTTAGATCCACAGATCTGGATAACTGGCACCCAAGAGTTTTAAAAGAGCTGGGTCAGTAGCCACTAGCCCATTTATGTTGACTTTCAGTCACTCCTGGAATCCCAGGGCTGTTCCAGAAGAGGGGAAAGAAGCTAGGGCTACGCCACTATTCAAAGGGTCACAACAGACAAGTCTGTGAATTATGGGCAGCACGTCTAAGATTGATCCGGGGGAAGATAATGGAGTGGCCAATAGGGGCCTTGAATAACTAATTAAAGCAGGGTATGTAACTAACATCAGCCACCCTAGATTTATTCCGCTTCTCCCTTGCTCATTTTCCCATTTAGTGCCCAGCTGCACAGACCCTTCACATCACAGCAAGAAACACTGACTCTGTGCGTCTGTCTGCACTGATAGACGCCCCCCAGGATGCACTGAGCTCTACCTAGGGTCTGGACTGGACTCTCTGGGAAGCTGAGCTGACACATAGGAGCCAACAAATTCTGGTTTCAGGCTGACTATTAAACCCCAGGCTTGAAGTTTATACGCCTCTGCCCAATTTCTGTCTCATCTGCCTACTTCTACTCTGGAAGCACCAGCCCTTTGTGGATGGGTATGGTGTCCACAAGCTGCAGATAGGCCTGGGCCATGGTGGCTCAGATGGCTACTGAACTGCAAACATGTTGGGAGCACATATGCATGCATGTACTTGTGTGTGAGCGTCTGTGTGCACAGGAACCTTGTCAATGCTGTTCTGTGCCCTTGTTATGGCACATGAGGCATGATGGGAAGGCAGCTGGCTATCCTGGGGCCCTTTCAGCCAGGGTCTGAACCCCTAGGTTATTGCACGTCTCTGTGTTGGTGAAATTCACCAGGAAAAATTAGGCAACACAAGGAACGTTTTGGCCCAAGTGTTGGGAGGAAACTGGCAGCTTTCCCACTGTGTGAAGTGTGTGGGTGCTGCACAATCTGTTCCAAACATGCCTGTGCCCACCACCCTGCCTGCCCTGAGACTATTCCTCAGCGGAGTCTGCAAACACAAGGGATGCTCATTCTCCAGATGGAGAGCTGAGGACACGGCCTGGGATCCTTGTGGTGGCCGGCTGCATTGCAGCTCTCCAGGACCATTCAGGGGAGTCATTGGTGGTGGTGGAGCCTGCTTGAGCCTGGGCCCAGTCTATCCCTTGGACAGACATTTTGCTGTGGGGCAGGCAGAGGGGTGAGCAGTTATGGAGCTGGTCTGTGTGAGCTGTGCAGCACCTGGCACAATGGGACCCAGCTCCTGATGCTGGGCATCTGGGTCTCCTCCAATGCAATTAAAACTAGTATTAGTGGAAATTGTGTCCCCCTTTCACTACCCCAGTGCTAAGTGCCTCAGCCTGGTCCGATGGGGACGCGGGCCCTTGCAGCGAGAAGCTGGAAGAGGGAGGGGTGGTAAGGGGATTTTGGGGGGAACTGCTGACAATGGTTGGAGGGAGCAGTCTTGGGGCTGCGTGGCTGCCTGGGACCTGGGCTCTGGTCTGACAGTGGGGTTTGTTTCTTGCGTGTGGTTGGTGACCTCTGTGCACCACAAGCGAGCAAGCTGCCCAGCCAGTCCTCAGGAGCAGTCAGCACTGAGTGCAAGACAGGAGTCTTTGGGGGACGAAAACCCAGAGGGCTGAGCGGGGCTTGCAGGGTTTATGCAACCCACTGCAGCTACTGTCTGCTCCTGGCAGAGGGGGCAGGCTACTGGTCATTGGCGTTCTGGTGGGAGGGGGAACCATTGGGGTCGCACAGGTGAGCTGCTGGCCCTCAGCCTCACCTGGCCAGGTACAACAGCCTCCTCCCCAATGGTGTGGGGTCATGGGAGGGGGAAACAGGTGACTAGTCCTGGTCTGTGGACTGGACTTGAGATAGGGCAGCCATGTGACGGGGGGAGATTTGGTTATGGGGCACCCAGCCTTCTTGGTTATGCTCCCAGGAACTCACAGTGGAGAGGGGGGGTGGTCTGGCCTTGGTGGGAAGGGGGCAGTCACCCCTGCTGACCAAGGCTGGTGGGGTTGGAAGCTGGACCAGGAGAAGGGTGGTAGGCTGCTGCAGTGAGGAAGGGCTGGGTCTAGCCCCTGTCTAGGGAGGAAGGTTTGTGTTTTGGGGCGCTGGGCCAGAGGGCTGGGTGGGAGGAGTGGGATGCAGGGACTTTCTGGCCTTGCTGGGTCACAGCCAGGAGCTCCCAGGCCTGGGGACACATCCCAGCTGGCCAGGGGGTGGTGGGGGGCTCCAGGCTGCAGTGGGGCAGGGCAGAGGTGCCTGCAGGCATGTGGGTGAAGCAGCAGGTATACTCTCACCACAGAGTTGGTCCCAAGCGATGCAACGTGAGGGGGCTTGGGGTGAGCGCCCAGGATTCCTTTCTACCCTTTGGGTGAGACGAGACCCAGCGTGGGCCACAATGGCCGGCCCAGGTGGGCTCCCAGGTGGGGCTGGTCATTTCCTGGTGTTCTTGCCTGGTTCTGCTTTGCAGCCTCAAGTGCCCCTCGTCCAAGGGCCTGGAACGTCCTGTGCTTTCGTCCTAAGTGTCTGCCATGTGGCTGTGTGTGGAAACAGTCTCTGCGTTGCTCACCAGATGTGACTGCATTTCAATGGGGAGAGCACGCCTGCATGCAACTTGCAAAGTTGGGACCAAATATGCCACTTTGGGGTGAGTTGTCAGCCTCATCCATCTCTACCCCACTCCCCACTGCCCCCCGCCTGCCCTCCAAAGGGCCCACTCAGACCTCTGCACCCCTAGCTTAAGCCCATAGATGAACATGCCAGATGGACCATTGGCACTGGCAGTGTGGCCCATGGGCCTGGGCTGTCTTCACATCCAACGCCTAAAATCTACCCACATTCTGCTCCCCAGAATCCATGGCACATAATTCTTTGTGCTGCTTCTGTCCAGGTGTGCAGTCCCATGGAGTCATGTTGTTATTTTGCATTAACTTGTTAGCTGGAAATAACAAGCAGTGGCTGTTAGCTTATGGGTATACCAGGGGAGTAATGTCACATTAAGAAATGGACTGAAAACATGTCCAGGAACTCTTGGGTTCTGATCCTCTCTCTGACATTGATTTCCTCTTTGGCCTGTGGCAAGTCACATAACTGAGCCATGTCTCAGTATCTCTGTCTGTAAGATGGGGACAGTAAATACTACTTACCAGGGTGTAGTCTGTGGATTGTGTTCAGTTTTATAGGGCAATACAGCAGTGCACAGACAATCTAGGAAGTCTTTGGAGAGCGTGGAGAATAAATACCTGGAACAAATGCTCAAGGAACCAACTAGGGGTCTAGCTCTTCTTGACCTGCTGCTCACAGAGAAGAATTAACAGAGGAAGTAGACGTGAATGGCAACCTGGGCAGCAGTGACCATGATATGGTAGAGGTCAGGATCCTGATCAAAGGAAGCAGAACACAGACCCTGGACTTCAGAAAAGCAGATTTTGGCTCCCTCAGGGAACTGATGGGCAGGATCCCCTGTGAGGCTGATCTGAAGGGGAAAGACGTCTGAGGGAGCTGGTTGTATTTTAAAGAAACCCTGCTAAGAGTACAAGAAAATACCATACCAATGTGCAGAAAGAACAGCAAGTGTGGAAGGTGACCAGCGTGGCTTAGCAGAGAACTCTGCGGTGAGCTGAAACACAAAAGGGAAGCTTGCAGGAAGTGGAAGCTTGGACAGATGATTAGGGAGGGATACAAAGACATTGCTCGGGACTGCAGAGCTAAAATCAGAAAGACCAAAGGACAATTGGAGTTGCAGCTAGCAAGGGATGTGAAGGATAACAGGAAGGGGTTCTACAAGTATGTCAGTAACAAGAAGGGGATCAGGGATGGCGTAGGTCCCTTAATGAATGGGGCAGGTATCCTCGTGGTGGATGATAAAGTAAAGGCTGAAGTGCTCAATGGTTCTTTACCTCAGTCTTCACAGGCAGGGTCAGCTCCCAGGCACCTACACTGGGTAACACAGAATGGAGAGGAGGAGAGCGGCCCAGGGTGATGGAAGGTCAGGTTAGGGACCACTTACAGAAGTTAGATGTGCAGAAGTCTATGGGGCCAGATGAACTTCATCTGAGGGTGCTGAGGGAGTTGGCCAGTGAGCTAGCAGTACCATTGGCCATTATCTTTGGAAACTTGTGGAGATTGGGGGAGGTCCCAGATAATTGGAAAAAGGCAAATATAGTGCCTGTCTTCAAGAAAGGGAAAAAGGAGGACCAAGGGAACTACAGACCAGTCAGCCTCACTTCAACCCCTGGAAAAATCATGCAGCAGATCCTCAAAAAATCCATTCTGAAGCATTTGGAGGAAAACAGAGTGACGAGGCGCAGTCAGCATAGATTCACCAAGGGCAAATTGTTCCTGACCAACCCAATTGCCTTCTATGATGAGACGACTGGATATGTGGAAGTGGGAATAGCCATCAATGGGCTATACCTCAGCTTTAGCTAAGTTTTTGATACAGTTTCCCACAGCATTCTTGTCACCAAATTAAGGAAGTATGGTTTGGGTAAATGGACCATAGGGTGGATAGAAACCTGGCTAGATCATTGAGCTCAGTTGGTAGAGATCAACATCTAGTTACTGGCAACCAGTAACTAGTGGACTGCCCCTGGGGTCAGTCCTGGGGCCAGTTCTGTTTAACTTCTTCTTTAATTATCTGGATGATGGGGTAGATCGCATGCTCAATAAATTCGCAGATGACACCAAGCTGGAGGGAATGATAAACATGCTGGAGGGCAGGGACAGGATTTAGGGAGACCAAGACCAATTGGAGTAGTGGGCGAAAAGAAATCTCATGAGGTTCAACAAGGACAAGTGCAAAGTCCTGCACGTAGCAGAGAAAAATCCCATTTATGGCCACAGGCTGGGAACTGATTGGCAGCACTGTAGAGAAGGACCTGGGGGTTATGATGAATGGGAAGCTGGATATGAGTCAGCAGTGTGCTCTTGTTGCCAAAAAGCCAATGGCATACTGGGCTGCATCAGAAGAAGTGTTGCCAGCAGATCAAGGGATGTGATTATTCTCTCTATTCAGTGCTGGTGTGGCCGCATCTGGAATACTGCGTCCAGTTTTGGGCTCTGCACTACAGAAAGGATGTGGACAAATTAGAAAGAGTCCAGCAGAGGGCAACAAAAATGATTCGGGGCTGAGGCACATGAGTTACGAAGAGAGACTGAAGGAACTTGGCTTATTTAGCCTGCAGAAGAGAAGACTGATGGGGGATTTGACAGCAACCTTCAGCTACTTGAAGGGGCGCTCCAAAGTGCAGGGATCTAGGCTATTCTCAGAGGTGACAGAGGACAGAACAAGGACCAATGGTCAGAGCCGTAACGAGACGTCAGTACCCAGGGCAAGAGCCGTGAATGCCCCCCACCCCTGGCCCAATCCAGCCTCAGATGTCAGGGGAGTCCCCTGGCAGGATGTGCTCCCAGCCGCCCGGCAGGGATCCCTGGAGGGGGCTTTCCCCACTGGCCGGCAGGGACCCCCGGGATTCCCCATCACCCAGCAACTGTGGCCTGTACTGGGCAGGAGGGTGCCTGTCTTTCCCTGCTGCCCAGCAAGCATGGCCAGCACCAGGTGGGTGGGGAAAGGCACCCTCCTACCTGGCACTGGCCAGGCTTGCTGGGTGGCGGGGAAAGGCAGACGCCCTCTGTGGTGATATGCTTGTCGTCCTGTAAATTGGGAGACGTGCCCCAGAGAAGATCTAACATGGCTGCTCCCAGGCACACACCTGGATACCTGTCTGTATGCTTAAAGTTGTATTCCTTACTCATTCTGTAGTATCATCTTTAATGAACCCTCAAGATCATTACATGGTGTCAGAAGATGGGGAATGAGTTTGGAAACTAAAAAGACTTGGAGGAAAATTCCTGCATTTGCACCTGAAAACAGCAAAACATCAGGGATCTCTGAAAACAAAGCAAGCCTTCAGCAAGTAAGTGTAAGCTCTAACAATGGATGTTTTACAGGCTCCTTCACCTCTCCTCTCTAGGTAGTTCATATCCTAGGTTTATGGACTGTTCTTCTGCATGTTTTTTAGATAGCTGTTATGTGTTGTTAGATGTTAGTGCATGCATCATTAGCTAGCTTTTATGTGTATATAAGTGTTTACTTATTTTCCTTAGGGGGGAAGATGTGGTGATATGCTTGTCATTGTTGTGTAAATTGGGAGACGTGCCCCAGAGAAGATCTAACATGGCTGCTCCCAGGCACACACCTGGATACCTGTCTGAATGATTAAAGTTGTATTCCTTACTCATTCTGTAGTATCATCTTTAATGAACCCTCAAGATCATTACACCCTCCTGCCTGGCACTGGGGCCAAGGGGTGCCCTTACCTGCCTGCAGGCCAGGAGGCTGGAGCTGCCCTGGCCACAGTGGTGTGGCCAGGGCACAGGCTTCTCTCCCCCTGTCCCCTGCATCCACCTGAGCAAGCTCAAGAGCAGGGCGGGAGATGACCTCCCCCAGCCCCAGCCTGGCCCCTGGAGGAAACTGCAAAAGGCACGTTCCTCTTTGGAGCCAGGTAGCATCTGGCAGCACCCTTTAAAATTTGCTGCCTGGAGCTTTTCTCCATTTGCCCCACCCTAGTTATGGCCCTGGCAATGGTTTCAAGCGGCAGCTATGTAGGTCTAGGCTGGATATTGGGAAAAACTTTCTCACTAGGACAGTAGTGAAGAACTGGAATGGGTTACATAGGGAGGTGGTGGAATCTCCATCTTGGAAACTTTTAAGGCCCGGTTGCACAAAACCCTGGCTGGGATGATTTAGTGGGAGTCGTCCTGCTTTTAGCAGGGGTTGAACGAGATGATCTCATGAGTTCCCTTCCAGCCCTATTAGTCTATGATTCGAAACATGCCTGTCTTATCGAAACAGCCCTGTCCCTGGGGTGCTTTGAATGCTGAATCGTCCAAAATGTAAAACACAGGATTTCTTTTTTAATTCCATCTTCATATAGATTCCATAGACAAAGCTGGGACTGCTGTGAAATGAAAGAGAAGCTTGGGAGGTGACTTGATCCCACTCTATAGGTAGTTATATGGGGCAAAGAAATTTGTTAATGGGCTCTTCAATCTAGCAGACAAAGGCATCATGAGATCCAAGGGCAGGAAATTGGAGCTAGAGACAAATTCAGATTGGAAATAAGGCGTGTGTTTTTAGCTGTGAGGGTAATCTCTGCCACTGGAACAATCGCACAAGGGTCACGTGGATTCTCCATTGTTGGCAATGTTCAAATCCAAAGTAGATGTTTTCTGCAAGATCTAACCTAGGAATTTTTTCAGGGGAGTTCCCTGTTTGAGACTAACCCAGCGGTCCTCTCTGGCCTTAGAACCAATGAACATGTGTGTTGAGAGGGGGCATTTGACTCCCTTTGTATCTGCGTCAGAATTGCAAACTCTAAAAAGACACAATACGACAAAACAGTTGCTTGTTATTTGCATTGTATAATTTTAAAAATATGAAAAAACAAGTGTAAACAGCTAGATTTCTGGCCAACAGTCTATGTATAAAACTCTAGACTTAAACATGCAAAAGTGAACATGGGGGGGTGGGGGGGAGTGGCCACATTAAATTTGACCAAAGATTTGTTGTGTTTCCAAGGATTATGCAGTAAAACCTTGCTGAAGGTCTAGCTGGACTATTTTATTTTATGCACGCTATAAACTGCCTGCTTCCCGTGTACTTTGGGCTGTGTTAAGTTACAGGCGATTCAATAAACTGACTTGCTGCAGAAGCTGATGTTTGGAAAGTTAACTTCAAAATCCATAAACACAGAGACATTTTTGTTCCCTGTGCAAGTTCAGGTCCATGGATAACACTGGCCCAATCCTCCACCTCCACGCTTTGGTGTCCCACAGCTCAGTCTAAGACCTGCTGGCCAGCGGGAGTTGGAGGGAAAAGGTGATGGAGGCCTCTCTATTCAGGGGGTGCATGATACTACACGGCAGAGAGGATGCCACAACACACTGGGGGATGAGTATGTTCGCCTGGTTTTGCACCTTTGTGTTCATGATTTCCATGGGTGCAGCTGAATCCATCAACCCCTGCTAAAGCCACCCCGACAAGATTCCTAAGGGCTGTTAAAGAGCTGTCATGTTCCTCTCCAGAGCAGGCACATTTCATGAAGTGACACTGACAGACCAGGGGCCAGCCCCACGCCTATTTGCTTGTGTGTTAGCAGAGACCAAAGTGTTTGTTACGTGTCCAACAAAGCAGCCAGTATTTAAATTCCATGAAAATTAGTGGAATATTACTTGCACTGTTTTCACTTAACCAGGCCTTGTTATAAGGTTGTAACAAACATTCCCATGGTGTGTACCCGTCATTAAATGACCCAGCAAACGGGAAGCAGCCGTGTGGTTTGCAAAGGAAGAAGTTTAACAGCAAAAGGCTGCTGTCAAAGCAAAGGGACGTTGTGCGTGATGACCGGAGGTCAGAGGCCCAAAGTGCAGTGTGGGTGGTGACACAGTCAGCTTGTTGGCTGTGACAAGAAGCTGTAAGGATGGATTTAGGGAAAGATCCAGCGTCTCTGGACGGCTGGGACTCTGGCAGGGAAGGGCACCAGATGCAAAGCAGAGATCTCCACAAATTACTTTAGGAAAATGTTCCTAAATAATGCAAATGATTCCAGAACAGTCAAGGCTCGTTGGAGGCTGTCCACATCTATCATTGGTACTGACTCCACCAAACCCACATTAACGATGAGCGTAAGAGGAAAATGTACAACCCACTTAAAAGTTAAATGAAGCACAGTCTGGCTTTGGTTTATTAAGAAATATGTAAATGTACTTTTACATATATAAACCCAAAATGTAAAATGAGCCCCAGAATTCTGGGAGCAGATGACATGTAGGTGTTTAATATACTGCTGTTTCTCTCACGTGTCTAGTTGTGAGGTCCATCACACTGGCCCAGTGCTGGTCAGGAACTGACTGATGGTAACAATGCATGGTGAAAAAAAACCAAGGAGTCTTGTGGCACTTAAAGACTAACAGATTTATTTATTGCATGAGCTTTCGTGGGATAATATCCCCCTTCGTCAGACGCTTTGAAGAGAAAGAATGTACAGAATTGGTTGAAAATAAATGCCATTTATTTATTTATAAAAGTCATTTATTTTCATCCAATTCTGTAAGTTCTCCTTCTTCAAAGTGTCTGACAAAGTGGGATAGTCTCCCATGAAAGCTCATGCGATAAATAAATCTGTTAGTCTTTAAGTGCCACAAGACTCCTTGCTTTTTTTGCTTTACTGGACTAACAAAGCTGCCCCTTTGGAACTTGGCTAAATGCACAGTGAGTGACTTTTCTGCTTATGTGTGTGGCTTTGCTCAAGGCTTTGTCAGAACATAGGGTCTTGGTTAGCCTGATGCATACAGCCAAGTGCATGCTGCTTAGCGTGGCGATTAGTGATCAACAGCTCACAAATGGTGCATCAGGGAAGTCACCAGGATGACTCTAGCTTGATTTTGTTCTTGGTGGTCTGCCTCATAGAATCAGAGCAAATGAGGGCGGGAGTCATCTTGTCCAACCCCTGCTCACAGCACGACCAACCCCAAGTAAACCATCCCAGCCAGGGCTTTGTCAAGCCGGGCCTTAAAACCTATAACAATGGAGAGTCCACTACCTCCCCAGGTAACTCATTCCAGTGCTTTACCATCCTCTCAGGGAAAAAATTCTTCCTAATGTCACACCTAGACCTCTCCAGCTACAACTTGAGGCCACTGCTCCCCGTTCTGTTACCTGCCATCACCAAGAACAGCCCAGGTCCGTCCTCCCTGCAATCCTTTTCAGATAGTTAAAGGCTGCTGTCAAATCCCTCCCTATTCTCCTCTTCTGCAGCCTAAATAAACCCAGTTCTCTCAGCTGCTCCTCATAAGCCATGCACTCCAGTACCCTCATCATTTTTATTGCCATCCTCTGGACTCTCTCCAACTAATCCACAACCTTTCTCTAGTGAGGGCCCAAAACTGGACCCAGCACTCCAGATGTGGCCTCCCCAGGACTAAATAAAGGGGAATAATCAAGTCTCTGCCTCTGCTGGCTATGCTCCTTCTAGTGCAGCCCAATGTTATTAAACTACTTAGCAGTAAGGACCCACTGTTGACTTATATCCAACTTCTTGGCCATTGTAACCCCCAGCTCCTTTTCTACAGAACTGCTGCCTAAGTGCTCAGTCCCCAGTCTACCACAGCACCTGGGATTCTTCTGCCCTAGGTGTTTTATACTAAATGTTACCACAGGACACAGGTGCCAACCCAGCCAGGGAGCTTATGAGAACGGACGAGCGACTGAGAATCCCAGTGCTCACCCCTCACTTGCAGGAAACGCACGTGTCAGTCACAGCTTTACCCTCACCAGAGTCACTCACGACTCGCAGGGTTACGTAGACGCTCTATGCCTGTTGCATATGCAGTAGAGGCCAGCCCTTTGTGCACCCCACTTATGTCAGGGAGCCCTTCTCCTGTAGGCTCCTGGCCTTTTTACCTCCAGCTAATTGCCTTGTATGTCCAGTAGTTCCTGCTGACGTTTCTAAAGGAACCTTGTGGCAACCCTTTGCTGTGACCTATCAGCTGCAATGTTGGGTGGAGCCGATGCCTGTTTAGCAGCTATGCTAAGGGCTCTTTGCCCTGGTTACTTTAACTGAACTCTTGTACGGGCTCTGAGGCTTGTTACCTCATTGTATTTCTGCCTTAGTTTACACCTAAGCCTTGCCTAGCAACACAGATCACCTGCACCAGCCCCACCCTTTTGCTACAGGTAGGGGAGGGAGGCAACAGAGCGCTTAAGGGCAAGTGTGTTTGATAATGTGGACTGTCCTGTAAGCCCTCAAAGGAAACCACAGCAATTCCATCTTGTGGCACCATACTGATGCCTACATGGGGCCTCAGCAAGGTTGGACTCTTCAGATCCATCGCCCAGGGTGAATGGTGTCACTGACAGCAGTAGTAGGTTGTCATCCTGTGTGTGGACCAGCACAACTGGGGGATGGTACAGCTGGCCAGTGGCTTCCACAGATAGTTGCCTGCGGCAGAGGAACGGGGAGACGCAGGCATCCAGGCTCTGGTGAGGCCTGTGCTCTAGTGGGCGTAGCCTCTTCTGCCCATTCCCCCCAGACTTCCCTCCAGCTCTCCATTCCCCACCAACCTCATCCTCTTCTGTCTTTTCCCACAGCCGCTCCTTCTCCCAGTCTTCCTGCCCAACCTGACCCAGTCCTCTGCAGCTGCCAGTCCCAGTCTCCAAGCTGCAGGCACCTCACCCAATCAGTCCTAGTGTGCATCCCCCTGCCCTGGCCAATCCCAATTTTCTTGTAACTTCCTTGCCAGCCCCTCATCCCAGTTTCCATCCTCCCAGGCTCCACATCCCAATCTGCTCCCACTGGTTCCCCTGCAGACCCAGCTTTTGGACCTTCTCCCTTTGAATTAGGTGATTTCCCTGCCCCTGCCCCAAATGCAGACTGGGCCCAGTGGAGTGACCCTGCAGGCCCAAGAAAGATGATTCCCCGCTCACGGTGCTGGTGCCCAAACCTGCCAAGGTCCACAGTCGGCTGGCACAGCAGTGGCAGCAACAGAGCGTTCAGCCCTGGGACGCAGCTTGTGCCATGCAGACTGAAGCTCTTGGGGAAGATATGGCCACCCCACCCCATGGCTCCCCCTGCCCTGGCACCCCACAGCAGTGAGTATGCTGCAAAAAGCTAGACCGCTCTGAAATTTGCAGGGGAAAGTCAGAGCAGGGGCCCAGCCCTGATCCCCTTTTGCCCCAGGACAGCTCTGCAGAAGCGGCAAAATTGAGCTCTTTGCTGGTGTGCAGGAGGCCCCTCAGGGACACGGCAGACAGTGCATGCAGCCAACCCGTCCCCCATGCCCCATTCATTCACCCCACTGCAGCTCTCCACTCATGGCCCACAGCTCAGGAAGCTTCCTGGTCCCATACACCCCGGCTGCCTCTCATGTAGCACGAGCCAAGAGGCTGGGAGGGCTGAGTCTGTCTTCACTTAGCCCCCTGGAAAGGAGCCACGGTCTCCACTTTGGCTGGAGATCGGCTCCCTGGGGCCCATCCAGTGAGTATGACCCAAGGCAGGGCTCAGCCAACGCTCTGATCAGTCATCGCCCGACTGCTTCCTTCCAACCAGGGACTGGGGGCAGCTCTCACCACAGGCGGCTCTGTGGGGATCCTCTCTCTCCCCCACCAGGTGTTACATCATGTCAGCCCCATGCCAATGGGTACAGATCTGAGGGTGGCGGGGTGGTGAACACACCTTTCCTGGGACTGGCAAAGGCTGGATTCACACTGGTGAGCTGCTTGGCTAAGCTGGGCCCACAGGGCTCCAGGTCCTGTAATGACCCTACCTGGAGGTAAGTGAAATGTGGCTGTGTGGTTTCTGGCCTGGTAATCGATGCTTCTCTGAAACACTGGCCATGGGGGTTTTGAGGCTCACACTATGCTTGCAGCCAGACCTGGTGGGGTAAGAGCCAGTCCCTGCTCTGTTCAAGTCACCACAGCCAAAGACAGGAGTGCTATCTCTATCAGCCAGAGAGGGAAACTGAGGCACAGCGATGGGCAGTGACTTGCCCAAGGCCACACAGGCCATCAGTGGCAGAGCTGGGGATGGCTCCTGGCTGGTCCGACTCTCATGGCTCTGTGCTGGACAGCAATGTGAGGGAGACCCCCAAGGGGCAGGCTGGAGCCCAGCCTCTCGTCTGCCCAGGCTGGGCCTGCCTTCCTGGGGTGAGCACTCAGCCTGACTCTTCAGAGCCTCTCATTCCTCGCTCAGTGGCCACCCCAGTCCATCCCACCCCTCTGCAGGATGTGTTTGGACAGGCTGACTCCTGAGTCTCAGCGGTGCCTGGGCTGGTTTGCAGTGACGTGGGTGCTGGAGGACGGTCCCAGGGCTCCAGTCTCTGTGTCTGTCAGTGCCGTCCTCATGCTGCTGCAGCTCCAGCTATCCCCATGCCCTGTGGTGCCATGGCCTGTCTGCCCACCAAGGCCAGCCTGGGCCCTCGCCTCTGTGCGACTGAACCAGTTTCTACTGGAGAGGCACCCGTGTCCCTCCACCCCCCAAGGTGCGCAGGAGTTAAACCATTGGCCCATTGTCCAAAATGTTTTGGCACCAGAGTCTCAGCCGGCATTGGGTGCCCAAAGCCCTTGAGCCTCAGTGGCTGCCGACAGCTGCCCTGTGGCCGAGCTGCAGAGCCAGAGTGGCCACTCGCACTGGAAACTGGCCAGGCCTCACACCTGCTTCCTCTTGGCTGCTGCGGTTTGGGGAGGTGACGGCAGGATGTTTGCTTTGGCTCAGGCCCTGCCATGCACCGCCCTTCCAGGCTTATGCTTGGGAAAGCATGGTGGGCGCCTGGGCCTGGCACAAGACTGTCAGGAGCCAGGCTGAGTGTGTGTGGGGCAAGTGAGGCTCAGCCCTTCAATCAGGGGCTTACTGCTCCCCCTGGGGGGCTCTTGTGTTCAGTGAGGGGGTTTGCAAGCTGCTGAATCTATGCAGCTAGGGCTGGTTCCTGGGGCATTGTGCCCCCCCCCCCCCCAAGCTGGGCACTGGTGTTTGACTGAGCAGTCTAGGAGTGGGGGGCTGCGATCCTCTGCCCTAGGCCAGGGGTTCCCCTCCCAGTGTAAACACACACGTGCTGCTAAGACGGGAGCTGGCCTCCAGGTCATTGATTCCTCCTCCAGCAACAAACTGCCCACCAGCTGTGCCACAATGTTAGTGTGGATATTCCACATGGGAGGTGCTGGTGCATGGACCAAATGGGCAAAGCGTGTCCCACCGCTCCCTCTAGTGGTTGTATCATTTGGGAATAAAAGCTTACTACTGCTGCCAGCTAGTGGGGTTGCTCTTTTAGGTCATGTGGTGAAAGCCTGGGATGTGATGGGGAAGGTGCTGGGATCTGCCATGCTGCTGCTGGCCCAGGTGAGGCTGAGTTGCTGGGACCACTTGGGTGCACGTGGCCCATTCAGCCTGGCGTGTCAGTCATTTTGGTCCCATGGGAATGCAGCAAGTGCCTTTGCTCAGCAGGGCTGGCTGGGCAGACACCCAGCCTGCAAGTTGTCCAGCGCCTGCCCTATCTATTGCCCCAGCCGACTGCAACGCCACACAAACTGTGTCACCTTCATGCCACGCTCCTGGCATGCCCCTGCCCAGTGCAGTATGTGGGTGCTGTCACCCCGCTGCCCTCCCAGTCCCACAGCTGGCCTAGCGCCTCCACACAGACACCCCGTTACACACACTTAGGATATGGGGCTTGGGATGGTCAGACCCAGGGCTGGCAACATTCAGATTGCCCCTGGTTGTGGACAAAGCCCACATGGGAGCTGGGGGTTTGCCCAGGAAGTGTGGCAGAGCCAGTGTCACGTGACGTGTGGTGGGTTCACAGGGGACCACAGCACTGGCTGTTAGCCCATCTCCTCCCACCCTGCTTTCGACCCCTGGGCCGCCCTGCCCCATATCCGCTGGCTGCCACGCTGGCTCCTTGGGCCATAGTGGCCTTTCATCCTGCGCTCACATGCTGCCTCTCCCTCTCATCCTTTGGCTTCCAGCTGGCCCGGGAGGGGTCCCCACACTCGGGGAGCCTGGCTGCAGCTCACTCTATCACTGAACCCCCCCCATGCATCCCCCCATATGTGGGCCTCCAGCTGCTCTGCCAGGGCGGGGGGGGGGACCTGGACTGCTCCATACACCAAACCTGCATGCACCCCCACCCCCCCTGCTTAGCTGGCCAAACACGCCCCTGAGCCTCTGCCCCACAGGGGACTCCTGGGGGCCCCAGGCATTCAGATGGGCAACATGCTAGCACTGTGGGCCAGTGCTCTGGGGCAGGGGTTTGGTCCTGGGCATCCATACAATGCGCCCCGTTACATGGGGCACTGGTGGCACCGTCACGCCTTTGTGGCTCACACCATGTTCCTACAAACATGAAAAATTCCCCCTTCATCACGTACCAGTCCCTCACCCGCCCCCAAGTCTCCCTCACCACCCCCTTTCAATGTCACCTTCCCGAGGGACTAACCTACATCACTGGCCACCCCCTGACAGTCCCCTGCTACCCCAGTCCTGCTCCACACTCCTGCCTTGCAGCAGTGCAAATTGTGTGCTACTGCTGGGCTGGGTCTCTCTGGTGCCCCCCCAGCCCCGCTAGCCTGGCACCTCCCACCCAGGATGGCCTCGGTCCTTGCACTGGAGCTGACAGGGATGTGTCGCCGCATGTCACAGCTGGGAGAAACCAGCTGAGAGTTGTGCCAAGTTGGGGTGCAATGCACCCTTTGGGGTGAAAGTCTCCCTCTGGGGTACGCTTAAGCTGGACTCACGGCAGGACACGGGTGCGAAGACTCCAAGGGCTGCTCCCAGCAGGGGTGAAGCCAAGGGGCTGGCTCTGGGTAGAGTGACACCAAAGGGGGTTCCCAGGACTGGTCCACAACTGTGGGTCCCGGGTCTTTGACTGTGTGATGGGGCTGGGGCTGGTGAGGGCTCAGGGGCCCCATCCTTGTTCATATGGCGGCAGAGCACACCCAGTACCCCTCGCTCAGCACATGTGAATTAACCTGGCTCCATGCTCTGGTCCCTCCTGGTCTTCTGGGTCAGGCTCCCCTCTGATCCACACCACCTCACCCCCGTAGCCTGGCCGGGCCTGAAGGGTAAAGTGGCCAGCAGCTGTTATGGAGGGGGTGTGCGGGTGGGTGTCTGTCAGTCTGTCCAGACTGGGCAGCCTGACTCCCCCCCTGCCCCCCCGGCAACTGGCTGGCCACATCACGGCTGACGTGGGCATGACAGGGTGGGGAGGACTGATGTGCCCCACTGCCCACCACGTTCCCCATTCACTGCTGCACCAGCCACTGGCCATGAGCATGTGCCAGGTGCAGACAGGGACCAGGAGTCAACTGACATGGTGCCAGCAGAGGCGACTGGGCATGGCCCTTCAGCATCCCTGGCCCAGTGCTGGGCTGGCAGCTCCCTGGCAGTCGCCCGCTCTCAGGGCACCATTCGGGAAGCAGGTCTGTGACTTGCGGCTGTCTTGGATGTGCGCCTCTTACCTTCCCACCCCGCCCCAGTTCTTCACACTTCCTGCCTGGGCTCCCTACGCTCCCTTCTCAGGGATCAGAACAAAGGGGACGGTGCTCGCCCCCCCACCTGCCACCCCAACGGGAAGCCCATCCCACGAGGTGCACCCAGCACCCTCAGTGGGGCTAGGGGGAGGCATCTTTCTGGCTCTGCCTCCATCCTGCTTCTCCAAAGCTGGGCCCTCCATGAGCAAGGGGTTGAGTGGGCCAGGCTGTGAGCTCCTGGCTGGGAAGCCAAGTGGGGGTCCTGCTCTGCCAACTTGAGTCAATCCCCTCCTGGGCCTCATGAGCTGATCTCCATGGCCAGGACATGGGTCCTTGCCACCAGGGCACCAGCTGGAGAGGGATGGGGCAGGTCGCTGGGAAACAGTACCCAGCTGACAGCTGCGCCTGGGCATAGTCATCAGTGGGGCTTTTGAGACTGGCCCGGGGGCCCATCCTACAGTGGCCGGGGTGTGGAAATGACCTGACCGATGCCCGGAGGGGGTTTCCCTTAGTGCGACTCTGCCCTGCTGACCCTCAGCTGCCATACGCTGGACTCTACCAAGAGTGGGGTCAGCCTTGAGGGTTTGGAGCTGAGAAAGCCCCGCCAGGGAAGGCAACGGGCCAGCCCTGGCATGGCGCAGGGCACAAATGGACACATGGGTGGTCCACCAAAGGCAGGGTCAGGCTGTATATTCTAGGCCCCAGCGCCTCCTGGGTGGGTGCCGAGGCTAAGCTCTGCTTTACACGTGCTTACATTGACAGTGCGGGAAGGGACGCCATGGCTATTGAACAGTGTCCACACAATACACGACAGACAGTAGAAAATGGCGGGGGGGGGGCACCTGACCCAGAGACATGATAAATACAGGGAGAAGGGCTGGGAGCCAACCCCTTCAGCAGACATGTGTTTGTCTCCTCCCCTTTGCCTTATTTACAGCATTTGCAGCGCCCTTGCTGGCGCCTGGGAAGAATGAGCAGAAAAATAAAATGCCCAGGGGTGGGGTGGCAAGTGAGGCAGCTCTGTAGCAGCCTGCTCCCTTTCTTCTGTCACTAAAAAACAGGGCTGGGAAGGGGTGTCTATTAATTCGCAAAAGCAGGCAGCTCAGGCTGTCTGTGCACCCTGGGGCCACAGATCTGAGCAGGCAACAGGTGCGGCCCTGAGGCGCATGCCCGAGAAAGGCCAGTACCGGGCTGATAAATAATGGTGCGCACAGTGGCCTTTGCACATCTGCATGGCTGTGTTAAGTCCTGCAAACATGGCAGAGCCCGCCCACACCCCTCAGCCCACATGTGAAGAGGGGCTATGCTCAGTGGCCATCAGCTGTCCTTGAGTCTGGTTCCCCCGCTCAGAGGACTAGGTTCTGTGGCCCAGCCACACCTGACAGCTCCAGCCCAAATTCCCCCCCGCCTGGTGCAGAGGATGGGTTATTGAGGCCATTCCCCACTGGTAACCCTGCCTCCGGTGCTGGCCGGCATGGTCCCAGCAAGCGGTGTAAGAGGAAGTGGTGGGTGGGCAGCCCTGCAGCTGGTTGGGAACATCTGGAAACAGTCCCAAGCTCAGTGTCCAGCCCACGCACACCAGGGGCTGGGGCCTTGGCTCCGCTGGCCAGCAGCTGTGTTTCCAGGCCAGGCGGTCTGACCTCCTGCCCCAGTAGCTCCACAATGCTGCTGGTTCTGGGCCGTGGGGGGGGGTCATGGGCAGGTTCTCCATCTGGGGAGACCCCGTCACTCTGCCTGTCGCTCTCAGTGACCCTGCCACAGAGATGTGCCCAGTCAGGAGGAAACAAAGCAGGTGCGCCAGAAGCTGCTCTTGCCAGAATTTGCCCATCACCTGGGTATCTGAGTGCGCAGGGGCCGGGTCACAGCCGGGGAGGGAGAGGGTTGAAAAAGGCACGAATCGCCCTGAGCCTCTTTCCCCAAACTCCAGCCCGGCCCTGAAGCTGGGGTTTGGGGTTCTGTCATTAAAATAACAAAGTTTGGTGAATATGGGAAGGGTCAGGCCATATCCCCAGCTCTCTCAGCTGTCCCAGACTCTGAGCAGCTAGAGCTGACACTATGGGGTGCAGGAGATGTCATCAATGGGACCACGGCCAGCCCCAGGGGCCTGTGGGAGTCAGATTGAGCTGGGCCAGGCTCTGGTCAGCCCACAGAATGGCCCCAAGCAGTGCCAGAGTCCAGCCCAGCCCATGAGCCTTCCTCACCACATCCCAGCCATTTTCCCCCACAGGCCTGGAGAGGGGCAGCAGGGCACCAAGGCCATGGAGGGAGTCAGAGAGGGGGCCCAAGCACCCTGGTCCCCAGAACCACAGCTTTAGCTGCTGTTGTCTCACCACTGCCTTTCCAGGCCCCTGAGCAGAGCTGGAGGAGAGCTTGCCAGCAGGGCCCCTTCCGCCAGCCCTGGCCATGCCCTCCATTGAACCCGTTTGGCACGGGTTACCTCTGGGATGCAGAGTAGTTGACCCCTTACATGCCCCCCCAGTGCCCAGCTGGGTCCCCTCCCTCTGCACTACTCCATGTTGGAAAGGAAGGACCCAGCCTGGGGTCTGTGCAGTTGGACCCTGGGGGGAGCTTGGCAGGAGAATGGCCCCGCACACAACAGCGTCCTTTGGAGAAAGGGGCCGTGTGGGCACCAGGCCCTCTGGGCACCAGCCCCTGCAGCCCCAGCTGGGGGGCGGTGTCAGAGTCAGTGGTGAGGGTCAGTGCCGGCATGTGGTCTGCTCCCACCAGGGTCCTCGTCCAGTCCTGGCTCACATGGGCAGCACGCTGAGACCTGACGCAGCTGCAAGAGAAGGCGATGGAGTTGGGTGGCAGCCTGGCATGGTGTCGCCATCGGGGAGCACTTGGGTACTGCCAGCAGCTGAGGATGGAGGGAGGGGGAAGAGCCAGGACCCTGAGTTGGCTGGCGTGGTATCATGCCCAGGGAACAGAATAGAGCAGGGAGAGCCAGTCCCAGCACGTGTCCACTCTTGCCAGGGTCCTCCTTTGGTCCCAGCTCACATGGGCAGCACAAGGAGTCCTGCGGCAGCTGGGGAGCAGCAAGGGGCTGGGGCACTGCCCAGGGACGTCTCACCACCATCCCCATCCCCAGGCCAGGATGGCCAAAGTGGAGTCACAGGCCTGGTGTGCCCCGCCACGTTTTGTGCCAGGGCATGTGGGGAGGCTGCCCGGTGCTGTGGCATTCCTGGGGAGAGCAGAGCTGGGGCCATGGGGCAGTCACAGGCTCTCTGTGCCCTGACTGACAGTGCTCCCACCATCTGGGGAAGTCATGCCTTCCCACGCGTGTGTGTGTGGGGGGGGGTGACCCTACAGATAGGGCCACAGCACTCCAGAGCCAGCCCCTGACAGTCTCCCTGGCCATGCCTTCAGCACCGCCTGTGCCTGCGCCCACCAATGATGGCGAGAGGCCAGTGGTCAATCCTGGGTCCCACCCTCCCCAGCTTTCCATCCCTCAGTGAGGGCCTACATGGAGCCCTGGGGGGGATGGTGCCAGGAAAGCTAGAGCAAGCAGGAGACATACGTACTGCATCTAGGAATAGGCCAGTCCTTGGAGTGATCGAGCAGGCGGGTGGAACTTGTCGGAGTCCTCGAAAGACTGGTCTGGGCAGTCAAGCGAAATGCAGCAGGGAGGAGAGGAAAGAAGAGTGTGTGAGCATGGGAGAGATGGGCCAGTGTGATTCCTTCTCACCACCCACTCCCAGCCCAAGACCCCTAGAATTGCCTGCTCCCAGCCAGGGCAGGATGTGCTCTGCTGGGGCTTTCCATCCAACCACAAAGGGAGCAGCGCACTGTTAACCTGTGGAATTGGCTGCCACAGGGTGGCCAAGTCAGGAATGGCTTAGACCCTTAGTGCCTAAGATTTGGTCCCAGGTATTCTCAGCAAGCAACAGATAGACGGGGTAATTAACAATGTTCCCTCTAATTTTTTATAAGCTGTGGGCGCAAAAAAATTCTTTTGTGCAAATTTTCGGAACTGGTGTCCAAATTTGTGCACATTCCAGTGAGTGTGGTCAAACCTGCAAGTGCAACAAAGCAAGTGCGTATGATGCAAATAATATATTAGCTTTATTTTGATATGGTGGTGGAAATGATTTTATAATTTACAAAAAACCTTATTTGAAACACGCTACTTGAAACAGCTTTGTTAAAGTAGCATAAAAATATTCGCAGTGTTGAATTTTTTTTTGTGCACGCTTTATTTTGTTGTGTGCATGCGCACATGTGCACAGCTTAGAGGGAACATAGGTAATAAACATAAATTCACAGAGGCTGGGCCCTCCCCTGGCCATTTTGCAAACACCCCGTTGGTTGGTAGAGGGCTCTGGGAGCAGAGCCAGGGAGCTCGGCACTTTGGCTGGCCGTGACAGGCCAAAGCCTGCTGAGAGTCTGGGACTGCCACGGATAAGGGGCTGCAGCACTCAGTTGAGTCCCCAGCCGTGCCCATCCCACGCGGGCTGTGCCCATCACAGGCACTAGCATCTCAGCCCCTTGGGGCTGTGGATCCGGAGGGGCCGCGCAGCTGACTCACCCTGCAGGCTGCTCCCGCTGGTGCTGGTGCAGGTGGGGGTGGGAGAGGTGGGCGGCCGCACCACGGGGGCGAAGGCGCTCTTCTGTTTGACAGCGGAGATCATGTTGACCGGGGAGAAGGAGAAGATGCCGGCAGGGGTGGAGGAGCTGGTGCCGGCTGGGAGGCTGATGGAGGATGCGCCAAGCGGGGGGCTGGATGGCATGACTGCGGGTGGGGGAAACAGTCAGAGGAACAAGGGCAGCCATGGGGTTCAGACTGTGGTCCAGGGGGCGGGCAGGGAAGTTGAGGGGGGATCGCTCTGCCACTGGAAGTTGTGGGATAGCAGCCTGCTCCCTCAGCATGGAGGGATCTGGGCACTGCACTACACCCCATCCCACCCCAGGGAGCCAGCCACATGCTGGCTGTAAGGAGGGGCAAGGAGGAACTGGTGGGTCCAGGGCACACACCAGGGTGGGAACCAAGCACCAAGCAGGGGCTCTCTGACACTGTGGGGCAGGGCTGTTCCAAGCAACGGGGCACTGGCAAGGTGTGTCCCTCTCAGCAGGCAGTGGGGTCCCAGCCCCCCAGATGGGAGCCTTTCCAGTGGGGCTAGGGAGAAACCTGGTGTAGGCAGCCCCAGTACAGAGCCCACTTGTGCTCTCTGGGGTGCAGCTGGGGGCAGAGGTCACCCCTGCCCAGCGGAGCTGCCTGTGGAGCCCCCACAGATGCACAGTGGGGGGCAGCCCCCCATGCAGGATGCCCAGAGCCCTCCGTGACTCACTGGCATAGGGGGAGTTGGCAGTGGAGCCGTTGAGGAAGCTGGGGGAGCCGGGCACCCCAAGGCCAGTCGTGGCTGCCCCGCCATAGCCGTTCAGGCTGGCCGTGATGGTACCGTAGCTGCTCTGCTGCGGGGTGGAGCAGGGCACGTAGCTCCGCGGGGAGACGCTGCTCGTGTTGCGGGTGTAGCCTGAGGGCGAAGTGGGGACTGTGAGTGGGATGGCAGGGGGACCCGCCCCCCAGGCCTGGCTCATTACACGAGTGGGCTCCCTGCACTGCACATGATACCAGACGCCTTGGCCCATCCAAAGCCATGTCCAGCCCCTTCCCCTCCCCAGTCTCCAGGGATGCTCAGCGCAGGACCCCGGGAGCCACTGGTGGTACTGTGGGCTGGGCCGGCCCCAACAGGCAGCACGATGGCCAGCCAGGCCTGGCTCAGTCTACCGGGCTCCAGGCCATGGCACAACTGGCCCTTCGATGCCTGAACTGATCTGCAGACTTCTGCCAGCCTCCCTCATCCCTTGGCAGACCTTGCACCACACCTAGACTCTGCCCCTTCATTGCCTGGTCTGCCACCTCCTCCGGCCCCCCCACGTGACACCTCCTGGAAGCTGATTTGCCCGTCCCACATCTCCACGGGGAGGGCACCGACCTGCCTGCCCTCAGACTGGCTTGCACAGGAAGGCTGGAGGGCCCCTGCCCCTGGCACTGCCCAGGCACCGTCACGCACCTTGCTCAGAGCCCGGGGCAGGGTCGCTGATGTTGACAGCCAGCTGGCCACCGAAGGAGGAGACGCCCATCATGCCGGCATGGGCATGGCTCCCGGCCAGAGAAGACAGCTGGCCTGGGTTGCGTGGGACACTGTACAGTGCCTCAGCGATGTCGGCCGCTCGCTTCAGGATGACGTCCTGCAGAGACAGGAGCTGCCCGCTACTACTGGGACTTGCACGACAAGGCCAGCACAGGGGAGCCAGGCCAGGGAACCCAACCCTGCCCATGTGGGCAAGGGGAGGCCCAGGTCCCATAGCCCATTCAGACCCCATCCTGCTGGCAAGGGTGATGGGTGATCCCAGCTGCCCAGCCTAGGGGGACTCTCTTCACTGGGAGGGGGCTGAGACCACCAAAACTTGTGTCATGTAGGCCGGGAGCCAGGAAGCGACTGGAATCGAAGGGTGCTTAACAGAGGCAGAGCCCCTGAGGTGGGGAGGGGCTGGGCTGACCCAGCAGCTCTGATGATCCGCTGGGTGGAGCAATGCCTGGGTGGTGGGGGGGCTTGCAGCAGAGGCTGTGCTAGCAGCTTCTGGGGGGCGGGGGGCAAGGGAGATGGGAGCCCCCGGGCAGGGGCAGATGCAGCTCTGGGAGCTCCTGACTCAATGGCCCTGGAATTCCTGATGTGAACCAGATGTGGGGCTGGGCCCAGCCACTCCACCGTCCTCTGCCTGCCTCCACCAGCCAGGCCACAGGCAGCCTGCAGTGGGGCTCAAGAGGAATGGGGGGACAGGGAGCGCCAGGCATGGCAGGGAGGGCATGGAAGGCACAGGGGACCGGAGCAGGGAGCAGAGGGAGGATGAAGGGGGGGAGAGGAAGGGGTGGGGGGGCCATGGAGGGGTGAGGGGTGGAAAGACATGGAGGAGGTGGGCTGTCTGTGGGGGTGTATGGGACCCACTCCCTGTCTCATGGTGCCTGGCCTGGCTCACCCTCACTCCTGGGCTCTTCAAGGTGAGCACCGAAGCCAGATGACCCCACTGGGTCCCAGTTCCCGGGGCAGGAGCCAGTCACAGGGTAAGGGGCACTGTGGGGGGGACGACGACACATCCCTCTGAGCTGCAGACACTGTCCACAGGCTCCACGCTCTGGCTCAGTTGGGACTGAAGCCCCCCATCTCCTGTGCGGGTGCCAGTGTGGGGCTGTTGCACCATGACAGGCTTTGGCCCCACAGCCATAACAGGCAGCACCGGTGGGGTCATTGCTGGGGAAGAGGTGTTGGGGGGGGTGTCAGATGCCACAGTGATGGGCAGGTAGATGGGTCATTCTCCCACCCCCACCATCCCCACCGGAGCTGGGGCCCAATTCTGCAGTACCTGGTTGTTGTGTGGCATCCCGTATAGGGCCTCCACCAGATCTGCTGCCCTCTTTAGCAGGACTTCCTGGGGAAGAGAAGGGCCTCAGAGGGGTTGATGGTAATGCTCAGTGGGAGGATGACCCCATGGAAAATGCACTAGTTGATTCTCATGGGCTCCACTCCCACCTCCGCAGAACTGAACACTACCCATCTCCCCTGGACATGATGGCCCTGGTGTGATGCTGTCTGGGTCTAGGGGACTGGTTATGATTATTTTTCATATTAATATTTCATATCTGTAATAATCAATATGTGATATGCCATGCTTGGTATTAATAGAAAGGCTGTAATCTGCTAGGAATGATTATATGATTTATATGTAGATGTCATATTTGTATTAGAAATTAGGAATATCTTTATTTTATGTGTGTTCCAAGCGATTTGCTCTTAAGGCAGTCCCAGACTGGGTGTCTGCAAAACTATTGTTCCTCCTGATGGCCCCCATGAAGGCTTTCTATGGACTCTAAATTCTTTATACGTATGTGATTCACTTTGACCCTTTTAACATCTCTCAGGTTTTGTTTGTTTTCCTTTTATATTAAACCTTTACTTGTTGTTACTAGAAGATTGGCTGGCAGCATGGTAATTTGGGTAAGATCCAAGCCCATATTGTTCTGGGTGATGTGGCTGGCTCTTTGGGGTGAGGAGAACCAATTTCTTTAAGAAACCCAGTGGCTAGATGGCGACCAGAGAAGCTGATGTGCAATAAAGGGGGCTGTTTCTATTGTGTTATGCTTGGTGATGACCAGAGTAGGGAATCAGAAGCATGTCTTGTTACTGACTGGTAGACTGGTTTAATTACCACCCATCAGTGGTTTGGGGCTCTGGCCCCTGGTTTTGCAGCTTGTCCTGATTTTGGCACATTTAGAAGGTTATCCCAGGGGGCCCAGGTCACACCTGCCTCAGCCCATTCCCGCCTCAATGACTCTGCTTGCCTTCGAGCATCACCTCGCTGGGACACAGCAGAGAAGGTGCAAGCTCCTGCCAAGGTCCCATGTCCCAGCTATGCACCAACAAACATCTGGCTGGGAACAGCCTGGCTCTCGGGCATGAGGATGGTAAAAGAGGTTTGTAACAGGGTGTTTGTTTACGCTTTACTGAACCCTGGTGAGTCTTCACCGGGAAGGTTGGAGGCGATTGGATGCCTGACATAGGGGAGTGCAGTAAAAATAGGATAGAATCAGAAGCTAGAATAGGGAAAGAACAAGTTAAAAATTGCTTAGATAAGTTAGATGTCTTCAGGTCACAGGGCTTGATGATATGCACCCTAGAATACTCAAGGAATTAACTTTGAAAAATCATGGAAGACTTGAGAGGTCCCAGAGAACTGGAAAAGAGCAAATATAGAGCCCACCTTTACAAAGAGAAATAAGGACAACCCAGGGAGTTATAGACCAGTCAGCTTAACCTCTGTACCAGGAAAAATAATAGAGCAAATAAGTAAGGAATCCATTAGCAAGCATCTAGAAGAGAATAAAGTGCTAAGTGATAGTCAGCATGGATTTATCAAGAACAAATCCTGTCAAACCAACCTGATAGCTTTCACAGATAGGGTAACAAGCCTTGTGGATAGAGGGAAGCAGTAGATGTGGTGTATCTACTCTTTAGTAAGTCATTCGATATGGTCTCAGATCACCTTCTCAGTAACAAACTAGGGAAGCACAGGCTGGATGGAGATGAGTGAGAAACTAGTTGGATAACTGTACCCCCCAGAGAGTAGTTATCAACAATTCACAGTCATGCTGGAAGAGCAAAACGAGTGAGGAACCACAGGGATTTGTTCAGGGTCTGGGTTTGTTCAATATTTTCATCAATGATTTAGATGATGGCCTAGAGAGTACACTTATACAGTTTACCAAAGATACCAAGCTGGGACAGCTGGAAGTGCTCTGGAGGAGAGGATCACAATTCAAAATGATTTGGACACACGGATGAAATGGTCTGAGGTAAATTCAATAAAGATAAATGCAAAGTACTCCACTTACGAAAGATCAATCCATTGCACGTATTCAAAATAGGCAATGGCTGCCTAGGAAGGAATACTGCAGAAAGGAATTTGGGTGTCATAGTGGACCACAAGCTAAATATGAATCAACAGTGTAACGCTGTTGCAAAAAAACCCAAGCACCATTGTAGGATGTCTTAAAAGGAATATTATAAGTACGACATGAGAAGTAATTCTTCCACTCTACTCTGCCCCAGTTAGGCCTCAGCTGGAGTACCGTGTCCAGTTCTGGGCGCCCCATTTCAGGAAAGATGTAGACAAATTGGAGAAAGTCCAGAGAAGAGCAATGTGAATGATTAGTGGTCTGGAACACGTGACTTATGAGGGAAGATTGAAAGAGCTGGGTTTGTTTAGTCTGGAAAAGAGGACACTGAGAGGGGACATGATAACAGTTTTCAAGTATCTAAAACATCACAAGGAGAAGAGAGAAAAACTATTCTCCTTAACTGCCAATGATAAGTCAAGAAGCAATGGCCTTAAATTACAGCAAGGGAGGTTTAGGTTGGACATTAAGAAAATATTCCTAACTGTCAGGGTGATTAACCACTGGAATAAGTAACCTAGGCAGGTTGTGAAATCTCCATCACTGGACATGTTTAAGAGCAGGTTAGACAAGCACTTGTCAGGAATGGTTTAAGCAGGTCCTTGGTCCTGCCATGAGCGCAGGAGACTGGACCCGATGACCTCTCCTGGTCCCTTCCTGTTTCTATGAGCTGTGGCCAGCATGAATCTCCCAGACAGCTTCTGTGCCCCACACTGTAGTAGGGCCATAACTAGGGTGGGGCGAGCAGGGCAAAACCCCAGGCGCTGAATTTTAAAAGGCCCCTACCTGGCCCTGGAGGCACATTCCTCTGTGGGTGCCAGGCTGAGGCTGGGGCTGCGGGAGTTTAAAATCTCCTGCTCTGCCTCGTGTATGCTCAGATGCATGCTCGAGGGGAAGGGGATCAAGGAGAAGCCTGTCAGTACAGCTCTGACCTGGGGACCACGCCAGCACTGCAGACTGGTAAGGGAGCCCCAGCTGCCACTGGCAGGCTGCAGGGATCTGGATCCATCCCCACTCAGGAGGCAGCTGGGGACAGATCCGGATCGCCATGGCCTGCCAGTGGTGCCGAAAGCTCCTCACCACCTCTGGTGGCAGCTAGGGACAGATCTGGACCCCCATGGCCTGCTGGCAGCTGTGAAAGATACCCACTGCCTCTAGCAGTGGCTGGGGATGGGCTGAGCCCCAGGCCGGATTAGGGCTGGGTCAGTGGAGGGTGCATCTGGGGCACTTACCCCAGGTGCCAAAACTCCTAATTCCAGCCCTGCACTGTAAGGTCATATCTGAATGGCTGTACTAGTAACTGGTGTACCATGCTGGTTCCCAGCAGAAGGTGTCCATCCTGGCTATCAACACCACATGGACTGGTGTGGGATGTGAATGTTTTCTTCCGCTTTTCCTCGCAGCAAGATGGGTCATGAAGGTGGATTCTCCCATTAGCTGAGTTTGCAGTTCAGAGCAGGTGGGTGGTAGCATAAAAAGCCCCTGCCAAGAAGGAATTGGATCTCTCAGCTGCTTGGACTGGGAAGGATCAGGTTTTCTAAGACCTAAATATGGGATTCTCAGGGCTCAGTCTGGGTTAACCCCAAAGCACATTCAAAGCCTGCACATCATAGAAGCTTCTCTTACCTTTTGAGATTTAAGATTAACTCTTTTGTGTGTCTCTGATTCCCTGCTTTAACCTTGTAAATAACTGTCTTGCTTCCTTCTCCTAGGGTTAAATCTGAGAATACTTTCTTGTAAGACTGGCTACAAGCATTCTCTGTGGTGTGGAAGCGACCTGGGGTCAGTGGCAGGGCCTTTTGGACCTGCCTGTTGCTGAGATTCTCACTGCTAGGGACCATCTGTCACCTTGGCAGGCTCAGCTGGGCCGTGAGATGGACTGGTGCACCCAAGGGGAGTCTGGGATTTCACGTTTGGGCTGTTCTGGGGTCTGAGCAGGTCACACTTGATACCTGGCTGGGGAAAGCTAAGCACAGAACTCATGGCCACAGTGTGGTTTGTGGCCTTGTCCTGAGCAGCACCTGAGGCTGGTTCTCACGCTCTTGATCCCCAGCAGGACATCCTGACTCTGCCCCCAACACAAAACCAAGATAGGGTGAAGTCACTGACACTCCTGAACACGTCTCTGGCTTCCATTCTCGATACAGCCTCTGCCACGACATGGCCTTTCCCCTTGTTCTAGCCTATTTCCACCAGGCCAGGCTCCCGCGCATCATCTCCAGTGGGTTCCTCTGTCCTGATGCCCCATATTAGCGGCAGGGGTTGTTCAAACCCTACATTTTCCATTATACAGATAAGGCTTCAGCCGCCTATGGACCCAACTGATGCTCCCACACTCCCACTTGGTGACAGCACAGCTTTGGTCAGCAGGGTGCTCCTTGTCCCCCACAACCTGCCTTGGCCCTGCACCTAGCCTGGTGTTCAAAGCATCATGGTCCAGCACAAAGGTTTTGCTGAAACCATAGCAGGCTAAAACTGGCTCTTCGAACAAATCGTCTTCTCTCTGCTTGGAACCTCACAGCTGTGCTGTGGTTTCCTTTCTTCTAGGGTCTGTTCAGGGGCCACACTGCCCATGCACCCTTTACAAGTCTCCAGCAACAGCTGGCCAGACAGATGAAGGGTTTATGGGACTGGTCAGCTCTGAATAGCTTCTACCTTTAAAATATTGAGGCCGCCCAACACCTCAGCACTCCTCCCTTCTCCCTGCCCTAGTGTCCTAGATAAGAAACCTCTGGCAGGGAGGCTGACTTCTTGACACTGCCATACAACTCCCACATGGCGCGGGTGGGTCTCGCCAGGAGTCATTTACCAGAGAGCCAAGCTGTCTGCACAGGCCCTGGTGTGACAGTCGGCTCCTACATCTATTAATCCACAAGGTCTCAGCCTTAAACTCCCCGTGGCCGGATCCTATCTTGAAACCTGACCCTTCCTGGGCACCAGCTTTCCAAGGAATTTGCCAATGGCCATGAGTTGAAGCCAGACTACTTGGGAACTTCACCCCTCTCCAGTGCATGGGGTCAAGGTCAGACTGGGTGATGGCGTTTGCCCTTCTGAAATCCATCTGAACCCAGGAGAGGAGCTGCCCGGGGGCATTTGGGTTAGTGGCACCCCCATCCAGCCTGCTGTCCATATGTGTACTTCTGTTAGCTAACCCAGCCATTTGGGCTCAGGGCTAATCACCACTCCTTCCCACACATTTTCTCTAAAGGCCTTGTCCGCCCCAGCGGGGCCCTCCTCCATATCATCGCGAACGAGTCTGGCTTTCAGCACATGTGGGACCAGGTGCACCTCACGCCCTCTCTCAAAGGTGGACAGGCGCTCTTCTGTAAGTCACTTTACAAATCAGGCAGATTTTTGCCCGCTCGGGTGCTGGGGATTGTAGTGCTCAGTGGCTGGAGAAACTCCTTAGCTGCTCTAGTACTTTGGGCTGTGTTGCTTGAGCTCCCACCAGCCTCCAGTGAGCTCTCTTCTGCAGCCTGGGCTGCTTCAGTCTCTGATCCAAAATCCCTCATCAGTCTCTGGTCCTCGTTCTGGCCCCAGGCCCCTGTTCTCTCTTTAACTCACACAAACTTCAGTGCTGAGTAAAACCTTCTAACGATGCTGCAGATCGGCAAACAGCACCGACCTGCGGGATGTGACTCTTGCCACAGCTGTCAGTCTCAAGCTGCCCTGCCGGGGCTCAGGAGCCACCCTCAGGGCACTGCTAGGGAGCAGGCCACAAACCCTCCATGGCTGTGAGTTCTGTACTTAGGTTTCCCCAGCCAATTATCAAGTGTAAACTCCTGAGGCACCAGAACAGTGAGAACATTGGGTCGCAGACAGTCCCCTGGGGTACTCTGATCTGTCTCACTGCCCAGGAAAGCCTGCCTTTGTGACAGATGGTCCTTTACGCCAAGGATCACAGTGATATTCAGCAAAACAAACAAGGAGTCTTTTCAAGACTCAGATCACTCCCAGCCCTGAGGGACCCATCACTGATCCTGGATCTCACACCAGAGATGAAAGGCCTACAATAAACAAAGTAAAGACTTGTGAACTAGGAAAGGTAAAGAGTTAATTCCAAGGTTAAAGCAGGGAAGTGTGCGTGCGCGCGCACACACACACACACACACACACACACGAGTTCTGATCTTACGCTCCAAAACATAAGCTTCTATAATCAGCAAGGGCTACATGCCAGTCTGCGCAGCTAGGAAATCCTTGCTTATTCCTAGACAACTTGCCCACTCCCAGACTCCAAGCAGCACAGAGAGCCAGCTCCTTTTTGTTAAGGGACCTTACTTCCTCTGTCCACATGCTGCAAGCTGCAAACTCAGAGGATGGAGGAATCCACTTGCATGACTCATTTCCATGGGGGGAGGGCAGAACAATATCTTTTGTCCTTTTTAACGCCCCTCAATAGTCTGTTTGGTGTCAGTGGACCCTCCCTGTCAGCCAGGAAGTACCACCCTCAGTTGAAGACCAGCATGTCACACCAGTTACTGTCTCTCTCCTGCCTGGTGAGTTAACACCATCATACATGCTCAAAGATGAGGTGCCAAGGTGGGACACAGGTTGTCAGGGAGATTCATGCCAGCAGCAACTCACCAGTGTTCAGAGAGGTCCAAACACATTCTTATCAACCTAACACCTCTTTTAATAACCCTAATCAGGGAGCCGGGCTGATCCCAACTGCACATTTGTCAGTGCTCAGTTGAGGACTCGAGATGAGCTGGCGCAGATACCTGCGTCTTCCAGACCTTCACTGAAGTGGGTTGGAGCCCACAAAAGCTTATGCCAGAAGAAATCTGTTAGTCTATAAGGTGCCACAGGACTCTCATTGTTTTTGCTGTGCGCAGTGCTACTGTATCCCCCTGAAGGGACAGAGCAACAACTTACTCTAGCTTCCTGTTGCCCCCCACTTCCTTCTGACTTGGGGAGCGTTCTGTGGGCCCAGGGCCAGGTATGCCTCGGTCCTTGGCTTGTGGTTGGGTCTCAGAGATGGTTTTGTGTTGGACATGGGGAGGGAGGACTCCAGGTTATAGCTGGAACTGCCTGCACCTCACTCCTTACTGGTGTTGCCCAGCTAGGGGGGTACGAAGCTGGTAAAGCCACTGGGAGCTGCCGTCATACCCTGGATTGCAGCTCGCACAATGTCGGGGGGAGGGGGGGAGCTTGACCCAGGGCTCAATAGATTCCTGAATCCCAGGCCAGAACGGATCAGTGTGATCAGCTAGTCTGACCCCTGCATAGCACATGCCAGAGACCTGCCCCACAATTCCTTTGGCCTAGAGAAGATCTCGGACACCATCCAAAACCATCTTTGGGCCTGGGACGAGCCTGGGAGGTTCAAGACTGAGGAAAGAAGGTCCAGTCCTGCCCCAGGAGCTAGGTCTGGCTACATGCTGAGGTTAAACTGGTTTACTGTAAATCAGGTTCAAACCATGTTAGCACGAACGGTGCAGAGCCAGCATGGATGCTCTGACTGCAGAGGCAATTCCTTCCCTCTGTAAGGGAAATCGATACAGCCAGACGCCCTCTGGCGGCCGAGTGTCCACACAGCAGCGGGGTCACTGCACCACTTTCTGATCAGCCCTTCAGCCCTGTCTGCACTTAGCAGGAGCATGGAGTGTGGAGTGGGGCCTGGGGCAAGCTGAAAGCGCAGCAGCTGCTCCTGGGGAAAGCCTGGTGTAGACACCCTGGAGCCAGAGGGTGGATGGAGCTCAGGAAAGCTGCATCCAGTGAGATTTAATCCCCAAGGGTCAGCCGAAAAGCCATGGGGTGGTACGGGTGGCCTTCTTCCCCACTCCAGTCCCCGCATCCTCACCAGCCCCAGCCCCGCTGGCCTCTGCCAACAGACACTGGGCAGAAACTCAACCCGGGGGCAGGCAGGGTCATGTCCTAACATGGGTCAGTCACTAGAGAATGACAAGCTTGAGCCTGCGCACTCCTTCCAGATACACAACCACCCCCTGCAATGTACACATCGACACACCCACACCCCAATACATACCTGATACAGAACCAGATCTCTATACACAACACACCCAGACCCCAATACACACCCAATACACACCCAGATCCCAAGACACACCTGACACAAACCCAGACACCGATACCCAACACACCCAGACCCGATACACAACACACACTGACACTGATGCATACTTGATACACAACCACACCCCAATACACAACAGACACATCGATACACCCACACCCTGATACACAAGACACACACTCCCATATACACCCCAACACATAACACACACACTCCAACACAAAACACAGCCCCACGATACACAACATGCACACGCCCTGATATACAACACAAACACTCCCATTCGTCCCCAGTACACGTGTAAACAGCCCAATAAACCAACCAACCACACACACACACACACCAAGCCCACAGCCCAATACGCATCACACCCCCCACACAACCCAGTACACAACATACACACTTGCCCACAGATACACAAACAGCCCATAGCCTGATACACAACACATACCTTAGTACACAACACACACATGGACACAGCCCCCTTTCCCACCTGGACACCCCATCAGTGCCTCACTCAGGCCTTACACATTCCCAATCATTACAGACAGTGGGGGATTTAGGGTGTTGCGAAGGCTGGGGAGAGGAGTCCTGGCTCCCAGCTCCCATTGCTCTAACCCACTAGACCCCACTCCCCTCTCAGAGCCAGGAATGGACCCAGGAGTCCTGACATCACTCCCCACTCTCTCTCCCAGGCCCCCCTCTGTCTGACAGTCCCATACATTCATGCGTGGGGCAGAAAATGGCATGCCGTTCCCACCACCTGACAGAGGAGCAGGGACATGGTGTCACGTACGGCCAGAACCCAGCCAGCGACCCTGGGTCCTGCTGTTCCCCCTCATGGCCCTCATGTGTACGCTGGGGGTGGGGGTGGGGCATGCCCATACTCCCTGTGATGCTGTCTGGATTTAGAGAATCATTTCTTATTATTTTGCATATGAATAATATTTCACATTTGCAATAATCTATATGTGATATGCTATATTTTGTACCAATGGAAAGGCTGTAATTGGCTAGGAATGGTTCTATGATTATGTGTAAATTGCAAAGGTTATTTTGGACTTCCCTAGTTCCAAACTAAGCAGTTCCCGGTTAGTTTGAACTAACCCGAGGTTAGTTCAGCCTAACCGTGGTTTTTTGGTTTGAACTAGCCACACGGAGTAGTTTGAACTAAAAAATTAGCTCGAACTAGTCAGCATGGCTCATTCGAACTAAAAAAATTCGAACTAAGCCATTAGTCCATGCCTACATCTTGCTAGTTTGAACTTATAGTTCAAACTAAGACCTTACTCCGGACTAATGACTCAAACTTGTTAGTTTGGCCTAAGCTTTGGCCAGTTCGAAATAAGAAATTTTTAAATTCAAACTAGCTAAAGGCTAGTGCAGATATGGGTTAAATTAGTCCAGACTAAGCTTGCTGTATTAGAAGCTAGGGATTGGATTATTCTATTTGTCTTTCTAATTACTGGATGCTGGGACATTCCTAGACTGGATGTATGCAAACCATTCTCTCCTTAATGGCCCATTAAGGAAGCTCCCAGGTATAGCGGGCCCAGGGAAAAACCTCTTGAGCCACTAGGATTTGACCATGTGACTCAACTTCATTTTGATTTGCAAAAAACTCCACACAGCATGGGGAAGGACAGAGGTGATAAAAGGCAGCAACCCCATCTCCATTTTGTCTTCAGTCTCCAGTCTGCAACCAACAGCCTCCTCTGGAACTATTCCCCTGTGACTGGACAAAGGACTGAGACCCACGTCAGGGCTGGGTGTGTACCAGAGGAATTGCAAACTCTAAATTCTCCAAGGACATGTTTTCTATGGACTCTAAATCATTTGTATGTATGTGATTTATTTGACCTATTAACATCTCTCATTTTCCTTCTTTTCTTTTTACATTAAACCTTTAGTTGTTGTTACTAAAGGATTGGCTGGCAGCATGGTATTTTGGGGAAGATCCAAGCCTCTATTGTTCTGGGTGATATGTCTGGCCCTTTGGGGTTGGGAGAACCTATTTCTTTAAGAGACCCAGTAGCTAGGTGAGGACTGGAGGAACTGATGTACAATAAAGGGGGCTGCTTCTATCTTGTTATGCTTTGTGATGACCAGCGCGGGGAATCAGAAGCATGTTTTGTTATTGACTGAGATATTGGTTTAAATACTGCCCATCAGTGGTTTGGGGGTTTGGCCCCTCGTTTTTCAGCTTGCCTTGATTTTGGCACATTCAGGAGGTTATCCCAGGAGGCCCAGGTCATTCCCCATCCCTAATGAGTGCAGCCTGGGTGGCTGGGCCTTGTCTCCACATGATGAATGGCTCCAATTTGTCAGCTGCTTCGGCCTGTCGACCTTGATCATGCAGTCCCGGTCTCCCGGGAGCCATCAGTGCCACTGTGCGGGTGGCTGGGCCACAAGCTATCCAGGACTCCCTCCTTGTGGTGCTTGGTCAGTCCAATGCCTGCCAGCCCTCAGCATGGCTGCCCAGCACAAAGCCAGCTTGCCCTGTCCCCTGTGGCAGATGTGAGCAGGGCTGGGATTCACACTGTGTTTAGGTTTTCCCCGTGCAGTATCCATACTCCCTCCCTGACCAGCACAACAATAGCAAACCGCTGTCCCTGGCTGTAGTAAGGGCAGCTGCAGGGACAAGGTGGTGCCAAGGGGGCATGAAGGGGGAGGAAGTGCTGATGGGAAAGAAACCCAGATTCCCAGCAATGGTGACCTCAATCCTGTAAGCAGATCCAGACCAGTGGCCCTGGCAGTAGGGAGGACCCAGTGACTTCCTGGCCACTTTTGCCTCAGTTTCCCCATCAGGAGATGGGGCAGTGGCGCTGACCCATGCCCAAGGAGCAGAGAGGAGTATAAACACACTAATGCCAGGACAGGATAGAGGGAAGATCTTAGGATAGCCCAAGCAGATGGTTGATGTGCTGCATGGACAGGGGATGCTGCTCCACACAAAGGGGGCCAGAGCTGCCAGACCATTCCCTAGCCCAGAGCAACTGAACCCCAATCCACATCACCTCTGCACTCCACAGCCCTACCTTGGGTAAGCGCTCAGGGTCACCGGGATGCCGCGGGATCACCTTCTGCAGCCGCTGGAACCCATAGTCGATGGTCGGCTCATTCAGTGCTGGGAAGAGAGGGAGAGGCTCAGGTCCCACGGGCTGGGGCAGGGGCTGGCGCTGCCCCAGTGAGGGAGACTGAGGGCCCATGGATGCAGGAGCTGACCTGCCTGAAGGCACACAGCCAACTGCAGAACCCAAATGTCCCAGGATGACCAAGTGGGGACATTTTGTAATGAGTCCATGACAACCACGCCTCAGTTTCCCTCCAGACCTTGCTTGGCTCCCCAAGGGGATGGAAAGGACTTGTGCTCTTGGGGCAGGCTGGAGGCTGCAGGTGTACATGTTGCTGAGCTATTGGCACAAATGAGTGGCCAAGTCTGACCCAAACTCCTGGAGAATCTGAGATGACAACGACAAAGGACCAAACCTGGTGGCCCAGGAGTGTTCGCCCAGAGGCTCTGTCGAGGAAGCAGGGCCTGGGGAGGAAGGGTGGGACCCAGCGGGCATCTGGAACACTAAAGGAGCCTCCAAGGCTGGAGCGTTGTCCTAAACCCAAGAATCCAGGACACCTGGACCCAGCCACATGCTCTGCCCCCATTAGAGATGGACTTCGCCTCCCTGAGCAGTGAAATGGAGTAAATCCTGGGGCTGAGGGACTGTGGCACCTCTGGTCCCCGCAGATGAGGATGGATCCATGCTGCCCTGCCCAGCCGTGCTGCTCACCTGTGTAGACGAAGCGGCCAGGTGCGCCCTTGCAGAACTGCTTCGACTTGTAGGAGAGCGTGACCTCCACCACGCCAGGGATGTGGCGGGGAGGCGTCTGCACGCGGATAGCATGAGGGGTGATCAGCTGCAAGGGGCAGGAAAGAGTGGGCCTGAGCCCATGCCTGGTCCAGAGGGGGAGCAGATGAATCCCTCCTTCAGTCTCTCCCGCTCACACCTTAGCCAGAGCAAGGTCCCCTTCCTGACCAGTCCAGGGCCATGAGGGGTTTCTGTTCCAAGCCCCCTCTTATGGGGGTGTGGCAGGCCAAGGGGGAGCTCTGAGCATCCCGCTGTGCCCCTGGAGCCCTTCCCCAGCCCCCTAAGTCATCCTCAGAGCCAGGTGAGGCTGGACTCCTTCAGGGAAAGGGTTTGACGGGCAAAGCCTGGAAGGACCCAAGAGCATCCTTCTGTTGGGAGAAGGAGTGGGGGCAGGAGGGACCCATGGATGGGGAGTAAGGCTGGGTCTGCTGGGGCTTGAGCTCTGAAGGGTGCCTGGCTTGGCACCTCGAGGTGCTGCTACTACCCAAGACAGGAGTGGGACAGGGCATGGTGAAGGGCAGAGGCCCTGGTTCAGCAAGACAGGCGTGGGGTCCCTGTGCTGGAGGGCAGGGGCTGGGGGCACAAGGGGTCCCAAGCCTGCGCTCACCCACCTCGCTCCACACCAACATGGTGCCGAAGACGACCTGCAGCCCATCAAAGAAGTTGTCTCCTATGACGATGACGGTGGCGCCCCCCGTCGTCCACCCTTCGCTGGGGCTGATGGCCTTGATGCATGGGGTGGCTGCTGTGGGCCAGGAGGGGGAGACAGTAGTGTCAGTGCCCGCACAAGGGAGGCACAGGGGGAGAGAGTGGGGGAGAAGAGGGCAGGGAAGAGCAGAGGTGGGTAGATGCAGCAGGGCTGGGATGATGGGATGGCAGAGACAGAGAGAGGAGGGCTGTGAAGAGGGTAGAATGGCTGGAAGGATGGAGGACATATGGGGACAGATAGAGGGAGAGGTGTGTCCAGGGGTGTGAATGGAGTTGGATGGCAGGATGGATGGGCAGGGCATGAATGGGAACGAAAGAACAGAGGGAGGGGTGTGAATGGGGATGGGGAGGATAGAAGAGGTGTGAATGGGTCAGAAGGATGGATGGAGGGTGTATGGGGACAGACAGCTACAGCGTGGCAGCTAGTGACATTAACACTACAGTGCAGCTGCTTGCAGTGGGGCCCCCCATGTGCACGGTGCTGCCCAAGCTCACGGCAGGCTGTGGCTCTCGGTCTCCCCCAAGAGGGATCATTTCCACAGCCACAGGGGATGGCCGGGGGGAGCCACTGGCCCCTGCCTGCTCTGCTTTCAGGAAGCAGAGTGAAAGGGCCATGGAGACACCAAGGGGGTCACAGAGGGCAGCTCTGTGGTTTAAATCCTAGTGCAAGGTGGGGAGTGGAGGAAGGTGGGACAAGCTGACATGGCCCACCGGAGGTGGGCATGGGGGGAACCCACCAAATGCAGGACTACAGAGGGAGGCAGAAAGTGAGGGGGCTGGAGTTAAACCAAGGTGCCATGTGAATAGGCCAGGAGGACCGTGGGCACCAGGCCCTGGCAGGACCAGCCGTTCAGCACACTGGTCCCTAGCAGGGTCTCTAGTGTCTGTGCACCTGCCCCCTGGAAGGGCAACAATCTCTGAAGGGCCAAGCCCCACATTTCCTGTGGGGCAGCAAATGACCCTTCAGCTGCAAGCTTAGAAAGGGAACCCAGGGCTGTGGGGCATGTATCACCACTGCCCACAGGTGCCCTGGGACCACGAGCCCTCACAGAGGTGGCACTCGCTCTGCCTGCCAGGCCCCTTGCTAGCAAGTGCTGTAGCAGACTGGCTGGGCAATGTCCAGGGGAAAACTGTCACCCACCACCCCTCTGCTCCCCCCATCTGCCCCAGAACAGCCTGTGCCAGGCAACCGCTGTTACCCAGGCAGGTTCCTCTGCTCCTGCAGATGCTGTGGTGGGATCTGCTCACCATGAACTTGGGGCTCCGTCTTTATAGCACTGGCCCTCTGAGCAGTGCAGCCACTGACAGTTTGGGGTGAGGCAGGGGAGCCACTGGCGCCAACGTTGTCATTGATAGGGTGGCACTGGATGATTTCCACCAGGCCATTCCCGGGGCGTTCAACACCTGTCAGATTCCCTGCAATGTGGGGTATTGCATCCACAGGGCCTGCCTGAGGGGGGCTGGGCCTCGGCCAGGGTCCAGCTGGATTGTGGAGGGGCCAGGTCACCAGGTGGGGGCACGGGGGCAGGGCTAGTATTGGTTTTATGTGAGGGCAGGGCATCAGTTTCTGTCTCAGGGCTCTAGATGGGACCTGGTGGGTGTGGTGGGTTGAGGCCTGGGGCAATCACAAGGGGAAATGAAGATCATGGCTGTGCAATGCTGTTCTGTGCTCAGAGGCCATTTATCAGGGTCCAGCGCTCCATGCCTGGAGACCCCTGTACACAGCTGACACTTGCCCCTTGCTGGCACTGAGCCTCCCCCATTCCCGTTCCCGGGCTGGATGCTTTAGCACAGCTCAGCACTCACCTTCCGAGGGGTCCAGGCGTCGCGCCCGGCGTCCATGCTTGGAGTTGTTATGGACGAACATGTTATCGGACACGGCCAGAACATGGCCATCCACGTTCACCGTCGTTGACACCACCACCTGAGCCAAGAGCAATTCAGCGTTATGCCAGTCATGCCACAGGACAGCTGGTCCAGGGGGGACCTCGGTATCCCAGTGCACTGGGGCGGCACACGCAGGGCCCCAGTGGCAGCTCTCTGGGACATGTCCCCAGCACAGTACTGCCTTGAGCTGCATCCCAAGAGTGCAAACCACAGGGCACTGGCTGGTAAGGTCATGGCTAGATGTGCGAGACAGCTTAGCACCTTCCCCACCCTGCCCAAACAAGACAGCCCATTGCACTGCAGAGTCCTTGAAACACCCCCAAAATGGGACAGCCCACCACACCACTGAGTCCTAGGACCCCCCATGGGACAACCCACCACACCACTGAATCCTAGAGCGCCCCCCATGGGATAGTTCATCATACCACCGAGCCCTCGAACCCCCCCTCTCTACAGGGCACCCCAGGGCTCTGCAAGGCCCTTGAGCGCCAGCCATGGCCCAGCGTCCTTCATGGGGGAGGGGATGCCATGCCAACGAGCTAAGTACAAGGGTCTGATGGCACCTAGGCCACGATCCTTGCAGGCACTGGTGCAATGTGGGAAAACTGGGGAGGGCAGGCTATAAAGCAGGGGTAGGCAACCCCTGGCACGTGTGCCAACAGTGGCACAAGAGCCCATTTGGAGCAGTCTGTGGCACCCTCTGTAATGCCACAGAAATTGTGGCTCCTGCCACTGAAAGCCACTCTGGGCAGCTTCTTTCAGGGGCAGTTGGGGCACAGAGGGTCCCCACCATGCCCATGTTCCAGGCGTGGCATGGAAAGAAGATGCCTGGAACGGCTTCTCTGCATGGCGTGCAGCTGCCAAGGAGCCACTCAGGGTAGCTTCTTTTCTCAGCATGCCTGGGGACCCCCCAAGAGGAGCTGCTCCAGGCAGCTTCTTTCCATGGCATCCTTCGGCACCACCATCCCCAGGCATGCTGCCACAGGGAGCCACTGCAGGCAGCTTCTTTCCATGAGTGGCTCCTTTCAGTGGCATGCCAGGGAAGTGCCCCTTCTCTGCCCCCCAAACCCCGCCATGGCAGCTACCAAATTTTCAGGCAGCCACCACTCTTATTTCTGTGGAGGGAGCCACTGATACTGGCTGACAGTCAAGGAGGAGGGGCCAGCACAGGAGTCGGCAAAGGTTGCTGACCCCTGCTATAGAGCATGGGGCTGCTCCATCCAAAACCCTGGAGTGCAGCGATCCTGGGCTGCAGCGATCCCCTGCTGTCCTGTGCCTTGCAAAGACAAGTTGGTGCTCCAGGTCATGACGGGGCCGTCAGCCCCAGCCGCCGGCCCCACTTCCAGGTCTCCTCCCTGCCCCCACCCGCTGGCTGAGTTGTCAGGGTGGCGGCTTGGCTGCTCTCCCAGGAGCTGTGGCGCTATGCAAATTGGATGGGTTGTTAATCATGTAAAAATGTCACAATTATCATATCTTTCCGAGAGGGCCTAATGAAGGCGTCTGCAGCGGGTGTGAGCTGGGGAAATGGGCGAAAGCTGCCACTTCGTCTCCCAAGCAGCACCCACTGGGCTCTGTGGGGGAGATGGGCACGAAGCGGGTGCAGGGCACGGCTGGCGCCCTGGGGGAGACCGATGCTGGGGCAGTAGTAAGACGCTCTGGCCCCGTGACACGACAGGGGCACTGTGACAAGGGTCGGCTCTCATCTGGCCATGGGAACGCCTGGGAACAGTGACAGTAGGCAGAGAGGGTCCTGGGTCTGCCGTTGTACCACCGCGTGCCTGTGACTGTGCCTTGGCTTCCCCATCTGTAAGATGATGAGACTTTGCTCTGGTTGTAACATGCAGCGAGCTGACAGAGACCAGAAAGCTCCTGGGGCTACCAGACCCCCAGTTGCCTGAAATAGTGGGGGTGGTACAGTGGGATCTGGGCATCTGATACAATTGCCACCCCCACCCTTCAGAAAGAACCACAACATGCCATGGCCAAAGCCTGGTCCCCGAAGAACCAGTGTCCCAGCCTGGCTGTTCCTGTGAACTGGGCCACAGCCACCTGGCCCTGATGTGTCTGGGAGTCCAGATGGGGCCTCAGACACGCTACACGCTCCCGCCGATGCTGAGGCGGCCTGGGCTGACAGTCGGACAGGCCAGACTATGTCCCCGGGAACACATCACAATCACTAGGCAAGACCTCAGATGCAACAGGCAGGGACGAGCCCTCCTCCTGCCCCCTGAACCTCAGATGCTGCATCCACCTTTGCCACCACAATGCTGCCCACTGAACCCATGTAACACTGCCACGGCCCACTACCAGTGCCAGGGACAGCGATGCCCCCACTCCACTCACTCCCCCAAACATCTAAGCACTCTGCTGGAGGCTGCACGCTGCAACGGCTGGAGACGGCCGAGGTGCTAACGAAAGGGAGAAGGTGCCGCTTTTTGGCTCCCTTCTGCTGTGTGCAGGGTGAGAGCAGCTCCAAGAGGCACCAGAGTGCCAGAATCCTGTGAGACCAGGGGGAATTGCTCCTACTTCTCCCAGGCCCTGTAGAAAATCCTACAGCTGTCAGGTGCTCTAGTGCCACAGACACACCCCTCCCAAGAGTGGAGAAAGCTGACCCCTGTCCTGAGCCTTTTGGCAGGGCTCTTGTCCCACCAGCACATTCCCCAGGGCTGGACCCACAGCCATTCTGTGGGAGGTGCGTCAAGAGGGGGCCGTGTCTCAATTTGGTTCTCCCTCCACGGCCATGGGAATTAATAAGCTGGTTAGAATCAGAGCTTCCTGTCTGAGCCTTCATGAATCCCCTTGGTCCGGTCCAGCAATCCCCATGGGGTCAGAGGCCTGAACTCAGGCGTGTCCAGAGGCCAGCATCCAGCTGGACAGAAGTGTGGGCAGGGGTCAGGAATGGGGGTGGCCCTGTGGGTCTGCCCCAGCCCTAACCATGTGGGTTCTGCAGTGGGTATCAGCTCCTGCTGCTGCAGGGCCACGTGTGGGACAGGGAGCCAGTGCCACAGGGACCTCTTGGGGAGTTTCATGCTGGTGAGAGGAGCCGGATCCACAGTCCTGGAGATGGGAGGAAACCATGTACCCACAGGCTGTGTGGACAGGGAAGATGTGCACAGGGCTTTCCTAGCCCTGTACGTACTGGCTACCCAGGGCCCCCAGAGCAGACCTGGCTGCAGCCTCTGCAATGAGAGAGGCCACACTCTGCCCCTGCCCCATGGCCTGGCAATGCAGAGATCCCATGCACATGAGCAGGATGGGGGGATCTGGCTGGAGGGCTGCTCTACTTCCATATGCAGGGCCTGGGCCCCCCTTGGAGGTGCAGGGGGGTCACCTGGAAGCGTCGCATGTCCCGGGGGTTCCCAGCATTCTTCAGGCAGTTCTGGTTGCACTTGAGAAAGAATTTGAGGAAAAACCTGTGAGAAAAGGGGCAAAATGCAGATATTTAGTGTGTGTGCGTGCGTGCGTGTGGATCAATCCTGTGTCTCCACTGCCCCCTTCTCACCCCTCATGTCCCAGAGAGAGTCCACTAGCCCCTCCCCTGACCCTCTGGTTGACCAGGGCTGGGCCAGCACCCTCGGGGGGATGTGGGAGCTAGCCATGTTCCCGGGGCCCTGGCTCCCTGGTGGGGGCCATGCAGCCTGGGCACGATGCCATGCCCCGAGACAGGGGACGACTCCTGGGTCCCTTCTGCCCAGGGGCAGTGGTGGGTGGTGAGTGGGTGGCCAGGGCTGACAGACCCATGGCCAGTAGCACCAATGTCCTCCATGCTCACAGGGACACCCCAGTACCTATGGCAGCCCCAGCCCCTGGCAGCCCGCGGGCTAACTCTCCCATTCTATCCCTCCCCACGGATATGCCACCAGTCACTGCTACCCAGTAAGTGCCGGCTGGCCCTTTAAGCAGTTTCTCCTCGGCCTCCCTCAGGGTATTGATCGCTCTCTGTGCGGCTGGCAGCTAATGGGTTTGATCGCTGCACAGGCCGATCAATCAGAGGATCCAAGCCGGGGGGATCCGGGTCCCCTGGGAGGGTGAGAGCTGGGATCAATGCGGAGGAGATGAAAGCAGGTATTCCAGGCACACGGCAGCTGGCAAAAGCCTTTGGCTGCAGACAGCACACGGGAGACCCAGCCACTTCCCCCGGCTGCTCCCACAGATGCAGCACAAATGGAGAAGGGGGGAACCCCAGGGGAGAGAGGGGCTGGGGGTGTGCAGATTTGTGCATGTGTGAATGAGTCAGGGGGAAGATCTGGACCTTGGGGCAGCGCAGCCTGGCCCTCTAGAGAGGAGTGGAGAGAGATGGATGGGGAGCGAGTTGAGCCCACTCCATCCCCAGCAGCTGCTCAGCCTGATGAAATATTCAGGATGCTGGGACAGGCCCCATAACGGCCACAACGCCCTCAGTAATTAATGGACCGGGGCTGTGCACAGGGCTGACCCCAGGCGAGAATGCCCACGGACCCAGCAACACTCTGATACCCCAAGATCTAGCAACATCTGGCACCCAGAGACCTACTGACACGCACACCCCAACACCACCAACATGCACACCCAAACACGACTGACACACCCATACCAATATGCACACCCAAACATGACTGATACACAAACCCCAACACAACCGACACATACTCCCCAACACCACTGACACACACATTCCAACACCACTGACACATACATGTCACCACCACCGACAAGCACCCCAACATACCCAACACATCCCCCAACACCATAGACACCCACACCTCAACACCTCTGACACACACACTCCAACACCACCGCCACGCACACCCCAACACAACCAACACACGCCCCTAACACAACTGACACACATGCCCCAACGCCACCAACATGCTAACTCCAACACCGACACACATACACCAACACCACTGACACCCCCCAACATACCCAACATGCACCCCAACACCATAGAAACCCACACCTCTATACAACTGACACTCATACTCCAAAACCCCAGGACCTAGCCACACCCACCCATCCAGCTCTCACAGCACACACAGACACCTAATCACATGCATCACCAGCCACAGGGAGATGTACAAACTATACCCCACACTTCTGGACACACCCTGGCACACCCAGGGATCTAGCAGCACACATCTATGCACGCACATCTACTAACGGAGATGTGATGCACCTACACACAGCCATCCTCAGAGGGAGCAATAAACCCACACACAACACACGCTGCATGCAGTCTTGTCCAGCCCCCACCCCAGCCCCAGGCTCCCACTCCAGCCCCATCACGAGATGCCCTCCCCACTCGCGTGTCTCCAGGTAATGTGACCATCCCGGGCTCCAGGGCCTGTGCCAGAACCCAGGACACGGCCCATTCTGGGTTAAAGCTGCCAGTTGCTGCTCCTCAGCACCTGTCCCAAACATCCCACCCAAGCAGTGAAAGAAGGTCCTGGTGGGAGGGAAGACACCATCCTGGGCCTCGTCTTCCAAAGCCCTCAGCTTGCCATGACAGACTTGGCCTGCCACCTCCCACTGTGCCTGTCCCCAGGTCTCACTGATGCCCCTCGGAAAGCAGATGGCAGAGCTGGGAGCACCCACGTCACATGTGCCAGGCGAGATCTGCCACCCAAGTTGGCAGCATGTGATCCCAGAGCGAGCCACCAGGCTGCGCTGGGAGGGTGTCACTTGGGGACCAAGAGGGAGCTGGGCTGGGGCACCCTAGTGTTATGCGCAAGTCCTCAGCTCCTGGAGTCACGTGAAGGAATCAGAACCTCAGACGTCATTCACCGAGCTGCGGCTGACGCCTGCCTGAGCGTGCAGAGAACCTGAAACAGGCAGCTGGATGGGGTGGTAACTCCCAGCCTGTTAACCCAGGGACACTGCCCACAGCAGCCCAGCACAGATCGTGCACGGCAGGAGGGGACATGAGCACCCTCAGGAAAGCAGATGCTCCCTGGCTGCTGGCCTGGGTTAGTCCCCCTGCTGCCCTGGGCTTGGGGGACACTCGGTGTGGGTTAGCCTGGTTTATTTTGCCTCCAACTCTGCCTTTCTTCATTGCCACCTCTCCCCCCCAACACATCAGGGCCCACGGCCTGCTCCCTCCTCTCCTCCTCACTGGTCAGGACAGGATACTCTATGGCCAACAGGGCCCTCAGTGGGGCCCCTGGTCCCAGTGGGGGCCACAGGGCTATTCTAAGCTGATTATTAGCAAGCGGCCCCTTCCTTAGTGGTTGGGCTAGAGACGGCCAGGTGTGCAAGTGACACGGGGAGGGGACCCTTCGCCACCCCTGCTGATCATCAAAGCTGGCACCCTCCAGCCCCCACCCCTCACCAATGGGACCCCCACACCCAGGGCCAGGGGAGAGTCCCTGGCTGCCTGCAGGTACCAGGGCAGGGTTATGCAGCAGTAACATACCCTATGTGGGGGGGCCCCATGCAGCCCCCCCTTGGAATCTCACAGTCACAGAGGGACTAGAACCTGAACCCCTAAACCAACTGCCCAGGCCTCAGCCACAGCAGCTGAAGGAGACTCTCCTCCGCTAGCAATGCAGGGCCTATGAGACACAGTGGGGCCATTCTGATTCCACTCAGCAGAGGGCACTGGTGACACACGCACACTAGCCAGCGTTCTGGACTGTCACGCCCATCTCGCAGCTGGGGACACTGAGGTGCAGAGAGGGGAGGAACGTGCCTGACAGAGTCCAGGTTAGAATGTGGGTCACTCCTGTCAGTCAGCGCCCAAAACCAGGTTAGACGGGAGGATTAGAACGCAGGCTGCTGACCTACCCGCTCGCACAGCCTCAGGGGGAGGGGGTGAGGCCCCCTTGAGCCAGGGCTTCTGCTAGGGCCTCACTAGTGCCTACAGCTTGCCTGAGAAGACTCATCCTGCTCCCCAGAGGCCCCCCTCCAGCTCCCGGGAACTCCTGCCAGCTTCCCTGCTCCTGGCAGTGCTCCGTGCCTCAGTTTCCCCTCCTGCCTTTTGCTGGGTCTGTTGGGGAGAGGTCCTTCTCTCACCACACACCTGTGCTGCTGGTTCTGATTTCAGCCAAGACCCCTAAGTGCTTCTGTGACACAAATCCTGCCACCCCAATAATCAATCCACCCCTCCCGCTGTGCTCCTCCTTAGTCAGGGCATCCTGATGTCCATGCGAGCTGCTCACAAGGGCTCTGTTCTCTGCCCAGACGGGTTAGCCACGGCCTGGGGCCAGGTGAGTGGGGCTCCCCTCCGCAACACATGGGCCAGCACCTCACACATCAGGATGTGTCTCCCTCTGAGGTGTGTGCTCGGCCCTAGCTCCCATGGAGGACTGGGTGCAGGGGGGCTGGGACCGCGGCTGCTCTGCCACTTCCATCCCTCCACCTCCTCATTAGCAGCCCCACTTCTTTCGGTTTTGGGCTTGCCCTCCTCATTCAGTCCAGGGCCCCTGATCCTGACCCACAGCCCCCTGCTAGCCCAGCACATCTACCCCTCAGTGCTGGCAAGCCCCATTCCAACCCACAGCCCTCTGCTTGCCCAGCCCCAGACCCCCAACTCTGACAACCCCCATCCCCATCCACCATCCCTGCTAGCCCAGCCCTGGACCCCTAGCTCTGACAACCCCCTTTCCAACCCACAGCCCCCTGCTAGCCAAGCTCATCTGCCCCTCAGCTCTGCCAACCCCCATCCCGACCCACAGCCCCTACTAGCCCAGCTCATCTGCCCCCCAGCTCTGAGAATGCCCATCCTGATCCACAGCCCCCTGCTAGCCCAAGTCCTGCCCCCCCCCCAGCTCTGCCGACTCCCCATCCAAACCCACAGCCTCCTGCTAGCGCAGCCCTGGGCTTCCCCATGACAATGCTGACAGTGCTCCTCAAACCCACCAAACACCAGCCCCAGCTGTTTTCTCCCCCCCATTCCAGCTTTCCAGTTTGTGCCCCACTGCTGGGAAGGGGCAGAGCTGGGAAGGGAGTGGAGCAGACCACCAGGCAGACTGTGGGGAAGGAGGAAAGGGGCAGGAGAGGCAGCCAGGGGACGCGGCATGGGGTGGGCAGCTGGCGAAGGGGCAGAAGACGGAAGGGGGGTGAGGAAAGGCAGCTGATGGGGGCTGGCTCTACTGAGGATCCCAGTGTGATCCATGTAGCGGCAGTCCCATTAGTGGCTGACTGAGCGGCAGTGGGTCTGGAGGGCAGGAAGGGCCCAGAGGAGCTGGGGTCACAGCCACCAGCCGGAGGCAGCCTGGATGGGGTGTCGCTGTGCCCTGAGTTACACCTGGGGGACCCCAATGGTGGTGACAGCTCCCACCAGGAGCATGGACCTCAGGCCTCTCAAGCCCCCAGGTTAGTTGCACCAGGAGCATAGAAGGAAAGTCTGCGAGGGGATGGAGCCTGTCGCCCCCAGCGCACCCCAGGGTGTGAGTTAGGAGTCTCTGAGTGTGTGTGTGGGGGGGGTCAGTCTCTGGATTGGTAGCTGCACCTCAAAACCTATGGGTCCTGCTGGTACCCCCTGTCCCCATCAGCTGGATGGGCCAAGGGGAGGGGTTTGCCTGTGCTAAGTCACGGGGGGCCCATTGCTGGGGTGCATGGAAGGAGCAGGCCTGACCACTGGCCTCACACCCCAGCACATTTCCCGGGGACAAAGGTTACCCCCACAGGTAACTGTTCCCCATGGGCTTCCCCTCTTACTGCAGTGCCTGCCACCAGAGAGCTCCAGGCCACCAGCTGGTTGATCCCCGGATCCCTGGCTATCCCTTCCTGTTCCAGCTGGGCCCGGGCCGGGAACAATTCGATCCCACCCATGAGGGCCCAAGACTGAGACTGATCTTTGGCTACCAGTGGTGGATATCCCAGTGGCCTGAGAAGGGAGGGTGGGTGCAGGGGGCTCTGGGTTATTACAGAGACTTCTTCCGTGGGTGACTGGCTGGTGAGTCTTGCCCACCTGCTCAGTGTTTAACTGATTACCAGCTCTGGGGTCAAGAAGGAGTTTTCTTCCAGGGCTGATTGGCTAGGGCACTCCAGGTTTTTTGCCCTCCTCTGTAGCATGGAGCACAACTCACGTGCTGGTGGATTCTCTGTACCTTAAAGCCTTTAAACTATGATTTGAGGAGTGGAATAACTCAGTCCTAGGATATAGAGGTTAATTACAGGAGTGGGTGGGTGAAGTCCTGTGGCCTGCATTGTGCAGGATGTCAGACTAGATGATCCTATTGAACCTTCTGACCTTAGAGTCTGTGAATCTATAAGGCTGGAGTGGCCAAACTTACAGAACTCAAGGGCCACACAAGTTGGTTATTAAACTTTCAAGAGCCCACACTGAGGCATATAGCCGTATGCTTTTACCTACTCCAAAATTATTAAGTTTAAAATTCATTGCACACTTTATCATAAAAAGAGGGCAAATATTGATCCTACCAATGTCAGATACTAAGAATGACTTAACGTTACCATGAAAACTAGGCCTGTACAGTAAAAACTTAGCTGTCGCTCGATGTAGAAGACTGCAGGGTAGTGGCAAGTTTTTCAAAATCCCGAGCATGCTGCACTTCTCCCCATCGTCCCCGACCATGCCCTGTTTCTCTGCAAAAATGCTGCTGCTTCTCCCCACCATCCTGACCCCATCCCAAATCCCCAGGCCTTGATGCTGGCTCCTCCAGGCATGCTCAGAGCAGGAGATTTAAAACTCTTAGGCTGGGGCTAATTTCCTAAATTGATTTGCTGATGTTCTTCCGGGAGCTGCACTGTTTCATTCAAAAGCCGCATGTGGCTCCTGAGCCACAGTTTGCCCACACCTGCTATAAGGCCAGCTGCACTCCTGGGGCCCAGCTGTCACAGAGGAGGGACAGGGAGACCCAACTGGCTCAGGCCAGGACCAAGACGCAAACAGCAGGGAAGCCAAGAGATCAGTGAGGGAGATGGGAAAAGTGGAGCCAAAGAAAGTGGAGGCTGGGGAGCTTACCTGGGTTGTCACAGCAGACAGCACCTGGGATATCAGAATAGACAGGATGAAGCCTGGGCAGATGAACCAATGTGCAGTGGATCCAGGTGTCAAAAGAGATGGGCTCACACAGGCCTTTCCCAGCCCTCTTCCCTGTCATGCTACCAACAACTTCCCCACGACCCCACCAGCTCCCCTCTCTGGCCGCAAAGCACATGCAGGCTGTTCCCAAGGCCTTGTCACCCCCATTCTACTCTCACGGCTCCTCTCCCCACATCTGTGCCATAGCCCCACAGCTCCTGGCACCTCCATGTTCCCCCAAAGTATCGCACGGCAGGGCTGGGTTCAAGGGACACTCCAAGGTGTCACCTCTAGTATGAACGAAATGACCAGTGACTTCGGTGGACCTGGTCTCTCTTCTTGTGGAGGGCCAGGACTCAGCAAGATTAAAACAGGGACTGGACTTTTCTGAGGGTAACAAAAATATTCACAGTGAGCCTAACTAACTGCCCAAGTTCCATGGGGATATTAAACATCCTACTTCGGCTCAGCCAGTCTCTTCACTACACAAGCTCACTGCGCGGGAGATGTCTTCCGGTGCACAGAGCCTGATGAGATTCAGCCAAGGTGCTGAAGAAAGTAGCAGAAGTAGTCGGGGCACCCCTAGCTATTGTCTTCAAGAACTCAGGGTGGATGGGTGAGGCCCCAGAGAACTGGGAAAGAGCAAACCCTGTACCGATCTCACGGAAGAGAGAGAAAGAGAGACTGGGGAATCACAGCCTAGCTTTGATGTTGAGAAAGACACAGGAACAAATCACAAAACAATTCATTGTGAACATTGGGTGGACAATAGGGTTATAAGGAGAAGCCAGCACAGATTAGTTAGGAACAAATCATGCCACATCAATCTCATTTCCTCCCTTAATGGGTTACTAGATCAGGGAGCAGTAGACACGATGTATCTTGAGCTCAGTCTTTTTGACACAGCCCCACACGACATTCTCATAAGCAAATCAGGGGAATGTGGTTTAAATGATATGACTCCAATGTGGGTGCACAACGGGATGGAAGAGTAGCTATCAAGGGTTCACTGTCAATGTGGGAGGATTTATCTAGTTGGATCCTGCCAGCATTGGCCCAGGGTCTGTTAATCTTCAGTGATTTCATTCATGGGGCCAAGAGAACATGACTATATTTGAGATGGCCCCAAGCCGGGTGGGGCTGCCAGCACTTAGAGGGCCAGATTACAAGTCAGGAGGACAGTGACAAAATAGAGAACTGGGCTGAAATCAACAAGGTGCAATTCAGTAAAGGCAAGTGCAAAGTACTTCACTTAGGAAGGAAAAATTAACTATACCACCACAAAACAAGGACTGATGGGAGCACGATTGGAAAGCATCGGGTGTGCAGTGGATCATAGACTCACTATGAGCAAACTGTGTGATGCAGTCCCAACCAGGGCTGTAACTGCCGAGGGGCAAGCAGGACTTTGCCTTGGGTGCACTGGAGCGGCTCCACTGAGCTGCTCCATTAAAGGTTGGGTTCCTTGCTGCTCACTCCAGGCGCCAGCCATTGTAAGGGGCACGTTCCAATTGGCACATGCCCCGGGCACCGAATTCTTTAGTTACAGCTCTGGGCCCAACAAGGCAACCAACATACTGGGTGTGCTAACAGCAGCGTGGTCGGTAACTGATGCCTTCTCCTCAGCACTGTCTGGTAAGGCCCCAGCAGGAGGATTGTGTCCAATTCTGTGTGGAGCTCTTAGGAAAGATGCAGATAAACTGGAGAGTCCAAAAAAGAGCAAGAAAAATGAGGGAAGGCTTAGAAATCCTGTGGTAGCCGTGAAGGTTAAAAGCCAGGGTATGTTCAGTCCTGAGAAAGATGAATCTGGAGGGAGGGGGAGCTGGTAACAGCCTTCAAGTCTGAGAAGGGCAGTCTTCAAGAGGACGGGGTCATCTGTCCTCCCTGTCCACTGACTGCAGGACAAGAAGTAACAGGAACGCTGCACAGCCAGGGCCCTTTTGGCTCGCTCTAGCTCTCAGGAAACTGAGCTCCAGCCCAGGCATCCGAGGGAGCTTGGGGAATCCCAGACTCGAGAACAGGTTGAACAAACACCTCTTGAGGATGGCCCTGCTTGGTTTGTGGGTCCTGCCTCAGTGTGGGAACTTGACAACTTCCCTTCCAGCCCTGCCTGTTGAGGATCTATGAATGCAGGGAGCAGATGATCCCAAAACTGCTCCTGTGGGCTTCCTGCATTTTCCTCGGCACCATCTCCTGCTGCCCGTGGTCAGAGCCTGTTTACTCGGACCTGATGCAGACTGGCAGGTCCCACGTTCCTTGTCTCTGCCCTGGTCTGCCCCACCCCCTGCTTCAGCACCAAATCCTGTCTCCATCTGTTCTGTCTGCCCCGCTGCTCCCCTAGGGCGCCACTACGCCAGGGAGATCCTTCTCGAGGCCTGCCCTCCCCGCCCACCCACCTTGTGCTTTCCCAAGCCAGACACAGTGAGTCCCTGACCTGCCCTCCTTGCTCCAGGGCTCAGCCCTCGCAACGGATGCCAGGGGTACGACCAGCTCCCCCATCTGGACTGGGCCCACCTGCACAGCAGGCAGGAGAGGAACATAAGGCAACCTGGGCAGAACCTCACTAACATCACTTTCGTGCTGTCCTCATCTCTCCACTCAGCACCCTACACCCGCTGACCCCACCCCACAAGCACAGCACTCCCATACCCCCACACCCTTGCCCCATTCTCCTGGCTGTCTCCATGCTAGAACACATGAATGGCACGCTGGGTCAGACCCTTCAGGACCCAGACTGACACGTGGTGGCACCTGTCCATGCCCACCCTGGAAGCCCTTATGCAGCTGCTGGCTCTGCTCTGCCTGCTCCTGGGCAGCACCTCTGACACCATCGACCTTACAGACCAGGGGCGGCCAAACTTATGGAACTCAAGAGCCACACAAGCTGATTATTAAACCTTCAAGACCCACACTGAGGGATATAGCCACATACTTTTTCCTACTAAATTGATTTGCTGACGTTCTTCCGCAAGCCACACTTTTTCATTCAAGAGCCACATGTGGCTCCCAAGCCGCAGTTTGGCCAAGTCTGTTATAGACACAGTCTCTCTCAGAGCTGCAACCGCCCACTGCCATTCAGCTAGGACCGCTTCGCCCTGCATATGCAGTCCTACCCCGCGTCAGTGTGAGCAGGGCCCAGGTAAGTGGGCGATTCCTTCCCAGGAAGAGTCAATCAGGCCAACTAACCACACGGGAAATCCAAACCTGTCTCAGGGAATCCAAGGAAGGGATAAAAGAGAAATCTCTCTCCCTGCGTCTCCCCCAACAGGACAGTAATATTCCACCTTTTAAGGATAACCATGTGCAGCAAATAACCTGAGAGCAAGCAAGAGCGTGAAGGACAGAGTGAGGGAAAGAGACACGGGCACCTCGATGATGAGGATCCTGTCCCAGCAATCCTTCCAGGTGGTAATCACAGACAGGAAGGAATGCAGACATGGGGAGTGGGGAACGATTTCTCCTCCCTGTCCCGGGCAGGATCCAAGATTGACAGCAGATCCTCCAGTCACCCCCCCACGGCTGCTCTCACCCCCCTCCGGCACCGCCAACTTTGACTAAGAGGAGAGGGGGGAAAAATAATAATAAAACCACGTCGGACTTCTTCACCTCCTCAAGCGGCAGCCGCGCATATGGGCCCGGGAGTTAAAAATAAAGACAATGTGCATACATTAGCATCTATAATACGCTGCGCTCCCCATTTAATATGCAAATTCCCAGCAACGCTGCCGAACACCTTCTGTTCCGAGTGCATAAATTTGAATTTGCAATTAGAATAATCTTGTATAATTAATGAAAAGCGTCAATTTTAGCTCCTAAGTAATTTGATTAACATGTTGATAGGGCACTTATCGGGCTCTCTAAACCAGTGGGGCTGGGCGTCAGAGAGCGCAGGAGCCGGGCGGCAAGGGGAAGAGGAGGCTGGAGGAAGGGGGTGGGGTGGGGCCAGGGAGGGAGACGGCTGCCCCCCAGCTAACCTGAGCAAGGCCGAGGTTGCTAGCGGAGCGTGAAGGATGGATGAAAAGGGGCAGGGAGAGCGAGAGAGGAGGATGGAACTAAGGGAAACCACGTGGAAAATCAGGGACAAGGCTTTATTTTAAGGGCTCTTTTAGGGAAACACCCTTTCTCCTTGGCTGGGGATTGCCCGACCCCATAGGGCCTGGCGGAGGCGTAGGGTGAGGGCTGAGCGGGGCCGGGGGGGAGCAGAGTGGGCAGCAGAGAGATTCTCCAGCCCTTCGGGGGCAACGAGTCGGAAACCCTGAAGGCCCAGCGACTGAAGGAGTCACGGAGGCCTGCCTTGCTGGGGGATGCGGCAGCCTCTGGGGAAAGCCTTGCGGTGTGACGCCAAGGGCTGTGCTGGCCCCATAGGCAGGGAGGGTCCTTCACTCCAGGCCAGATGGGCTTGAACCAGGCAAAGGGGTGAGGGATATGGGTGGGAGCAGGCTGAATCCAGGAGCCTCCTGCAGCCTGAATACTTCTCCCTCCCCGGTTCTCCTGGGAACCACCGCTGGGCTGGGCCCCTCAACCGACAGGGGAACCACCATTAGGCCAGGGTCTTCAGCTACAGCCCCCCTGCGCCCAGACCTGGAAACCCAGAGAAGAAATGACTGAAGTCATTGAGCTGTGAGTTTGCCATCCCCAGCTGCCCCCCAGCTCTGACTCCCCAAACAGGGAAGAGGCACAGAGGCTGGGTGCAGACAGTGTTGCTGGGGGAGTGAACAGCCCCAGCGAGGATGGGAAAAGGTCCTTTGGGGGATGTTTCTGAGTGCACAGTGGGCATGGCGGGGGTAGGAGAGGGGTCTGCTGGAACCAGTTTGCTTTGCAGTTAGGTCAGAGGGGAGCCTGAGCCCCAACAGACCCGCCAGCTGCTCCTTCCTCCCCGGGTAATCCTGAGCCAATCCCCAGAACCGCTCTGGCTCCAGATCCAGTGCACATTCGCCTGGAGTGGCTTAGATGCCATCTCTGCTGGCAGAGGGGAGGTATGGAGGGAAAGCGGAGGAGGAGTGGGAAGGATAAAGAGCATGGCGACACTCTCCTTTAGGGGGTGCAGCTAGGAGGAAGGACTGGCGGGAGGTGGGTTTCTCTTCAGAGGAGATAGCATGCCCAAGGTTACCCAAGATCCCAAAGCACTGCACAGACTCGGAGGACGTCATGGGGGGGGCGGTTAGTAGCCCCACTCTTCTAAGCCAGGCCCTAGAGGGATCTGTTGGGCCACACATGAGCAGAACCAGTTGTACAGCTCCTCTGTGTGCTAGCAGCTCAACACCCCAACACTGTGGTGTGGCGCCAGCTAGCTGGATCCGAATCAAAGGAAGAGTGCCCGTGCCTCAACTGCTAAGAACGTGGCACACCACACATGAGATTTTCTGGAGAGGTTCCCCTGTCTGAATGTTATCCCAGCATCAAGAGCCAGCCTTCAGCTGAAGGAAACTTGCTGGGCAGGAGAAAGAGCCAGAGCTAACCCAGAAAGAGCGATAAGCTGGTGGGAAAGGGGAGAAGCCAGAACATCTGGATGGAGATGGTGGGGGAGGAATTGGCTTGTGAAACTGAAAGGAAGCGGAGAAATTGCAGTTAATCTTGGATCCTGGCAGGGGGAATGTTTGGAGAGGCCAGTGCAGAACAGGGGCTTTGGCACCTTGTGAGACAGAAGACAATAGGAAGCTTCTTGTCTGTCAGGAGGGAGAGACAAAATTTTCCCCCGTGATCAGTGGTTTGGAAGCAGCGTCACAGGGAAGAGGTGATGTGGTGATAGGCAGGAAGGGGGAGATGTGGCGGGAGGAGAGTGGGGGAAAGATGCCATAGTGTTTTCCAAGGAGAACAAAAGGTTTTGTTTCTTCTTGGGTGGAAAGGAGAAAGGCCAACAGAACAGGTCAGTGATCCCAGAGTCCCTCGCATGGGACCTCCAGTGGGACACAGCCACAGGGATTTCCATGAAGGTCAGGAGGGGTTTGGGGCCTATGAACATTGTGTGGAATTATACCCCAGAATATCTTTGTGTCATTCCAGGTCCTGACAGCAGGATATTAACCAACATCCTGGCCAAGATCCAGCTCCTATCTCCTTGGGATACTCCATTTCCTGTTTCAGGCTGTTTCATAGCATGATTCAGCCCAGAGACAACTGCTTTTCACTGTTGGTGGTGAGGCCAATCCCCTGGGGATCCTGTGGTCCTGTTACTCCTCAAGCAGGTTGCAACCCCCTCTCTTTTATCCCTCGGCAGACACAGCTTCTTGAAATGTTTTATTGACTCCAAGGATTCACGTCGGCACTTCATTTTCAAGACTGGCTGGAGTTGCACGGGTTCTTTGTGTCTGGTCTTGTCATCTGCTCCATGGTGGATGTTAGCTAGCAAATCCCTTCAGTGTGATTGGGCATCCCTGCAGCATTGCTGTCGTGGACAACCAGTGTGGTTCAAACGTCTTCCTCTGCAGGTTGGTGGGCAAAGGCCACACCCAATGGGCATCGCGTGTCTGTGGGGATACTCTTGGAGAGGGAGCACAGATGCGCTGTTAGTCCACAGCCAACATCCTTCAGGACAAGAATGCAGCCCTGTCTGTCTTGCCCTTCCACAGCTCCAGAGCTCTTGGCAGATATTTCAGCTTTTCTCTCCAGGCACTCCTGGGCAGCAGAGTGGCTCACACCCTGGACACTGGGAGGGGAGGTCTGGATATCAGTGACTCCCTCACAGTCATGCAGGCAACTGGGAACTGACTCCCAAATTCCCCAATTCCCACCGGGGTCTTCTCCTCACAGAAGAGCCTGTTGCTGCTGCTGTGGTGCCCAGTGCACCCTGTGTCCACCTGACTCCGAAGAAAGGCAGAAGGGGGGGTATGAATGTCAGCTGAGACATCTTCCCAGGCAGGCTGTGGTAGGTGGGATCTCCACTCCATCTTCCTGCCTCCATTCCCCAGCTAGCCCCAGTGCGGATTGTCCTGTGCCTGGCCCAGCTTCAGGGAAGGCGATGGCTCCCCAGGGCTCAAAGCCCTCCACGGCTCAGGCTTGTGAAACTCACTCAGCGACTGTCCGCAACCACAGTGGCACAAGACTGCTCCTGGAGGCTGCCTGGCTGGGTACCATCTTGGAGGGAGTCAGCAAGCCTCAGAGGGTCCCTCAGGCCCCCCACCCCTTGACTGGGCTCATGGAAGGTTAAAGAAGATCCATGCAAGAGGCCGGAGCCTGTCACGGCTGGGAGCCAGGGAGACGCATGCCTACGCCGACCCATCAGCCTCATTCCTCCCTTTGCCGCTACTCTGGAGCACCCAACATGGCACCCCTTCTCTCAGCAACAGCACTGCACCCCAACCCTGAGCATTAAGTATACCTCAGCTTCTCACCAGCTCCCTCCCTGGTGCCAGCCCACCAAGGAGTCAGAGATCTTGCTGCTCCCTCGGTGTCTGGCCCTCACTGCTTGCAAGCAGACAAACCACACCTTCCCTCCCTGGGCCATGCCAGGGCAGGAAGAACTCGGCAGAGGAACCACCAGTCGGAGTCTGACCAGATCACACCAAAGGGACATCCAGCTGCCTTCCACGGGCCCAACCCAGACAGCCTAGGGGGAAAGCCAGGCTTCAATGAAGTCACTGGAAAACTTTGCTGTTGCAGTATGACCTGATCCCATGTCTTACACTCCCCTGCATTTATTTTCATCCAGTTCTTTAAGTTCTCCCTCTTCAAAGCATCTGATGAAGTGGGATATTCTCCTATGAAAGCTCACACGATAAATCCAGGAGGCTGGACTTGATGATCTCATGAGGTCCCTTCCAACCCTATGATTCGATTCTATTCTAAATAAATCTGTTAGTCTTTCAGTGCCACAAGACTCCTCGCTTTTTTTGCTTTACTAGACTAACACGGCTGCCCCTTTGGAACCTGGAAAACTCCCGTGACCCTCTGAGCCCACCGCCTGGCCACACACCCAGCCATCTCACTGCACCCAATGCTCTGCTGCCACTGCAGTTACCCAAGGGGGCCACGTGAGTCCTGTGAAAGCTAATGACAGGCGGGCTGTCGGTATCACTGTACAATGCCAGTGGAAACGCTGCACGGGAAGTGAGGAAGGCCTTTGTGTGCTGTCACTGGAACAGGAGAAGTAGGGAAGGAGCCTGGGGTGAGAAAAACCATCTCAGACAGAGACTGGATCTTGGGAGATGGCGTTTTCCAGGTGTGGTTTTCCTTATAACCTTCTCTGCCGCTCTCCTTGTCACCTGGTCTCTCCTTGCACTGCTCTTGGGTTAATAAACGTGCCAGGGGTCTGCTGAAGTTCCTCAGGTCGGGGTCACTCAGGGGAGGCTGGGCCTACGTAGCTGCCAGGTTGGAGCGTTCTCCTGTCTCTGTGCAGGTGGTTAACACCACACGTCCTCTGGAGGGACTCAGCAAGAGGACCTGGTCCCTGCTTGGGGGCAGTCTGGGGCCAGTTCAGGGCTGGTGGGGACCAAGGCTGGCCTGCCAGGAGTAATCTGGCTGGGCAGAGCCGGGGCAAAGCTCAGGAGCTGCTGGGGTCAGGGTTGTGGATGAAAGCTGCAGGCAGACAGTGACTGCAGCCCTTCCAGACTTGGCTGGGCCTGTGACGTCCCATCCTCACTGACGTCCCTTCTCTGACGTCCCTCCTCTGACGTCCCACTGTCCCAGAACCAGCCCAGCACTCCACCTTCCTGCAGATCAACGCAATATCTACAGATGGTTAATTGCTCCCCACCAAGTGCGGACAAGTTGATCTGCTTGCCCAGGGCTTCTCACAGCCAGACCAATGGACCCCAGACCCAGTGCAAGCCCCCAGCACCACCCAGGACACTCAGGCCACCCTAGACCCGAGGAGGTGCTGTGTCCATTCTAGTTGTGTCAAGCTCATGGGGAAAATTCCCTGAGTGCATCCAGCAACTCTGGGGCACAGACTGCGTTGGAGGCCCCAGACAACACTGGCTGCTAGAAAAGCTGATGCCGATGTAGCCTGACCAGGCCACAAAGCTCATGGGACTTGACTGCAGTAATGGCTTGTGCGGGTTTCTGCTTGAGCTGGAAATTACCACTCTGGCAGCAATGTCAACACAGCCATGGACTGTCTCCTGCCATTAGAGTCCCTGTAGGCGACTGGCCCCAGCATCCCTCCTCCACGAGCTGTGCCACCCACGGCAGCCACAGGAATAGGTTAGAGATGCCAGGGCCACAGGCCTGCTGTAGGGTTGGGCTGCGGTGGATCAGCCAGCCCCAGCCTGAGCCCAGTGGCTCATGTTTGGTGAACATGTCCTGCAGAAAAGCAGCCAGCCTTGACCCAAAGACAGCAAGAGACAGAGAGTCTCCCATTTCATGGCAGCCTCTTCCAGTCGGCTTCACAGTGAAAAACCTCAGCCTTTTTCTAACCAGAGTATGTCTGACTTCAGCAGTGTGCCCTTAGGCCTCAGCCTGCCTTGCACTGCTAGGTCACAGAGCCCACCCAGTAACAAAGCCTGAATAAGGGGATGTGCAGGAGCCAGACCTGACTACGGCCCTCACTGTCACTGGAGAGAAGAGTCCTCACTGTGTAAGGACCCAGCCGGCTCACTCATTTCTCCAATGAGTTCTTCACACACCTACACTCTGTCACACACACACACTTTCCCCCTCCAAACGACTCCAAAAGCTCCATGAACTAACCCTGTTGTTTCCCTTCCTCACTGAGAAGTGAGGGAGAGTGGGACCGTTCTGCATGAGTGATTTCCATCCTCAATGGAAGACACAGCCCCTACCCCAGACAGCTCCCAATCCGAACAGGCCTCTATCTGACACACGGCAAGCGGCGGATTGGTGTTGCCCATTCAGCCCTGGCACAAGTCACAGCAAGTGGTGACAGCAAGGCTCACTGTCCTCTAGCTCTGCACCTGGGGTGGCTTGGCTCGCACTGAGCTTAGCCCAGCTCCCAGGGCTCTCAGCCTTCCACGCCCTTATTGCCGGTTTCTTGGAGCTTTAATGACATGATGCAAACCTGCAAAGGCACTGCAACTGTGCCAGGGCAAGGTAAACTGGAACTAAGCCTAATGTGTTACTCTGGCTGCTTCCACTCCTGGATATTCACAAGGGCAACAGAGAGCAGGGACTGGCTAGAGGCAATTAGGGAGGGAGACAGATGACTGGATGTGCACAAGGACAGACAGACAGTGTGCCCTCCCCAGGATGAGCAGCGGGTCTGTGCAATCTCCCTGTCCAAACACCCTTCCTGGTGCCCCAGAGGGCTCTGCGTATGCTCCCTGCACTGGAGCTCAAGGGGTTAAGGCGCCCACGTCCTGGGCGGGAGGGGCAAATGAAAGGCCTGTGCAAACAATGGGTGTGTGGACTGGCTTTAATGGATTTGATTCTTCTCCTTCTAATCTACTCTGCTGCCCTGTCAGCCCTTTTCTCTGGCCCCCAGTGGCAGAGGCTGAGTGACAGGACCCATCCCTCTGCTCCCGCCTCAAGAGGACACATCAGATGCTATCAGGGCGGACAAAACCCAGTGAAATGTCACCATGCTATCAGCACTTTCCATCGGGAAGGGCCTTTCTTCCCAGCCCTTTCTCCAGCCTTCAGAGAGGAAAGAGGGGAAGGAACTAGCACAGCTTGCTATTGCACACACAGAGACCCACACACTGGTGCACAGGCAATGACAAATGCACACAATGACATGGACATGCAGCACACTGAAACATTCAGACAACACTAGAACTGGTCTGAAATCAACAGAGTGGAACTTGGTAAAGACAAGTGCAAAGCAGTTCACATGGGAAGGAAAAAAATCTAAGGCATGGCTACAAAACTGGGAGGACCAGGCGGTCGCATGACTAGACAGGACCTGGGGGTTCCACTAGGTCACACACTGAACATGAGTCAGGAGCGTGAGGAGGTGCCAGAAAAGGCGAGGAGCATTCTGGGCTGTGCTAACAGCAGTGTCCTAGGTAAGACCGTCCCACGATGCTTGGCGCTGGCCAATTGTGGACACTGCACAGCACTGCAGGAAAGGGGAGGATAAACTGGAGAGAGGCCAGAGAGTAGCAATGAAAATGAAAAAGGTTTAGAAACCGGATGTCTGCCTGCCAGGAGCTGAGAGTGGACTCGATTAAATCACCCTGTTCTGTTGTTCCCTCTGGAGTGTCTGGCACAAATCCCTACTGGAGGACAGGACGTTGGGCTTGCCTGGCCATTGGTCTGACCTAGTCTGGATCTTCTAAAACTGACCATGGCCAGTCTTGATAAAAGACTGAGGGGGGACCCGGTACTGATCTTCAAATACATTCAGGGCTAGCACACAGAGGTGGGATCGGTTGTTCTCCGCGTCCCCTGGCAGCAGGACAAGACGTAAGGAGCTAGCTCCGTGGTGGGGCAATTCAGGTTAGAGATTTGGAACCGGGGGGTGAGCTCTGGACCTGGCATCTATGTTCCCTCTAAGCTGTGTGCATGTGGGCGTGCACACAGGTTGTGAAGCCTATGCACACAACAAAATAAAGCATGCACAAAAAAATTCAACAGTGCTAATATTTTTGTGCTACTTTAAAAAGGCAGTTTCAAATAGCATGTTTCAAGTAAGGTTTTGTGACTTATAAAATCATTTCCATCACCATATCAAAATAAAATTTAGATATTATTTGCATCAGATGCTTCATTGCGCTCACAAGTTTGAACGTACTCACTGGAGCGCACACATATTTGGATACTGGTTCTGAAAATTTGCACAAAAGAAATTTTTTGAGCACACAGACTATGAAAAATTAGGGGGAACATTGCCTGGCATCCCACAGAGTCTGAGGAATCCCCGTGACTGGATGGTTATAGGAACAGGTTGGACAGAGACCTGCCAGGGTGAGGCTGCTTTCTTTGGTCCTGCCCTGGGACATGAGGACATCTCAGGTCCCCTTCCAGCCCTACAGGTCTCTGATTCCCAAGCGCGCTCTCACACACACTAACACACTCTGACCTCACAGCCCCAGACACGTATGCAGACACAGACACACAGTGACATCGCTGCACCGACACGCACATGCCCTGACAGTGGGCCCCACCGATGGTCCTTCCCTGAACAGCAGTGAGGGCCCCGTTGAGCTGACCCAGCAGAGATGGGGTCCTGCAACATCCCAGGCTCCAGGGACCATGAGAGGTCCAGCCTCTAATTCGCACAAATCATCAAACGGGCCCGACATGGAGGCTCTGGGCCTGACCCTGACACTGCAGAGTAACCCACTGCCCCAGCCAGAACAAGTGGACCCAGCCCAGCCTGCACGCAACCTGCCTTGGCCTCAGGGTGGAGAGTGGAGCTGGACTGCCACTTCTTGGGACACTGTGGTCTGCCTCGCCCTGCTGATAATGTCTCCTTGAACCCCTCCATCCCATAACTGCAATGGGCACCTCCCACCTCCTATCACTGCCCTCTGTGATGGGGACAGCGTGAGCAAATCTAGTGGGAATGGTTCTGGGGGTGGTGGTGACAGCGCAGATCCACACTTGGGTTCACATCTACAGGGGGCTGTACTGCACCCAACGGGTGGGGGACGGCTGGCCTCCAAAGACTGACTCCAACCCCAGCCCACCGGGATTAACGGGCGGGGGGTCACCAATGCACGACGGTGCCCACTGAGCACCCTGACCCTCATGGACAGAAGGGGATTTCCACCTTCCTCTGAAATACCCACTGCTGGCCAGGTCCGGGAGGGGGTTACCAGACTACGTGGCCCTCTGGTCTGTCCTGATTGGCCAGGGAGGTCGGGATTCCACTGGAAACGGGTCATCGGTCTTTCCTGATTGCACAGGGATGTGGGGATCATGCTGGAGATGGTCCAAGGGCTTTGCTCTGCCATGATCCTGAAGTGTTCAGGACTGGAAATGAAGGCAGATTCTCCCTCACTTTCAAGGCAGAAAAGGCATCGGCACATCCCAGTGGCTCTGGGGTGCCCCACAGAGCAGGGGCTCAGCGTCTGACCAAGGACTGGCCAGAGGGGCTCAGAGCAAGGGCAGCAGGCCAGTGTCCCATGACCTCAGCTGGCCGTTTCGGGTCCTCCTGAGAAAGGCTGTCCCTGCGATCTGGGAACAGGACATGCAAAGTGCTTCCAGGCAGCATTTGGGGTGTACGGGCCTGGATGGGGGGGTCACACTCTCCCCTTTGCCAGGCTGCCACGCTCGCAGCTGCGCAGATTGGTGCTGGGGCCGAGGGACAGTGAGCAGTGATTTGCATGTGCAATTAGCTAAGGAGCTCCCTTCCCCTCGTCAGCACATCTGGCTCCCCACATCACACCTCATTTCTCAAACTGACAGATGGGCTCCTATTGCTTTCCCACAATGCTCCCTGGCATCCACACAATGCATTATCGGACTCCCCTTTTCTGCTCCACTCGTCCTCCCTCCCCCAGCTCCCCGTCCCCTTGAGATCTTCCCTACACAGAGGCAGAGGGGGCCATTGTGGCCCCTGACATACACCTTCCAGAGCCAGGGTGCCAGCCCGGGTTCCTGGCCACATCCCCATTCAGAAACCACTCCACACAGCTTGCCACTGAGGGGGACGGAAAGCCCCTTGCTGTTAGCCTGGGCCAGCAGACGGGAACCGCTGGCTAGCTCAGACCAGTGGCCCGTCTGTTCTCCTGTCCCCACCAGAGGTCAGAGCAGCAAATCAGAGCAAAGCAGAAGAACCAGACCACTGGTGACAACTATTGAACCATCTGCCCAGAGACCATAAGCTCCAGGGGCCATCCAGCCCACAGTCCAGTCTTTTGACAGGAGCTGGTGCCAGGTGCTGGAGAGGGAATGGACAGAGCGGGTGACCATCGAGTGACCCATCCATTGTCCAGCCTCAGCTTCTGGCAGCCAGAGGCTAGGGACATCCAGCGGCTGCGTCCAGCTTGGATAAACCCCTGATCACCTGGGATGCTCTCTGCTTGTAGCTGGAGGAGGCAGATTCCAGCTGTTATCAGATCTGCGCCTAGCAGCATGGATTTTCTCACGCCCCAGGTAAAGCCTCATCTGTCCATAATGCTATCTGAGCTCTGGCCACCACGGTGTCCTGCCGGGAGAAGAGCATTTCCCCATCGCTAGTTTGGAGTTACTGTCTTCCAGCCCGACTGAACGCGCTGCTCGCATCCTGAGCTGCCTGAGTCCCACCTGCCCAGTGTTTTGCACAGCACTGTCACTTCAGGATTTCCTTCAAGTATGGCAGCACCAAAAGGTCCCACTGCACTAGGTCCTGCATGCCCACAGAGATGGCCCCTGCCTGGAGCAACGTCCAGTCTATAGTGACAGGACAGGGAAAGAACGGGAAAGAAAATGGACCCAGCATCACACAGCAGAGCCAGGAACAGACTCCAGCTCTTCAGAGTGCTATCCTGCTGCCCTACCCACTGGGCAGTGCTGTCTATCACGTTCCCCCTTTGTCTTCTCCCTAAACTTCACAGGCAAAAGTGGCTCTTGCTTGCAAACACACAGCTTGGCAGCTGCTGCAGAGCCAAGGACACTGGAGTGAACCTCAATGAAACCACAGCATAGAAAAGGCACATCGAAAAGACAGTCAGACATGGCAAGAAGGGAGGCAATGAAGGAGAAGCAGATGGGGGAAAACATTGCACAGAGTTATCCGCAGCTCCCTCTGCAGGCTGTTATGGCACAGCGTGTGAGTGTGTGGCTTTAGCCAGCACCATACACATACACTCATGAGAGCGGTGAGTGTAACCAGAGGGCCAGGTTCTAGGACTTCCTCTGACCAGAAGCGACATCCTCCATGAGCAGTCCAGCTTTTTTCTTTTTGGCAGGCGGGCGGGAGGGAGGAGGGAGAGCAACACTCAGAGCAAAGGGTTATTCTCAGCAAGTGAGAACCCAGCCCAGAGCTTGAGCTTGACTTCTGAGTGCTGAACTGGGAAATTCCCTTGCCCAGATTTTTGTTTGGATGGAATTTCCTTCCTGGGATTTTAGAAAGAAACAGTCTATACTGGAAAAGGTTGGCTTGACACTCGGGATGCCAGAGCACCTAAGACATTCAGCAGGAACAATCCATTTCCCATAGAGTCGGGCAGATTTTGTCTCCCAAGATGCACAGCCAGTGACACTGTCCCAGTCACAATACCACACTGTGCCCGCAGAATTAGCCACACGCACACCACACAAGCTTGCTTAGTTGTGCACCTCACCACTCAGCCAAAAAAAACATCTGCACAACAGGTCACTGAACGGATCCCAGTTCCCTCAAATCACAACCTGTTTTCACCAAGACAGTCACAGATGTTCCCCTGCATGGAGCCAGTTTGTAACTTTCACTCTTTGGCTTTAAAGGTAGCAAAAACGTACGTTGCAGCAGTTCTTTGACAGTGGGGAAAGCGTGTGTGAGTTTTGGTATTGGTTGGTGTGGGGGATTTTGGTCATTTTACTCTTATTCCAGACCAGCTTATGGCTTTTACCCAACTTTCCCTGAAATACACACCTAGGGGCAGAACGCAACCACAGGGAATTGCAGCCTGAAAGATGCCAGTGGGGTAGCCATGTTAGTCTGTGTAGAGCAAAAACAATGAAAGTCCTGTGACACCTTAAAGACTAGCAGATTTCTTTGGCCATAAGCTTGAAAAATCAACTCTTCTCAGTGCTCCACGTCACTGAAAACAGGTGAAATGGCTGGAAATGGTTAAGCTGCTCCAGCTGACAGCTGTCACCACCACAACATCGGTGTTTCCTAGTGAGGTTGGATCAGGACAGCATGGTTGCCCCCTCGGGGCTTCCGTGTTGGAGTCCCTCAGATCCCACTAAAGTCATTTGATCTGGGTCACCTGGGAGTTCACAAGCAAAGGTAAATATTTCAAAGGCCCCACCTCACATGCAGCTGGGAGAGTCCAGGTCCAGACACCATCCATGGCTCCAAAACCTGAGTCATATCATATCATAGGGCTGGAAGGGACCTCATGAGATCATCAAGTCCAACCCCCTGGGAATTGAACCCAGGACCTTCTGCATGTTAAGCAGTGGTGTTAGCCACTACACTACATCACAGGGCCTCAGAGCTGAGTGGCTTAGGGCTGCCTACCTAGCCTTCAACCTCACACCACTCTGTGTCTATCCTTCCCGCACGGGCAGCGGCCAAAAGTCACAGACTCAGAAGATGAGAGCTGGAAGAGACTGCAGGAGGCCACCTAAACTCAGAGACTCCAAGGTCAGAAGGGACCAATCTGCCCATCTAGTTCAACCTCCTGCACAGTGCAGGCCACAAAACCTCACCCACCTACTCCTCCTGCAATAAACCTCTAACCTAAGACTGAGTTATCCAGTCCTCAAATCATGGTTTAATGACTTTAAGGCACAGAGAGTCCACCAGCAAATGAGCCGTGCCCCATGCTGCAGGGGAAAGTGAAACCCCCGCAGATCCTCTGCCAATCTGCGCTGAGGGAAAATTCCTTCCTGATCCCAATATGGCAATCAGTTAAAGCCTGAGCATGTGGATAAACTCATCAGCCAGACAGCCAGGAAAGAATCCTCTATACCTCAGAACCCAGCCACCAAACATCCCATCGGCATGTCCACCACCAAGAGTCAAAGATCAGTCAAACAAGGCCGTCCCATTATACCATCCCCTAGTCCAACCCATGCTCAGAGCAGGACCAGCCCCAACTAAATCAGCCCAGGCCCAGCCAGAGCTTTGTAAAGCCAAGCCTTAAAAAACCTGTAAGGATAGAGACTCTACCACCAACTTCCATGGCTAGCCCATTCCAGGGCTTCACCCCTCCTAGGGAAATAGGTTGTCTTAACACCATGTCATTGCCTTCTTGCTAGCGGTGTGGCAGTTTACATGCAATGAATCCAGGTGGTCTCAGCAATTTTCCCCCTGGAAACCCCAGCACTGCAATTGGCACCCTGGCAGGAAAGCACAGCCTGGCCTACGTGCTTCAGCACATCTGTACGTTCATGGCCCATGTCCTGAGTGGGTGCTTGTGCACAACTGCGTGAGGCACTGTGCTGCCACATGGCAAAGGCCGGGCATGTTTGTGTGACAGTTGCATGGGCACCACTGGCTACATCAGCCATGTTTGTGTGTTTGTACGTACAGGGCATGTTGGTGTCTGTATTGGGGTGTGAGGGTGCATCTGTGCATGGCATGGTGCATGGATGCTGGGTGTGTCCAAGCGGGCCAGACGTGCGACGTGTTGGAGCCTGTGCAGGGCATGTGCATGGAGTGCCTTCTCCTCGCATGGCGTGTCATGGGAACGGTAAGCCTGTGATGTGCATCGTGTGGCTCGCACCAGTCCCTGTGCAGCACAAGGCGTGCCAACACACAGTCCCCATGTGGCTAATTGAGGCAGCTCTCTGCTGTTTGTATTATTTATTTGTTTTATTTGCAGTGAAAGTGGTGTGCTGACGGCAAATGTCACTTCCACCATCTGCCGCGTCTGGCTGCCTGGCTGCCGGCACAGCAAGCAGGAGGCTGAGTGGGAGCAGGAGGGAGGGAGGCAGGAGGGGAACAGTAAACTTGCTTTCTAGTATGCAGTTAGTGACGGGGCAGAAGAGGCTGAATGCTAAAGCCAGGCCTTCCCCTGGGGAGAGGGACAGGACCAGATCAGGACAGCACCCAGCAGACCCAGAACCAGAAACCGATCCAGTGCCGGTGCCAGACACCCTCCCCTGACCCAATCACCCAGCAGCAGGATACCTATTGACTCCAGGCAAGCTCAAGTGGTGCCCACCTGACAGCTGTTTGCTGGTTCCCGAGTGCAGCGAGTTGCTTAGGCCTCAGTCTGACCCAAGCCCTTCACAGGAAGCACAGACTGGACCCCGTTACCAGCTGTCTCAGCATCCAGGCCAAGGGGGTGAGGGGATGCAGGCTTCAACTGGCCTCTGGATGGGGGGACAGGGGTGGGGCTGGTCCCAGCCTTGAAACCATGCGGGAATGTGACGGGCCAGGCTTGGGTGTCCCGCAGCTCCCTCCAGCAGCCCCCAGGCCAGTCACTTTCACGCTTCACCTGGTGGGTTTCACACTCCCTGCGCCCAGGTAGTGGCTGCGTCTGGCTGGCAACAGGGGTGTGGGACAGAGCTGGAGCTGGGTGGTGGGAATATATTGTCAGTAAAGGAAATAATTCCTGACCTGATGGCCGGCAAAAGAAATTTGTTTTAAAAGCATCCCAGGACATCCAGGCCCCAGAAGGAAGGAGGTGTCAGAGGCTGGCTGGGGCCCCAAGCAAAGGCTCTGGGGTGATGGGTTCTGTCCCCAGCGAGGACGTAGACTCTGTGTGACCTTCGCCAGCTCCCGGAGGATGTGTCCACACTGGCGCTGGGGGGAGGCAGGAAGGGGCTAACCAGGTTCACACCTTGCACCTCTCAGAGGGATACATGCTGGGCACCGCCCACATCTCCCACAGCAGCAGCCACACGGCTGGTTTTAACACAGGAACTTAACAAGCGTTAATGCAGGACTGTCTCCTCTGGCCGACCATTGCATCCCCCAGCCTGTGTCTCATCTGCCCATAGAGCATCATGACACTTCTTTGTGCTTTAAGAGACCTGAAAAAAGTGGGGTCTCACAACTGGGGGCAGCAACTGGGCAAGATAGCACTTACGGGCCCCTCACACCTCCATTGACAGACTGCTGCCCCCTTCCTCATGGGCTTGAGGGAGAAGGGCCCGTCCCTGGCCCCTGGGGGAAGACGTGAGTGGTACCTGCTCAGACGCTGAGGGTGATGCTGCCCTGCTGGGGGTCCCGGGGACAGGCTCCCAAGTGAGAGCTGTTGTGTCTCTGGAAACACCACCCGTCTGGGGGTGGGGGGGCAGGAGACAAGGCAGAGGGGAGCAGAGCTGGGGGACAGTAAAGTAAGGTAGAGAAGGGGGACTGGGCAAGGGTCACCCATGTCACCCACCCTGCCTCACAGTTCCCACGATGGAGGGCTGCGATCACCCATCCATGGGCAGCACGTACACACAGGTAGTTGCCCCTCTGATTCCTGGGGTCCCCAGCACCCCAGATGGTTCCTGCCAGCACCACCCCGACCCAGCTCTGTTGGTGCCCTTCAATCCCAACTCACGGGGGACACTCTATGGTACGTAGAGAACAGCGATTCCCAGCTCAGAGCAGGGCCCCATGAGGTGTGGTCCAGGGGAACTGCTGCTGGTGCAGAGAGGGACCTTCCATGTCCATGGCCCAACGAGGCCCTGGACTCTGCCAAGAGCACCAACCCCCAAGGCAGAGACCTCTCCCAAACTCGTCTTGCACTGGGGCCAGCCAGCAGCCACCAGCTGGAAAGAGCTCCTGGTCACTGTCATCCTGGTCAGTTTTCAAACCCCGCTGCCGAAGCGTTAACTCCTCCCGTCCACCGAAGTTCCCCCATCTTCAAAGTGTCTGACAAAGTGGGATTTTCTCCCACAAAAACTCATGCAATAAATACATTTGTTCGTCTTTAAGTGCCACGGGACTCCTTGTTTTTCCTCCCATCCAGTTTCTGCTCCAAGCCGGCTAGTGCCTGAATACAAGAGGGACCTGTGACCCACACCTATTCCCCTGTGTCACTCCCCTCAGGGCAAGGATGCCCCTTTCACAGCAGGGGACAGGAGGCTCTCTGGGTGCAGCTGGGAAGCAGCCCCTTGGTTCATCCCCCAGAGGGCTGGTTTGGGTAAGATGGAAAAGGCTGTTCTGCAGCCACCCACACCAGAAAGTTTTTCTCCAGGGGAAGGTACATTAGCAAGCAGAAATGCCAGGAACAACAACACAGACTTGGCACCTGCTCCCATCAGCTCTCCCTCACTGGCTGCTAAGAAACGTCTTCCCCACATGTCCCACACACTGGAACCCCTCCACAGCACGCAGAAACAACAGGGACTCAAAACCTCACCCACCCACTCCGGTAAATAATATACCTTTAACCTAGGACTGAGTTATTCCAGTCCTCTGATACTGATTTAAAGACATCAAGATACAGAAAATTCACTGGCAGCTGAGCCATGGTACAGACGAAGGCGAAAAACCCCTAGAGCCCTAGCAAATCAGCCCCAGGGGAAAATTCCCTCCTGCCCCCAAAAATACAACAATTAGTTAAACCCTGAGCACTTGAGTAAGTCTCACCAGCCAGTCATCCAAGAAACAATTCTCTGTAATAACCCAGAACCCAGCCCACCTACCCTCCCTTCTTAGGCCACTGCAACGTCCACCACCAGTAGTCAAACATCAAAGATGAGTTAATTTCCAAAGCAGGCTGTCCCATCATACCACTCCCTCCATACATTTATCAAGCTCAATTTTGAAGCCAGCTTGGTTTTTTGCCCCCAAAGCTCACCTTGGAAGGTTATTCCAGAACTTAACTCTGCTGGGGGTTAGAAAGCTGCATCTAATTTCAAGCCTAAATTTCCTGATAGACAGTTTGTATCTGTTTGTTCTTGTGCCCACATCGGTGCTGTACTCGAATAATTCCTCTCCGTCCCTGCTGTTTATCCCTCTGATGTATTTATAGAGAGCAATTGTATCTCTCCTCAAACTTCTTTTGGTTAGGCTAAACAAGTCAACTGCAAAAGCAGGGCTAGAACTCAGTTTCTCCTGCCTCGGCAGCCAAAGGAGAATCGCTGCTATGGGCAGTATGGAGCCTATGACACAGAATGGAACAGTTCTGGTTCCATTCAACAGAGCATAGCCACACACAGAGTCCAGCTAGTCCAGTCCCGTATTCTGCCTGGTGCTGGCCAGCACAAGATGCCACAAGGAACCCCACGCTTGTTATTTATAGAATAACATTTATAGAATAATATTTATAGAATAACCCACATGGCGATGGGGTGGGGTTCTAGCTAGGTGCTCTCCTTATCGCTGCCAAAGCCTGAAAGTGCCTGGCCTTGGTGCTTTCTAGTGGCAGTGTGTTCCACAGGCCAGCCATGTGCTGGGTGTGAACAGACACACAGTCCTCACAGCTTCTCCTGCTCTAGGGCCATCACCTGGCTTTAAGACATTTCACTGTAGGGCCTCCGGCTGCAGTCCCAAATTACAGCTGGGGTGGCCATAGCATGGAGAGTGGCAGTGACACTAGGGCCCCGGAGGGCAAGGTTTGGACTCAGGAGTCTGATTCTCCCAGCCTGGAGTAAACTTTCTGGCACTGCCAGCCAGGCTGCCACTAAGAACAGGGGAAGTGGGGGGGCCCAGCCTGTGGACAGAGCCAGGAGAAAACAGAGGAGAGATTCTGATGCAGGGAAAGGGGAAGGACATGGCACAGGCCAGGCGCTTCTTCCTAGTTCAATCTCTCAGGGCCCACACCTGTGCCCAACAACTCTGGCAATCCCAGGTGTGATGGCATTCAGCCTCAGCAATGGGTCCATGACACCAAAGGGCAGTTCTAGCCACAGCCAGCAAAGGGCAGTGACATGCAGGGCCAAAAGGCTACCTCTTTGCCTCACTCAGTTTTTTCCCTCCCTGCAGCAGTGAGTTCCACAGGTTAACCACCAGCAGTAAAAACCTTCAATAGGCTTCCCAGAGGCGATTCCCTGTGAGTGCTCCTGCAGCTGGCCATTCCCACAGCAACATACAAGTCCTCAGCCAGACGTCATGCCACAGGGCTGATGTGCAGGGTGTGAGGGCTGAGATGTGGGGGAAGCACACGCTGAGCCCCCTCAGCTCTCCCCAGACACAATGAGGATGCCCTGCAGGTCCCTGCCAGGGAGCCTCATCTCTGAGCTGGTGCCCACCCCATCGCTGGCAGAGTCTCAGCCTCCAGCACCGCACCACTAGCTCTCCATTTACAGGAGCAGCTCCATGGGCGGGCAGCAGCAGTAGAGCTATCTCCCCTCCAGCTGGTGGGTGATGTCTCTCCTGACACATGCGTGTACACACGCGCCCTGACTGGGTGACGCACCCACCGTGGAAATGCTTCAGCAGGGGTCAGCTCTGCCCCAGATGTTTCTCTCAGCCCAGCCCCACGTTCTCTCAACCCCTCCGAGAGCCCCACAGCCCAGTGAAGGGGGAAGATGTGTCCAACTGGCTTCCCTCTACCCCACCCAGCAAAGACCTGCCCCACACCCTGGCAATGGGGCCACTCGCCAGACCCAGGTCTTCCAGCCCAGGCACAATAGGGCCCCACTTGGGGGGCAGGACAGAGCTGGGGCAGGGGGTTGCTCTGGGTGGCTCCTGGGGGTGGAGCTAGGACCCAGAAATGCTTTTCAGGGGGCCCCCATGGCCTGGGGGGAACGGGGGATGGACACAGGACCAGGACCCCAGGACAATGTGGGGGCAATGTAGGGGATGCTGGAGTGTGGGGACCCCGCTCACCTGTCGATGATGACGGGGTCAGAGGGCGTCTCGTTGCGATTCCCGCAGCTCTTCTTGTCACAGCAGCGGCTGGGCCCAGGCAAGGGGGCAGAGGAGAGTCGGGATCAGTAGGGGAGGGAACCCAGATTATTCACAGCTCCCCCCAAATGGCCTGGCCCCTGTCCCGCTACCATCCCCCCAAGGGGGCCAGTATGAATGCTGAGGATCCCCTCCCCCAGCTGGACACGTCCCTGTGGGCGGCTGGTGGGGGCAGCGGGGAGGAACCCAGGCAGGGGGAGATGGGGTGGTCCCTCTTACTCCCCCATTGTCTTCCTCTTCCCCCGCCCCTCCATTCTTTCCCCCCACTCCCAAATCCCCTACCCCCATTGCTGCAGCATGACACCTCCATGAGTCCTCCTTCTAACCAGCCCTCCCCTCCCTGCTGGGCCCGAGGGGTCACAGGCTGGCCGCACCGGGGCTCTGCCCCACGGAGGGAGCAGCGCCTGGGCTGGGGGATCCTGCCTGGGACACAGCCAGGGTCCAAGGCCCCTGTGGGGATGCCAGAAAGCTGTGTAGCATCCAGGGTCCTGTACCTTCCCAAGCCCTGCGGACCAGGAGCGGCTGTCACAGGCCCCCCCCCCAGCTCTGGGGTGCCCTGGGTCCTGATTGCACAGTGGGAGCCAGGTCCGCTCATCAGCCATCACGTTCCACGAACCGAGCCGTAGGGCAGGATGCCGGCTGAGTGGCCCCTGCGGTCTGCCCCACCTTCATGCCCGGCAGACAACTGTCTGCTGAGGCCAGAGCCTGGGCACCAGCCCGAGACCCCACCAAACCCCGAGCCGGCAGTGCCAGGCAGCCAGCCTGACTCAGCACCTGACCGCAGGCCAGTGACTGGGGTCCCGCCATGAACCTGGGTGCCCTGAGCTCCTCCCCGGCCCGGGGGCAAAGCCCAAAGCTCAGGGCTGGGCTGGGCCGCGCTCCCCAGCTCAGGCCAAGAGGCAGGGCTGGGCTGGAACGGATAAACAAGTGCGCTGGAGGCCAGCCCCCTGGGGCACCCGGGCGACCCCCTGGCGGCTCCAAGTTACACAAACAAAGCCTGGCTGGGTAAGCAGAGCCCCCTCTTGGGACCCTCCCCCATTCCCTCAGCCCCCAGATCATTAGTGAGGTTCCTGGAGATCAATTAGCTGGGAAGGGAAGAGCCACCGACTCCCCCCCGCCAAGCATGAGCGGCATAAACAAGGCAGTGCTAATGGGGCACCAGGGACCATGGGTGGAGACGCTCCCCCACGCCACTCTCTCCCCACACCGACTCAGGCAGTGGCCAGGGCTGGGGGAGATGCAGCCATGGACCGAGCAACGCTCGGGAGAAGCCCCAGGACAACGGGATGAGCCCTGGGCTGGAGGGGACGGGAGCCAGCTGTAGAGGGACCGGGGCGTGACTCTGGTGCTTGCACCTACCTGCACATGATCTCGTGGGTCAGCAGCACGCGGCACATCTCGGGGTTTTTGTCCTGCCCCTCATAGATGATGGCCTGGGGGGAGAGAGCTGGGTGAGGGCCCTGCCAGCACTTGGCCCACGGCACGTGGGCTGTGACCTCAGTGGACACCAGCACGGCAGCCACCGCTGGCCAGGGCCTCCTGCCTCCTCCCAGGACCAGCCGCCCTTGAGAGCCCCCAGCCACCAGGGAAAGGAGCAAACTAGGAGCAAGGCAGCCCGGGGCCAAGGAGTCTGGCTGTCCGGCCATCCCAGCCTGTGCCAGGCACGAGTCTCTAGGACCTCTCCCATGGCTGCTCCGGGCTCTGCAGCCATGAGGGGTTGGGGGAACCTCTTCTGCTGCCCCCCCCTACACTGAGCTGGGCCCAGCTGCCATCCCCAAAGCCCAGCCCAGTTGTGGGTCCCCAGCAGATGTCTGTGAAACGAGCCCCACTGAGCCCCTCACACCCAGGCACCTTTGCCCCCCCTCAATCTCCTCCCCCAGCCCTCGGTCCTCTCTGCCCCTCCCACTCTTTGGGGCAGCACCAGCCCAGCCCAGCTGATGCTGCCCAGTCCAGCCAATCTCACCCCTCAGTCCATCCTGCCCTTGCTCGCCCACAGACCCCAGCACCGAGGCTCCATATGAGCCCCACCTGCAGCGTGCTCGGCGCTGTACAGGGCACAGACAGCCGTGCCCAGGGAGTGGGATGGTCCAGCAGCTGTGCAGGCCCAGGCTCTGGGCTTTGTCTGCTCTGGGATGTTGGAGGAGGGGACAGCGTGGATGGGGGCTGGATGGGGGCCAGGCCAGGTGCTGGGGCCACAAAGCTGCTCATACCCGGGGGCCACAAGCAAAGAAAGAAGCGTGGCAGGGAAAGTCCTGGGGCAAGGGACAGAAGGCCGGAGACGCAGGCCAGGGCTGGGGGCACCTTGGAGACAGAGAAGTTATTGGGCTTGGCAAAGGATAACCTGGTCTGAACCCCCAGCCCAGGCCGAGCCCCCCAGCGTTGGTCACAGCTGGCAGCGTTACCTGCTTGGACATGGAGTCGATGAGCCGCACGTAGACATCTTGCTCCGTCCGCAGGCCTGCAAGGGGCCAAAGGAGACATCACTGGGCAGTCCCCATAGCGCCCCTGGCTCTCGACCCATAGCTCTTTCCGCTGCCCTGGCTTCCCCCCTTACCCAGCTCTACCAGTGCCCCTCATCCTGACCCCTAGCCCCTGCTACTGCCTCCGTCATCCCGGCTTCCCCCCATACCCAGCTCTACCACTGCCCCTCATCCTGACCCGCAACCCCTGCTACTCCCTCCACTGCCCTGCTCCCCCCATACCCAGAACTACCAGTGCCCCTCACTCTTGACTTGCAGGCCCCCACCTTCTCCGGGACCCACCCAGGCAATGGTGGCTCCCCTGTAACTCTAGGCAACTGGGGAGCTCGGTGGCTGAGAACGTGCAGCTCGGTCCATCGATAGGAGGCAGGAAACACTGCTGGACCCACACGACAGATATAACAAAGTCAGAGGGTCACAGAGCTGTGGCAGTGAGTCAGCCCTGGGTGCCGTATGGGGCACTGAGGCTCCAGTCCACAGCCCCTTCCCCCAAAACCCTCCTACCCACCACCAGCCCTTCTGCCCCCTGACCTTGACCCTACCGTTGCTGTACAGCAGCTGCAGCCTGTAGTGGATGCCATTGTTGGTTTTCTCGCCGTTCTGCTCCTGGGGAAGGAGACAGAAGATTGGACGCTGGCCAGCTGCTGGGAGTCGAGCACGCTCCCCCGGGTTACCCAGGACACGGCTGTCTGTCCCAGCTGCCCCACACACCCCTCTGCCACCTTGTGTGGTGGGCTGGGCCCATGGAGCTGCCATGCTGTGGATCTGCTGGCTGGTCCCACATGTGATGTGAGTTGGGGGATCTCAGCCCTGCTCTGCTCTGCTGGGGGGCAGCCCCCTGGTGGGCTCAGCCTCAACAGGGGGCCAGGGCTGAACTCCCACATGGACCTAAGCTGGCCTGAGACCGTCCTGGCCAGCCAGAGAGGACAGTCCCCTTTTCACACCCCTCAGCCCCGCTGACACCCCTTAACCCCAACCTGCAGCCCCCCCATCCCATCTCCCCTGAGGTGCCGCATCTAGGGCCACGGGAAGAAGAGGGGCCATGTGGGTTATCGGCTCACAGAGGTGGGGCACAGGGACTGGGGCAGCCAGAGGAGGGGCTGGGAGAGCCACAGGAAGGGGCAGGTTGCAGTGGGGGGACAGGGTTGGGGGATGGGACCCCAGGGCACAGGGAGGGGGTGGCAGAGGGATGGGCAGCGAGGGTCATGGTGAGGGGTGGGGCCCTGGAAGGGGTGGGGCTTCGTACCATGGGGAGGGGCTAGGTCGGGAGTGGGCGGGGTGAGGCCACGGGGCAGGGCACAGGGACGGCACGGCCAGGCGGGCTCTCACCCTGTCCTTCTCGACGAAGCCCACGAAGGCAGTGCGCTCAATCTCCACGGGCTGGCCCTGCCGGTCGTACATGGCCAGCACAAAGTGGAAGAAGTTGGATTTCCGCAGGTTGGATGGCGGCTGCTTCTCAAAGTGGGCACGGGCCAGGCCCACCCCGCTGCAAGGGAGAGCACAGGGCACTGAGTGTCGGGTACCCATGGGGCTCCCCCACCTGCCACCAGTGTCTATCCTTTGCTTCCATGCCCCAGACCCTGCGAGCCTCCACCAGTCCGGTTCTGCCCGGGCTCCATCTTCACAGGCTCCCTCCTGCCTCCTCAGAGCCTGGCCCTCTCGCTGCTCCTGGCTCCAGGTACTGGGCCAGCTGTAGAGAAATGCCTGGCTGGCCCCTCCCTGGGGCATCTGGGCACCTCCGCTCTCCAGAGGGCACATTACAGGCAGCACGACGTGGTTGCCACACTCACCTGCAGCCCCCGCAAGTGGGTCTCCCCATGCTGGACCAGTTTTCCTGTCCCAAGCACAGCACGGAGCCCACTGTCAGCCTCAGCCTCTACCCACCATTCTGGGCGAGACAGAGACCGGCTAAAAGATCCAGGGGCCGGCTCTGTCCTGTGCTATGTACAGCACCTAGCGCAGCCAAGGCCTGACCCACCCAAACCACATCTCTAGGCCCATGCAGGTGGTGAGTGGGGCTGAGACACCAGGTGACAGGATCCCCACTCGAGGCCTCGCTCAGAGACCACACAGGCCCACCCTGAGCCTGTGTCGAGAACCAAGGTGATCCACCAGCTGTGAGGCTGGACCCCCTCTCATTTTCACGCAGCACTGTGCGCCCAGTGGAAATCCAGTGAGAGACACTCGTCTGAGATCTCCAGCATCCAGTGCCTGAGGACCAGAGGCAGTAACAGTTCTGGCACTAAGCGATTCACCCACATGCTCCTTTGCAGAGCCGGGCAAGGCTGGGGGTCCCTTCAACAGACGGGTAACTGAGGTCTAGCAAAGTGAAGGACTTGCTCCAGGCTCCCCAGGGGAGTCGCTGGCAGACACATTCTGAACCCGTCAGACCAGATTTGTGCCTTGCCCAGTCCTGGAGGTTGGTGGGGGGGGGGTGCTGAGCACTGGCATCACACCCCCTGCTCTGCCCTGTTATACATGGGCCTGATCAACCCTGCACTGACTGATTTCATGCCATCCTTCAAACTCCTGCTGGCATTGCGCCGCCTTCAGACACTGCTCAAAGTGGGGACCAGTTCTGCCTGGTAGATGATGTCTTTCACACCCTGACATAGCCCAAAATGCTTTGCAGACCCTACGGGTACAAGAATTGCTTCACCTACCACCGCAAGGCAGCCACCTCTGAAACAGCACAAGGCAGTTGTTTAAAAGCACACTGCAATGCCATGCACCAGCACAGAGCAAGAAAAGGACGCATTTCACCCAGACACTGGATTGTAGAGGGGTCTCTACTCCAGCCCTCCCACTGGAGGTGCAGGGATAGGAGCGGCATGCTCAGAGGAGGGAACGCAATGCTGGCTAGCCCCAGCGTCCTTGAGTCAGGCACTAAAACAACAGCCATTTTATTTGCCTTCACGTTCTGGGCCTTTAAGTTGCACTGAGAGCACAGGCTCTTCTCCGCCACTGGGAGAGTCAGGCACTTGCCTGTTGAAAACAAAAGCTCAGGGTATCCTCTGACTCCAGCTCTGGGAGCAAAACACCAAATGGTGCAAGAGCCTGAACACCGCATCCATCCCCTTCCCTTTGAACCATGGGCGCTGCCCCTAATCCAGGCGAGCCAGCCCCGCCAACCCTACAGGATTGACCTGGCAAATGACTCTTGAACTCAGGGTGGCACCATGGGATTAAAGCTCCAGGAATCCATCCGCCCAAAGCTGGCCACCCTCCTGCGGCCGCCCTATGGTGACCCCACATGGACACTTCACACTGACTGGGAGAAACTCTGCTCTCTTGCACTGCGCCTCGAAGGACTGCGGCTGTGCCGGGTTCTCCTGGCACGCCAGAGAGCAGGGTCTGGCCACGGGTCGAGGCTGGCCAGCCTGGGTGATGGTGACAACTCCATAGTAAATAAACATGGATCGGAAATGATTCCTCGTGGCAAGTGACCAAGGAGCGGCCGCCCACAGGGCTCCAGGACAGGCGCTAGCTGTGCCCAGGACCAGCAAGGGGAGCTGTGTGGGGAAAAGGTGAAACAGCTGGAGCTTCTCAGCTTGTTTCTTGGGCCCCATCTCCCACGGGGGGCAGGGGACAGGGGAGTGGGGCTGGGCAGTTTCACACAGCTGGGAATGGATCTCCTAGGGCCACACGGGGGCCCAAGTGATGGAGCCTCATGCCTGGAGACTTGGGAACTGTCTTGTTCAGAGCACAGGCGAGGAGCACAGTCGTTCTTCTCAAGGCACAGGACGTGGACAGACCATGCACCCAGAGGTCCCCCCAGGCCAGCTCAATACACAAAGGTCCAATGTCCCTACCATCCTCCGCCACAATCAGGCAAGCCCGCAGGATGGCAGGCGGGGGGCAATTTCATCCCATGAGGCAGCACCTCCCCCTGCCCCATGCAGCTGGAACAGGCCCTCATCCAGCCCACTGTGCAGCATGCGAGGAAGGGACTCAGCCCCTCCTCGGCCGGTCTGGGCAGAGACCTGGGATGCCTGCGTCAGCCCAGGGATGTCGCAGGGGCAAGCTCCTAGTCCTGGCACCTGCTTTCTGCATGAATTGTATCCCACTGCCCCAAGCGTGATGCCCCTTAGTTGGTTCAATTCCAGCCTGGGCTGCAGTGACTGGGAAGCCCCGAAGGCTGCTGTGCAGAACTGGTGGCCATGAGTTTGGGGCCCTCAGCTTCACTCTGTGGGACCAACATCCACCTCATTGGCACCAGCCAGACCTAAGTCCCCTCGCCCATCCAGCAGAGGCCCTCTACACAGGAGTGGTCCAGGGGTTTTGGGCACCCTAGCCAAGCTATGACTTTGGTACCCCCAATCTACAGTCAATATAGAGAAAAGTGATAATGTATATTTTTTAAACAAATGAAAAAATTCACTTCCATCTAATTGGGTGCCTCTTAAAACCTGGCACCCTAGGCGACTGCCTAGTTCACATATTTGGTCGGGCTGGCCCAGGCCCTATAGGGGAGGCCTATGGGTGTTGCTGGCCCTGCTGTCACCCAGGCGGGCAGGAACAAAGCGAGAACACCAGGCTCCAGGGACATCTGCCCAGTCCCCAGTGCCAACCCGGAGCACCTAGCAGGCCCATCGACAGAACGTCACCACCTGTTGGCCCTGGGCAACGTGCACCACGAATTGTCTCTGGCCCAGATCCAAGCTGGCACAGGCTGATGGGAGGACGGGTGCAGACTACCCCTTGGCAGCCCCCCAGGCAGGGGTGGGGGTGTTACACCTTTAGAGCAGACCCCTCTGTCTATGGAGCCTAGGAGCTCTGCGATGACAGGACAGATGGCAAGACAGACAGGGTGCAGTGACCCCTCAGGGCTCTGGATGCAAGGGTGCCCAGCTCCCTGCAGCGTGGGGTCACAATCCTTCCCCCCATCTCCAGGGGTCAGAGCTCATCCCTTAGAAAACACTGGTGTCAATGGGGGCAGCCCCAGCCCAGGCCCGCTCTGCAGTCACCCCCCCATCCTGCCCAGGGTAACGTCCCAGCACACCCCACAGTGCCCTGCCCCTCTGCAGGTCGCTGCGGGGGCACAATCAGCTGGCTTAAACTAACCAGGAAATCACTGCACACTCGAGAAATCCTGGGGGGCCACGGCTGGGACTGAGGGGCACCGGCAAGGCTGGGGGGCCAGGGCTGTGATAGGAGCAGGCTGCAGGGCAGGACCAAAGGACGCTGGCAGAGGAGTGGGGGGGACACAGCGCTGGACTAGCAAGGACTGTGGGTCAGCAGTGACAGACACCAGCAAAACCTGGGGGGGGGGGGACCAGGGCTCAGCTAGTGGGGACTGTGGGTCAGGACTGGGGGGCAGCAGCAGGGCTGTGGGACTGGGACCCAGTGAGAGGATAGCAGGGGTTGCGGGCTGAGAGTGAGGGGCACCGGCTGTGTTGAGGAGTGGGGTGGGGACCAGGGCGCAGCTAGTGGGGGCTGTGGGTTGGGAGTGAGGGGCACCAGCCAGGCCCCATGTGTGGAGCTTGGCCCACTCAGGCCGAACTAGCCTGGGTCACCCTCCATGTCCCAACGTCACACCCCCCACGATTCCCAGCCCTGCCTCCCAACCCACAGGGCAGCTCTGACCCTCTGCAGCCACACGGAGGTTGTCCTGGCCCAAGGGAGGGTGGGGAAGGGGCAGGCCCCACCAGTCTGCATCGGACAGGACCAGAACTGCTGGCTGCGTGTCATGGGCCCTACACTGCTGACAGAGATTATCCTCCAACTCAGGTGCCTCTGGGAGTTGGAGGAGCCCACTCCCAGCCCGGTAGTTTCCAGGCAGCCTCCTCAAGCAATGAAGCAAGAGCTGTGAACAGCTGCATGGCCACAAGCTGCCACGAGGGCAGAGCTCCCTGGCACAGCCAAATCCCCCACTCAGCCGGCCACCTGTAGGCAGGTTACAGCCAACCCTCGTAAATAGATGGCGCCTCGAAAGCTCCCGGCATGCCAGGCGTGTTTACGCGCCATGTGTGACTTTAAAAACCAGCGTTCCTGCCACCTCCTGGAAAGCGCTGGTTGGGGTTTGTTCCTTGGTGCGGGGACAGGGTCCAGCCAACCCAAGTGTCCAAAAAGTACAAGATCGTTTTAAAACTTGGCCAGCTTGATGAATAACAAATGTGGGACTTCCCTCTCTGCTGGCCTGCGGTCAGGTTTCCAAGCCTCCCACCCCAGGCAGGCCAGGAACAGACTTAGCATGGGAACCTGAGCTGGCCCTAACACCAGTCACGTGACTCTGGGAGCTGGGACTTTAAGGGAAATACCCAACACCTCGAGAGTCGTGAGTTGGCTCTCCCCTAAACACACACACAGCTGCACAATGTGACGTGTGCCAGGCACACCTAACTACCACCCGCCCCCCCTGCTTGCCTCAGCCTCCTCCCTGGGCCCCAAACCCCCGGCCAGCCTCCTACTCCCGTCTCCACAGCTGCCACCAGACCGTGACCCGCCTCGCCACATCCACAGAGCGGGACGGGCACGTGGGGCGCCTGTCTGTTTGTCTGCCCAGGCCTGTCGGTCAGTCCCAGGAGCTCTCAGCAGCCCAGCGGGTGCTAAGGACCGGGCAGGGCCCTCAGCAGACCCACGGCTGCCATCCTCTCCGCCCCAGCCCCTTGGGCAATGATAAGGGGGGCTGCAGGGGCTACAGAGCCAGGGTAGCCCCAGACCAGGGAGGCGGCAGACACACTGTGAGACTCTTCCCCACAGCTTGGCCCCCCAAGTGACCTGCCTCAGCCCTAATCCAGGGAGCCCTTTTTGGGGGCCAGCGGATGCCCCCCAAGGGCCAGCCTGCCCTCGTCCCCACTGCAGCACTGCTCTGCTGGTGGCAGTAGGAATTGGGCAGTGACCCCACAAACTCAGTTCACTCATGCCCAGGCAATGCAGATTGGGGCATCCCCATCACCACCTGTGGGGTGCTGGACTCCTTGAGGGGACATGAGGTTATCTAGCCCCCCACCTGCCTCCCCAGGCCCATCTGCCCTGCCCACCTCTGGGGCAAGTGCCTTCGTGACCCCGTCTCGGGCTCACCTAGGCAATGCATCTCTGCCTTTGCCTTCATGCCACTCAGTGACTTTTTCAGCCCCCAAATGAACCGTTTCTGTCAACAACAGCAGTTTAGCACAGCTCCCCTGGGGCTCCCCTGGCTCCAGGGCTCCCTGGAAACCCGGCCATTCCCTCTGAGCTCAGCCAATAGGACATGGTCTAGGGAACCCCTCTGTGCACCCCCTTAACCCCAAGGCCATTTCTGGCCATGCTTTTGCTCAGCCCAGGGCCCTGTGCCCTCTTGTGCCCTTTAGGACGGGGATGGCGGAGCAGTGCAGAGCGAGCAGGAGTGGGCCAGAGAACAAGGGGGCCGAGCACAAGAGTGCCCGGGGAAGAAATGGCTGAAGGAGGAAGGCAGGTTCCCAGGCAGAGCAGCTTCGTCCCCTGCACCTGGTTTCCCTGCAGTTCACACTGGGGCAGAGAGCAGACCCACGGGAGCAGAAGGACCCAATCCTGCTCCCATTCAAGTCACCAGCATCGAGAGCCCACCTGAGGGGCATTTCAGTGCTGCTGCTCCTCTGACTCTGCCCTTCATAGCCTGGCTGGCCAAACTGCTCCCCACAACTGCCCCCTACACCTGGGTTGTGCAGGGAACACCAGATCCTTGTGACACTGCCCCCACCTTCGCCAGGCCCCTGTGGGCAGCCACTCTACCAGCTGCTGTCCATCAATCTTCCCATGTGCCCAACGCCAGCGCGGTGGGTCATGTGGTAGCCTTTGCCTGCCCCAGTTGGCTGACGACACAGGACGTGGTGCAAACACGCCTGGTGAGCATCTGCGTGTAAAGCAAGCGCCTCCCGCGCGCGGGCACCAGGAAGGGGGAGGAGGGTAGCCAAAGGCAACAGCCATTGATGGAGTCTCAGGAAACCCGAGTTCAGTTCCCTGGTTCACCACAAACTGCTTGTGTGACCTCGGGCCACTTGCTCAGTTGTTCTGTGCCTCGGTTTCCCCACTGTATGGCAGGGGCAGTAGCCCTGCCCTGCCTCCCAGGGGTGTGAGGATAAATCCAGACACGAGCGGAAATAACATGACCACAGGGGCTAGCCAGCGCCTCAGCTGTAACAGCTTGGCACCCCAACATGCACAGAGAGAGAAAACAAGAGGATGGGCCAGAAATTCACACGGACCTTCCCAGGAGTAGCCCCTCTGCTACTCATTCAGCACCAACGTCAGACATGCAGGGAGCAGCCCGGACACCCAGCATCAAATCCCTGCTGGCCAAACCTTGCTCAGAAAATCTCATGGTCTGAGCCGCACACAAAAGTCCTCTGGGAAAACCTTCCACCTCCATTGCTCCAGGCCAGGGCGTGAACAGGCTCCTCCACCATAGGCCGGTCGGGGCATCCAGCCTGAGCCACCCTGCAAGACACTTGGAGGCTGGCTGGGGCTGGGGGTGTCCTCCTGGGTGCATATGTCCAAGTCTTCCGGCCGGCTGCCTGGTTAGAGATATTAACATGGGGACTCCTGGTATCATCTGGATTGCCAGGGCCTTGCTGGGGTTTCTTAGTTTCTAACCTGGCTGAGGGTAGGGGGAAGTGATTTGGTTAAAAAATTCCAGTGTGGAAGAAGAAAATAAATGAATGAGCCACTTAGTTGGCATTGAGTGAGCAGGTGTGCACACGCTCCAGTCATCTGCCTGCCTGATCTCCTCTGATGAGAACCTGTGCCTGTTCCTAGGCCAAGGGTAAATCATGCCTGACCAATCTCATTTCCTTCTATGATCAGATGACTGGTTTTCTGGATGCAGGAAGAACTGTTGATGTGATATACCTTGATTTTAGCAAGGCTTTTGATACAGTTTCCCACAGCATTCTCATTGGCAAATTAAGGAAGTATGGGTTGGATAGGTGGACTATAAGGTGGATAGAAAACTGGCTAGATCAACAGTTTCAGTGCATAGGAATCAATGGTTCCATGTCTAGCTGGCAACCAGTCACGAGTGGTGTGCCCCAGGGGTCGGTCCTGGGGCCGGTTCTGTTCAACATTTTCATCAATGATCTGGATGATGGAATAGACTGCACTCTCAGTAAGTTCACGGATGACACCAAGCTGGGGGGACCAGTAGACACGTTGGAGGGCAAGGACAGGATTCAGGGAGACCTAGATAAATTGGAACAGTGGGCCAATAGAAATCTTATGAGCTTCAATAAGGACAAGTGTAAAATCTTGCACGTGGGACGAAAAATCCCCATGTACCGCTACAGGCTGGGAAACATTCAGTTAAGTAGCAGCAATGTAGAAAAGGACCTGGGGGTCATGGTGGATGGGAAGCTAGATATGAGTCAGCAGTGTGCTCTTGCTGCCAAAAAGGCCAATGGCATACTGGGCTGCATCAAAAGAAGTGTTACCAGCAGATCGAGGGATGTGATCATTCCCCTCTATTCTGCACTGGTGAGGCCACATCTAGAATACTGTGTTCAGTTTTGGGCTCCCCACTACAAAAAGGACAGGGACATGCTAGAGAGAGTTCAGAGGAGGGCAACCAAAATGATTAAAGGGCTGGAGCACAAGTCCTATGAGGAAAGACTGAAAGCATTAGGCTTATTTAGTCTGCAGAGAGAAGATTGAGGGGGGATTTGATAGCAACCTTCAACTACTTGAAGGGATGCTCCAAGGAAGATGGAGCTTGACTATTCTCGGTAGTAAAGGAGGACAGGATGAGGAGCAATGGTCTCAAGTTGCGGTTAGGGAGGTCGAGGCTGGATATTAGAAAAAACTTTTTTACTAGGCGAGTGGTGAAGACTTGGAATGAGCTGCTGAGGGAGGTGGTGGAGTCTCCATCTTTGGAGGTGTTTAAGGCCCGGCTGGACAAAACCCTGACTGGGATGGTTTCAGTGGGAGTGGTCCTGCCTCTGGCAGGGGGTTGGACTAGATGACCTATGAGGTCCCTTCCAACCCTAGGATTCTAGGATTCACAGGGGCGATCCAGGTGGAAGCTTGAGGCCACATGAGCGAGGGACTGAAAAGCGTGACTGGTCAGGAAGCTGCAGCTGGCCCCAGGAGTCAGGGAAGCTGAAGCAAGATGGATGATAGAGAGACGAAAGTGATGTAGGCCTCATGCTCTCCCAATGTGTGAGCTTCGGCCCCACATCTCACCCCCTACACCTTCCCCATCTGCGGCAAGCAGGGCTGCTCAAGAGCTAATCTCGGCCACTTGCATGACTGCAGCATGATGCCCAGTGAGTGAACCACTCCGGTGCTTGCACCAGATACACAGCAACCTCCCATTTGCTTTCTGCACCTCGCAGAATCCCCGCCAGAAAGGCGGGTGCTTGTGTTGCTCAAGTCAGTGGCTGACGGCAGTGGGGTCGACAGCCTAATCACTCGCTGCGCGGCCTTCGCTTCAGGTAAATGGCTTGTTCAGCCACAGCCTCTCTCATGAACAAAAAACAGGGAAAACAGGTCAGTTGTTCTTAAAAAGCGCTTACAACCCCCCAGTCCCCCCTCTACCAAATTCTCAGGCGCTTGCAGGAATTCACTTCTTCCCACGTCTGTCTGTCCTTTTCACTCAGGTGCTCTGGGGAGGGCTCGTAAGACTCAGGCAAAACAGAAAGGCTGCTAGTTTTGGGGTGATCTGAATCCCACTACACCTTTCATTTTCCACCTGAAACAAAGGAGCCACGAACAGAGGGGTCAGGGAAGCATAGAGAAAAAGGGCCAACTTGGGCCACGCTCACTGCTCCACCATGGGTCCTGACTGTTGTTTACACAGAGACCCCTTTCCGCAGGCTGAAGGGCGCCAAGGTGGGTGTGAACAGGTAATCCCCCCGTCAGAGTACCGGAAAGGGGCCCAGGCTTCAGGACCGCAGGCCTCTTTCCTTGGATGGGGCCGTCCCCCTTGCTGTGCCTCGCTCCAGCACCAGCCTTGCACATACGCAGATCGCTGTGTGACACGACTTCGATCAACAGGGCTCTATGTGCATCATGGCTCTTGTGAGTCAGCCCGCCGGACCGGGCCCTTTGCCCATCAGCTCTGGGGCTGCCCTCACAACACCCAAACCAGCGCCAGGAATAATCCATCCGGGGCTCTTTTCAAAATCCAGCCCCAGCCACTGGACACAACCTGTCCAGCACAGGTCGCCAGGGATGTGGGATCAGGCGCATGACGTGCTGGGCCCAGCGGCCGTGTTGGAGAAAAGGAAACTCTGCCTGTGTTGGACATTTCCATGGGGTCTGGGAGCTCAGCAGGCAACGGCTCAGCAGCAACCCGATCACGGTTAGGCAATGAAGGGGAGCGTGCATCCCACAACTCCCAGCCAGTGTCTTAGCTGCTCTCACAGCAATCTCACTGCGACCTAACCCAGAAGAGACTGAAATTAGATCAGCTAAACTATACAAATGGGGACTTTACTAGGGAACAGGTGCCTGGACACACACACTGCCTGGGGATAGCTCCAGAAGATCACTCAGCATTTTCAAGCCAGAGCCTCTTCTGTTCTGCCCTGATTGGTGGGGACCTGGTTCCTTGCAGGAGGTTTCCTGGTACTCTGTCCTGCCTAATGTGGAATGTCGCAATCCTCCAGCAGAAGCGACCATGTCTCCAGGGAGCCAGCATCCAGGCCTGCAACCTTTCCCTCCCTGTGGGTGAGCCAGCCCTTAATTCTATGCCATCTTCCCCGGCCTCGGCACTTGGAGCAGACAGAGAAGGAGGGAAAATAAATAAACAAACAAACTCCAAGCGACTCAGGCCGCTGTCAGATGGCTAATCGCTGCATCTCTGCACTCAGCATCGCTGAGACCCAGTGCTGTGAGTGCCGGCCCTGCTGCCATTAATTATTAAAGGAAATCAGAGCATTTCCTAGCAAATGAGCCCAGCGAATGTCTGTTACAGGAAAGCACCAGCTTCCATTCACGGATCCTCCAGGAACAAGGGGCACGATGCAATTACGCTGCCGAGAGTCTTCGTTCATTAATTCCAGAGAGGGGCGGGGGCAGGGGGCCAGAGCCCCAGCCAGCGTAAGTCAGCCGTAATTGATGGATCCACTCATTTACACCTGCTGGGACCTAGCCCTTTGGATCTTTGCATGGCCTCACTGAGTCTCCGCCGATTTTATTCACTGAGAGCCACTGGATCCTGCATTCACCAGTGAGGTGGATGGGATCTAACAGATCTTTGTAGCAGATGACTCGTGTGATTTTACCTCTAATAACAGCTTCCTGAGTGGAGAAGATAAAGGAAGCTGTCCTGGGAGCAAACAGCAAAGAGCCCGAGAATCAGACAGAGCAAATCTGAATTGCAAGCCCTGACAGAGGCTGGATTTCACAGTGCGAGTCACCACGGTCACGTGGTCCCTGTTGTTGCGTGGGTCTGTCTACGTGCCACACCTGTCACGAGTGTTGTGAGCCTGGATGGAGCTGCTCATTAAAGACATTGTGAGACACGAGGATGGTAACGAGCAAAGCTGGCCAACTCCAGGAACCTCTTGTGATGTCCCCATCACCAGGCACAGCCCTCTCAGCAGGTCTGCAATGGAAACCCTGACCCTTGGGGGGGGGCAGGGGGGCTAGAAACAGCGGGGCTAAGATCACTGTGAGCCAGGCTAATGCTCGGGTTCTGGCCGGCCTGCCTCCCTCTTTGCCTGGTCTAGATCTAAGCCCTGGAAACTAGGCCAAGCTTTCACCTGGCACTGGGATTCAGGAGAGCCCAGCTATCCACACGCACAGCACCTTCTGCACACACACGGTCTCCAAGGGCATCTGGCTAGGGTCCCTGGCACCAGCACGGCACCACAATGGAGAACTCCAGAGACACCAAGGCAAGGCATTTTCTCCAGCCCTCCTTCAATGGATGTGGGAAGCATATGATCTCCTGCCGGGAGGCCAACCCTGGATCCTGCTCAAGCTGACGGGTGCTTGAGGTGCTCCAGGAATGGAGGATCAGGCCTCCAGTGAGTGGCAGAAAAGAGCAGAGGCAGTTGGGGGGGTGAGACCCACCCCGGCTCTCTGACGATTTGCTCAGGGGAGCTGCCCCCAGCTGCCCCTACACGTAGCAGTCACTGTGGGACAAGGTCCTCGGCGGGTGCAAGGTTCCCTCGCCACCCCCCACCCCTGGCGACACTTGCTCAAGAATCCCAGCTAGAGGAAACATGACGGGGGCGAGTCCAGCTTGACTGATTCGCAGTGAAAGCAGATCTGCCCAGCTCTACTGAAGTCAAGAGAGTCACATTGATTTACACTAGCAGAGGGTTTGGCCCAGCACCTTTCCTCTCTCCCCACAACCCTTTGTGTATGCCTTATTGTCTTAGACGGCGATCCCCCTGGTGTGTTCAGAAACACCTAGCTGTCTGGGGATGCCGCTGTCATCCAAATACCAAATAAGGATTAATTAGCCCCTCTAGCCAAAGGCTGGGCTGAAAATCCCATCCTGGGAACCCACGGTTTTGCCCTGATAGAAAATTCTCTTAAGTCAGGGAGAGGAAATCACCCAGCACTGGGAGTTAAGGGAGGAAAAATAAACTTAGGGAAGGACGCTGAAAGATTGAAAGTGGGGGGGACAGGTGAAATTAGCCAGGCGCTCCAGCAGTTTCGATCTATTCCCTCGGCTGAAATTGAGCAACAGAAGAAATGACAAGAGCGCCCGGGGAAGGATGAAGCAGCAAGATTCAGGACAGCCTCAGGCTCACAGGAAGGGGCCTTTCTAACAAAGATCTCCCGCACATTTCTACACCCACTGTCCTACCCCGCAGACCCCAAACATGGCCCGCCACCAGCATTAGCCACGGGTACTAGTTTGGACACCAGAGCTAATCCGTGGAACAAAAGCCACCGCACGTTCTGAACTGCAGGAAATCTGTCCACTTGCAAACCTTCTCCCCCCTCACCTCAGAAGTCAACACAGCCCCTTGCAGAGCAGCAGGGAGGTTTGGTTACAAGGGAAGGCTGGAAATCTTTTATGAAGAGGCATTTTGGTTGGGTTGGGCAATTGGGGGGGGGGCGCTGGAATTCGTCAGGTTCCTTGCGAACATCTGTCTGGTTCTGCCTGTTACTGCAACAAACGCAAGGGGAGGGGGAATCTACCGGTACTCCTCTCCCTTCCACCCTATACCATTCTGCCCCCCTTTGTGTATTTATTTTTAAATCTGAGTTTTCCAGAACTAGGTCCTACCCCATTCTCACAGGGGGCCGGGAGGGCTAATTGCTCAGTGCTGCCAAGTGCCTAGCGAGCACTTAACAGGGTTGGGATCTGCTCTCGGACACGGTTCCCGCACCTCCTGGCTGATCTGGCCTGGCTGCCTGGGCGTGTGGCTACACCTGGCTATTATGTCTGAAGTTCCTCCGGCTACCACGGCTGCCTAGCAGGAAAGGTGCTTCGGAGGACTGGCCTTACCAAGGCAAGAGTGGAATAAGGGACGCCCATCATTACGGGGGAGTCTGGCAGTCGCACTGAGGAAAGGCAGGGCACGTCACCGGGTACAGAAACCAAGCACAGGTCAGCTCCGCTGTTGGCTATCATCTCCTACATGACCCGATGTTACAGGGACTGTCCCATATTCAGGCCTAATCACCTCCAGCCCATCCCGATTCTTCACAGCTGTCCCACCTGGGTTGAAATGATTTTTTGTTCATCCCCGCCGTCAAGTGCCATTTGGGAAGATGTGTCAGAGAGAGGGGACAGAGTTCCTGCTAGTTCACCCTGCTTCGCCTAGTGTCATCTGGCCCAGAGACAGTGCCTTGATGTAAGCTTATGGGATTCAATGCGAGAGACGGATCAGACAAAACACACTCGGTTAAGTTGGGAGCTCGAGCGACAGTTTATGCAAACGTGACTTTAGCATGTTTATAATCAATGGGCTTTCAAATAAGCCTTTGCAATTTTTCCTGGGATCTCCACCTAAACACCAGACCAAAACGCATGGGCTAGATAAAGTCCTGCTCTGCCTGTCTGCTTCTGAGGCTTAAAACTAGACTTGACTTGGAATTAGGGAACAGAGAAAATGGAACAACCGTGCTCTTCCCTTCTGGGGACAGATCTGCCAAGAACTCCACCGTCTCCTCCACAACTCTACCCTGGACAGTTCAGTTTTGTCTGAGGGTTTGAGACGAGTTTCCAGTGCAGATGAGCAAGAGCGAGAGAAATGATACGTTACACCCAAGGAGCCGCGGTGCCGCAGGGGAGGAAGGCTACATCAGATCTGGGCTTCGATCAAGGTTTGGTCAAGTTCGCTGCCTCCAGTTTCACAGAGAAGGTTAGGAAAATACCCAGCTAGGGAATTTTGCCTCAAGCCAAATGCTCCAGCACCTCGCCTTCTCCTGTGAAAATTCAGCCCAAGAATGAGTTGGAAAGACAAGAAAGATCCTAAATGCTGTATATACATACATGTGAACACACTTGCCATATCATCTAATGCATATTATTCTCATAATCTCCATTTCCCCCCTGTGTAACTACACGAAAAGAAATGTTAAAGGAGAGCAGAAATCAACGTGTTGACAACATCCAAAGATCAATGAAAAATCCAATTTAAATCCAAAGAAGCACAAATCTACATCCGCCAAGCACAGAGACAGAGGATTTGTATATTCCTATTTACCCACATCGACAAATAATCTAATGGGGACGAAGCCAGGTCCGCCGTCGACAGATGTAACCCCTCTATACAACAAAGAGAGGCGTCTATCTACGTGTGAGAAACCAGCAAAGTGATGCCTGCAACCCTTCTAAATTTCTAGGCGAAAATCCATCAGCCTGATATGGAACTTTAATAAAGTCAGAGACTAAAAAACCAAACGCCGCACTCACACACCCCACCACTGCGAACTTCCCCATACAATGAGAGTCACGGAGGCGAAGTTTCCAAACTGTGGGTGTTAGGCAAAGGACAGAACAAAATTTTCCTGCCTCTTGGAGATCCTCAGCTGTTCCGTGAAAGGCAGTTTTGCCATTTCAGCCAGAAGTGTTAATTTCAAAACACTTTCCAACTGCCTTGGGAAAGGAAATACTAGCCGGATTTTTTTTAATAACGTTAGCTGATCTCCCTTGTCATTTCCAATCTAAACTGTTTTTGATTCTGCCGAGAGATACATCTGAAAGCATTTATATTTCTGCAAGTTCTGATGGTTTACACAGTTTAAGAACAACCCCCAAAAGTGCATTTTTCTCTCTGGCAGCCGAACGGGTCGAAATGGTTTATCCACGCTAGGAAGAAGGCGTGGCGAAAAACTGATGGTGATTTTAAACCTCCCGAACTTGAGCCAGGAGGGGAAAGAAAAATAAAATGCACCGAGAATGAAAATAACTGAGCTGATTCTCCTTTGAGGCAGCCTCGGTATTTACTTCTCTGGCGGCGTCCTCAATAAGCGGGTTGAACAATAAGTAAGCCGAACAGAGTAAAATGGACAACTTTGGCGCACTCCGCCAGCCGCCGAAAGCCCCGGCTCGGGCTGGGACAGCTCTGGCCAGGAAGCTCTCCCCAAAAAGCGGCGCAGAAAGGGCCAGCGCCCGGGGCCAGTCTGACGGACGGGGCTCGCCGAGGGCTGAGCCTCGGGGATGCCGGCGGGCGCAGGCGGGCAGGTGGGTCCCTTACCTCTGGGCTGCGGTGCCGGCATCCAGGATCCCGGCGCTTTGCATCCAGGACCGCACCGATGTCAGTCCGCTGCTCAAGGGTTCCTCCTTCATGGTCAGCCCTCCTCTGGGGAAACCCTCCTGGATGGAGAACATCAACACGGCCGGTCAGGGGCGCGGGCGCGGGGCCGTCTCCGGGCCCCCGGCGCCCCCAGGCCAGCGGCGGGGTGGGAGAGGGGCCGCCGATGGGACGCGACGGGCACCAAAAGTTTTGTTTTTCCAAACTTCTGGCCCAGGGCCCCGACAGGCAGAGATGCCCCGGCCCCGGCCGTGCGGAGGGAGGGAGGCAGGGAGCCGCGGCGGGGCCGGGGGCCGGGGGCCGGGGCGAGCGTCCCGCCGGCCGGGGCAGCGCATCTGGGCTCGTCTCTCGCCCGGCGGGGAGGCAGGGCGGCGCGGGGCGGGGAGGAGGCGAGGGGAGGTCGGAGGAGTCGGAGGAGGCGCCGGAGCCGAGCGCGGGGGGGCGGGAGGAGGGGGGGGCCGGGCCGGGCCGGGCCGAGCCAGCGGGGCCGGGGGGAGGGACCCGAGCCGGGCCCGGGCCCGCCGGCGGGAGAAGGAGGCGGCGGGGCCGGGCCGGGCCGGTTACCAGCTCGGGGGGCGGCGGCTCCCCGGGGATCGGGGCCGGGGTGCGGGGCCGGGACCCGCCGCCGCTTCTCCGCCGCCCCTCGCCCGGCACCAGCACCAGGAGCAGGACCAGCCGCCCGGCCCCCGCCCCGGCCCCGGCCCCGGCCATGCCGCGCCGACCCAGCCTCCCCGGGGAGGGGGCCGCCGCCGGAGCCGGAGCCGGAGCCGCAGCCGGGGCCGGGCGGGCTGACATCATCCGGGGAGGAGCCGCCGGGGCCGGGGGCCGGGGGCCGGGGCCGAGCCGCCGGGGGCGGGGGCGGGGGTGGGGGGCCCAGCGCTGCCCCATCCGCTGCCCCATCGACCCTCCGCTGCCCCCCATCCACTGGCCCCACCGACCTATCCACTGCCCCCATCGACCCTCCACTGCCCCCCATCGACCTAGCGCTGCCCCATCCACTGCCCCCCATCGACCCTCCACTGCCCCCCCATCCACTGCCCCCCATCGACCCAGCACTGCCCCAGCCACTGCCCCCCATCCACAGCGCTGCAAGGACCCAACAGTGCCCCCCATCCACCCAGCCAGAGGGACCCCCGCTGCCCCCATCCACTGCCCCCCATCGACCCAGCACTGCCCCATCCACCCAGCTAGAGGTACCCACCGCTGCCACCCGCCCCACCATTGGCCCAGTGTTGCTCCCCACCACCCCCATCCACAGCACTGAGGGGCCCCCTGCTGCCCTCCATCCACTGCTCCCCACCCACTGCCCCAGCCCCCACCCCCACATCCACCCAGCACTGCCCCCATCCAGAGGGACCCACTGCTGCCCCCCACTGACTGCCCCTAGGCCCCCCAACAACCCAGCACCACCCCAGCTGCCCCCCACCTGCTGCCCCCAATGTTCCCTCTAACTTTTCATAGGTTGTGTGCACAAAAAACTTCTTTTGTGCAAATTTTTGGAACCACTGTTCAAATCTGTGTGGACGCCAGTGATTGTGGTCAAACTTGTGAGTGCAATGAAATAAATGTGTATGATGCAAATAATATCTACATTTTATTTTGATATGGTGATGGAAATGATTTTATAAATTACAAAACCTTATTTGAAACATGCTACTTGAAATTACTTACTTAAAGTAGCATAAAAATATTAGCACTGTTCAGTTTTTTTGTGCTCCCTTTATTTTGTTGTGTGTGCAAGTTTCACAACCTGTGTGCACACACACACACACAGCTTAGAGGGAACATAGCCCAGCCCCGCCATCAACCCAGCACTGCCCCCCCTGCCCCCATCCACAGGACCCAGCCCTGCCCCCCATCCACACTGACTCCCAAATCCACCCAGCCTAGAGGACCCACTGTCCCCCATCCACCCACCCAGAGGACCCAGTGTCGCCCCCACCACCGCCCCCATATCCACACAGCCAGAGGGACCCACCACTTCCCCCCTTCACTGTCCCCCATCCACCCAGCCAGAGGACCCACTGTTGCCCCCCCCCCCACTGCCTCTGTATCCACACGGCCAGAGAATCCCAGCACTGCCACCAAAGCCACTTGGTTAAAGATCCCACAAATCTATTCAGCCAAAGCAATTGCCCACATCTGCCCACCAAATCCACCCAGTTAATGAAAGGCTCCCAAACCACCCACCAGTGCCCCTCCTGCTCCCCACCAAATACAATTGGTTAAAGCCCCAAAATTTCCCTAGCCAGAGGGACCGCCAAGCATTGCCCCCCCCCACATGTACCTAGCCAGAGGGACCCTCCAATGCTGTACCTCAAACCCACTCAGTTAAAGGCTTCCCATTTCACTCAGCCTGAGGGACCCCCTTAACTCTGCCCCCCAGTCTCCCCAGCCAGAGGAACTCTCCAGTGCTGCCACCTAAATCCAGCTGGTTAGTTAAAGGCCCCCTAAATTTACCTAGCCAGAGGGATTCCCCCACTTATGGCCCCCAAATCCAGACCTCAGTACTGGCCCCCATAGAAAGGGTCTCTCCCACAGCAAACTGGCACTATCTGCTGTCCAGTCCCCCCCCCCCCCCCCCCCCAAAGTACCGCTCATCTAAATCTACCCCCACCTAAAGGCTCTCCTGTAATCCTCCTGTCAGGCCCCCCACAACCAACCCAATTGGAGGTACCCCAAAAGTCTCCACCTAGGCACCCCCTCCGACTGCACCCTTAGATGGGGCTAGGCAAGGAACCCCATGAGCTCTGCACCCAGAATTGCAGCCGGCAAAAGGGACTCTTCAAATATTGTACCCTAAAGGCTGCTGGTTGTACCCCAACATCTCCAGCTGCTGAGAAATTGGTACCAACCCTTTCCTCAGCCTAACCAAGCAAGCTTCACTCTGTGGGACTGCCCCACCTGCACCCACCCTCCATCCCACCCCGCTCTGACACCTGCTCCCTGGGGCGAGCCTAAAGCTGGTGACCACACCTGGAGGAAGGATAAGGCTAAACAGCAATGCGCTGACTCTGGGGAGGTGCCCAGTGCATAGATGGGAATGCAGCGGCTGCTGACACGGCTTTGTTCGGGGCGGGGGGGGGGCAGTTCTCTGGAGACGCTGAAGTGGGAAGAGCTGCAAACAGGGGGAAATAACGGAGGGGACCAGGAGATGGGTGGAAAATAAAACAGGATGCCCCTTGGAAACCAGCAGCTAAGTAGCTGGGGGGAAATAACCTGCTTAGTAGGAGAGAATGAGGAATGGCTGAGACACCCAGGGTGGGGTGGGCTGCTGGTTACACCTTGGGTCCGACTGCACTAGAACTTCTTTCCCGGCTGTTGCTAATCTCCAGGGGCAGCAGCTAGGTCCATGGAAGAATTTGTCCATCCACGGAGCAGCATCTGCACGGCCTGGCTTAACTCCGCCACCCAGCGCGTGCTGTTGTTTCCAGCCCCAAGCAAGGGCTTCAGGCTGCACCCATGCAGCGCAGTCATAGGATAGAGCCAGTCCGTGGCTGCCACAGAGGGCCAGAGCGGTTTTGGGTGGAGTTTGACCTTGGAGCTGTCTGCAGCCCAGAGCCAAGCATGATTCCAAGGGCTGTTCTGCGCTGCAAAGTTGGGTCAGCCTAACGACATCACTCAGGGCTGGGGAAAAGGTCATGCTCTGCGGGATGGGGTGGTTCAGCCACCCTAGATCCCATCCCGGCACTGCTAGGGCACCCGAAGAATTCTCCCATCGCTCTACTAGAAGCAGGTTTCCTACAGTGATGGAAGAACTTACGCGGTCCCTGTCAGACAGTGCCACCTGAGCGGTTCTAGCATTTCTCGTGTAGACACGGAAGACCAGGCATTTAGATGGACAGCAAGAATATAGACTCAGAGCAAATAGGGCTTGAGAGGGACCTCAGGAGTCATCTAGTCCAACCCCCCTGCTCACAGCAGGAGCAACGCCAACTAAACCATCCTAGCCAGGGCTTTGTCAAGCCAAGCCTTAAAACCCTCAAAGGATGGAGATTCCACCACCTGCCCAGGTAACCTGTTCCAGGGCTTCACCCCTCCTAGGGAAAAAGAGTTTCCTGATATTCAACCTAGCCATCCCTGACTGCAACTTGAGAACATTGCTCCTTCTTCTGACATCCACCACCACTGAGAATGGTGGGTTACTTACCAGTAACCGTCCTTCTTCGAGACGGGCTGCTTGCATGCATTCAGTATTAGGTGTCTACATGCCACAGCACACCATTGGCCAGAAACTTTTTAGCTCTAGCCTGTCAGAGCAGGGTCAGTGGCCAACACCCTCTGGCCGCTCTTACACCTATATATAGATGGCCCCGACCCTAGGCCCTTCAGTCCCTTCTTATCGCTACTCCGAGTAGCGGGGACGGTGGGAGGGGCCTGAATGTATGCGAGTGGCCCATCTCGAAGAAGGACGGTTACTGGTAAGTAACTCACCATTCTTTGAGCGCTGCTTGCATCATTCAGTATTGGGTGACTGCTAGCCATACTGTGGAAGGTGGGCAGAGTTAAATCCACATCCGCTGTCAGCATGGTTACCCCCATACAGCACCCCACCCGATGGCTGGGTGAAGGAGTGGTGGATCGTCAAGTGAACACTGACGGAAACACCACCAACTGTAGACCCTTTGCAGAGAAGACGCACGTGAGTGCCAAGGGGTCACCTGCCACTCTGTCAGACAACCTTAAACTCCGACAGGGGCAGTATTGGTCCACTATTGGAGTTCTCTGCTATACCGGCACAGCAAAGATGGCAAAGAGAACTATTGCTGATAGCAACGTTCCGCTACTCCATGATGGGACTACCATCCTGTCAGTAGAATAGACTCCCGGGGATGGTGATCTTGGACTAGAGGAGATGGCTGTTATTACCAACAGATGGTAAAGAGGAGGGATGGGTGCTACCCTCAGGAGCATTGTCTCCTATGGAAAAACAGTTGAGGCAAGCCACTAGCCAGAGGGGTGAGAAGCACTTTGCCCCTTCCCTCTAAGCAGGGTGGGTTTTGACACCCTCCCACTGAAGCTCTGACTCAAGATGCCGTGGGCAGAGCTATGGTAAGGAACATCCTCGTCCAGGCGACCCACCCCAGTGTGGAAGGGGGGGTGAGAACAACCACAAGGGGAATACAGGGGTCTCGCCCCTTGATTTAATAGTATGGGAAAAAATGGGGAAAAGGGTCTGTGATGAAGTAAGAAAACCTCTCGGGCTACTGTGGTTCTTCTTTTCTGTTCCTGTTCTTTGGTGATGGTATTCTGGTGATGGGACACAGGGGTGTGATAACTATAGGTACCACTAGGGGGGAAGAGGCTTTAGTGTGACCGTACCTGGACCCCCTGGGGGTGACAGGTTGTGGCCGGTTTAGACCAGGGGCAGGGCAGCTGGGGAGAGAGAGAACAAAGAGGGGAGGGAGGAGGAAGGAAGATGGAGGTCGGAGGGGCAGGACCTCCGGGGCTCGTCCTGGGGGTTTACTGTCTGCCCTCCTAGGTGATCTGAGAGCCAACTGTCCTAGCTGCTGTGCTAAGTGGATTGCTAATAAACCCTCTGACTGCTCCACTGGCTGAGTGTCACTGCTGATTGGGATGGCTGGGACCCTCGTAGGGGGAGGAACCCCTTTCCCCCAAGGGAGACCAGACAGAGCAAGGGTCGGACTCTCTGGGCCTGGATTTGGGAAGCTGGCTACAGGTAGCGTGGAGACCCTGGTGAATGGGAGAAAGCTCCACCGTAGCAGAGTCCCTGGTGGGCTGTGAACAGAGGGGATCCAAGAGGCTTTTCTGGGTTCTCCGTGACAGGGTCCCCTGATCAAGACCTAAGCATTTGGTAGGCCTATCTATGAAGGATCTGAACCCTCCAGAGGCATTCAGCCAATGTGGGTGCCTCAAGTGGAGGAGTGGGTAACGAGAGAGGGGGACATGCCAGGGACATCTCAGGGAGTCCTTTTTGGTGGGGGTAATCAACAAACCAGACAGAACAGGGGATTGGGTACCTTTAAGAAATCCCATTCAAAGCTTTCGAAGAGGGTCATTCGGGCCGTTAACAAACACGGCAGAGTGCGGAAACACAGAGTGACTGAGGAAGGAAATGGCTGGGAAGTGGGAAAATCATTCTCATTTCCAGACCCGGGGGGGGGGGGGGGCGCCAAAAGACAGAGGAAAACAAAGGGTCCATCTTATAGTTATGGCAGGCAGGGGTTTCCGAAAACTAAGGGTAGGTGTGCATTTCACCCCACCCCAGTTCAAGGGCTCGCGTAAGGAAGATAACGTGAAGCAAGCGTGGGCTATCTGGTCACTTCTTAAAGGAAGGCCAGGTTAATCTCGAGGAGCGTGCCCTCTTGCCTCCAGGACCGCAATGAGGGGGTGGGTATGTGACTCGCAAGTGATAACTATTTAGTCACCATCCTGGCCATAAGTGATGGGGCAGAAAACTTTTCATATCGTGGCAGGTTGCCTCAAGTCAGGCGGTGAGTTGTAGGTGTTGGGTCCCTGTCTGTGAAAGGCCAACGATGTGGTGCCCCACATTGTTCCTGAGAGAAAATGACAACTTCGGTGATACTCGAGGCAGATTGTGTCCCCCTCACTCCGAGGGGAGGGAGGGGTCCTACTGATAAACCTCCCTGTGCATTCAAATTGGAGTGAGGTTGGGTAGATCCCAGGTAGGGGAAGGTAGCAGGAAAAAACCCCAGGGAAGAGCAAAAGAAAGGCACAAGGCAGTTCCTGCAAAAGAAAGGTGCAGGAGGAAAGCTACCATGCCCTCTGGGGAAAAATGCGAAGAGCATTGGGGGCTCATCACCGGTGAGCTACTCAGAACACCAGACTCTCCCGCCCGCTATGGCTTGTGCGGATCTGCTCAGAGGCCGAAGTTCTGCAAAGAAACTAATCCTATGTTAGGATCGTGGGTCCTTCAGTGAACTTGCTCAGGTGTAGCCACTTGAGCAGGTACCAATGGTGGCTGCTCTGGGCTGTGAGAAGTGTACTCTTGAGCCCCTCCGACATCTGGCAGACATGGTGAGGAGTCACCCAGAACCTCTTTGGTATCACTGGGGGCTGGGAATACTGGTGGAGGAGTCTCAGGAGAGAGGTTCATGAGGCCTCTCTTGCAAAGAAAAGAAAATTAAATGCAGCCCATTGGGGATAGGCGAGAGGGCTCCTTCACCCGCTACTTCCCTTTGCTAATGGGTGTGGGGGGGTGTAGGGTTAGTTAGGAATTGAGAAGAAAGCCCTCAATTCAGAAAACTCGTCTAGCTGAGATGATGGCTACCAGGAAGGCCCTCCTTCACGAAAGGATCAGCAGGGGAGTAAGATCAAGACAGTTCTTAGTTGGCTGTCCGGGGCTTGGGGAAGAGGAGATTTCCCTGTGCCTGGTTAGGGGGAAAAGCCAGGACAGAATAGTCTCCTGTCTGAGGGCTACCCGCGAGGTTTGCCCATGGGGCAAACAAACCAGCATGGAATGGAGACTGTCCTTGGCGGGAGCAGAAGCCAAAAGAGGTATATCCCTACAGTGGGGCGCAACGGTCCCACTGAACATCTAGAGGGGTGTGCGGGACCTGGGAAGGTGGGGGGGGTAAGAGAACAAGAGAGTGCAAACTCACCCTCCTACCTGGGACCTAAGAGTCGGAGTGCGCCATCCTGTGATTATTTCCCCCCAAAATCCATCGCAGGTCAGCGTGGAGAAATTAAAAAACTGGCTCAGGATCAATGACAATAGGCTCACGCCCGGCCCACTGTGTCGAATCGGGGGGGGGGGGGGGGGCCGGACACAAAGAAGGGGAAGACTATGCTTCCTTGCATGCCCCAACGGGCTGTAGCCGGGTACGGATGCTGGAGTAGAGAGAGGAGCAGCCCGTGCCTCCTCATCGTATCGCTATCAGCCCCGGTTCCCCACTAAGGCTCTAAGGGCCCATGCGAATAGATCTGGGCGCACGTGGAGGGTGGCCTCCAGTTGTCTCGCCCCTGTTCGATCCAAAGGGTCACTGGGGTCACGCCAGGGGCGTCGCTGGTGCTGGGCACTCCGGGGCATGTGCCCCGAACCCCAGCTCCAGAGCCCTGGATCTCCGGCCCAATCGGGCCGGAGATCCAGGGCCCCGCTGCTGGTGGCCATGGTGGCTCCATCCCCGGCCAGGGATCTGGGACCTGGCCACCCGTGGCCGCTTCTCTGGCTGGGGATCCGGGGCCCGGCTGCCAGCAGCTGCGGTGGCCCCAGCCCTGGCCGGGGATCCGGGGTCTTGCCGCGGTGGCCCCGTCCCTCACCGGGGATCCGGGGCTGGTTGCCTGTGGCCGCGGTGGCCTCGTTCCCAGCCAGGGGGCAGGGCTTGTGTGCTGGGGGCGGGGCCTGCGGGCCAGGGGCGGGGCCTGTGCCTGTGCCCCGGGTCCCTCCCCCAGCCAGCGACACTCCTGGGTCGCGCAGCAAGGGCTGAATGAGTGCATTGTTACTGGGGGGGAGAGAGATCCCGCTACTGAGTGTGAGGGAGCAGTCTGACATAAGCAGTCCTAGGGCATCGCCCTGACCTTCAAGGTTGATGCCAAAGGAGGGTAAGGTGGCCCCTTCAAAACTGATCATCTTAACGAAGGGCCCTCTGTGCCATGGAATGAGGGCCCTTTGCGGGCAGTCACTTCATGTAGAGGGGTCGTGTAATGAAAGGCCCCTAATCCCAGGTGTTCGCAGGGTTGCAACGGGCTGGGTGACCATCTGGGCATCTGAGGAGTAAGCAAGCCCAGGGCTCTGGAGCCAACCTTGCATCACTGTTGCCTGGATCAGGGAGTCAGTGGCCTGAGCAAAAAGAGACCATCCCTCAAAGGGGAGGTCTAATATGGGCTGTTGCAAGTCCTAAGGAAGGCGTGAGTCTTGGAGCCAGGCCACTTGACACATACCCACGGCTGTAAGAATGGCGCGGCTGGCCGTGTCCGAGGCATCCCAGGCTGCTGTTAGGGCATCGCTGGCTGCCAAGGTGCTTCCCTCTATGAAGGTGTCATAATCCTCCAGGTGTCCCTGTGGGGGGCGAAGCTGCAAAAGCGCTTCATAGCGTCCCACAGATCTAAGCAATATCTGCTAACCAAGGCCTGGTGGTTAGCAATCCTAAACTGAAAGGCTGAAGTTGAATAGGCCTTTCGACCCAGGAGGTTGAGTCTTCTAGTCCCCAGGGAACCAGGGGGTGAATCAGGGCAGCCCTGCCTACCCCAGACGGCTTCCGCCAACTGGGAGCTTCACCGAGTACGGGAACTTCTCAGGGGAGCCTGGTACTTATCGCCCACCACCTTGGAGGCTGGCAGGACCAAGGTGGAGGTTTGCCAGTGTGTCCCGGTGTTTCCAAGGACACTGCTGTGAATGGGGACTGTGATCGCAGACAGAGGATGTGAACTCCAGGTCAAACAAGGGGTCTTGGTCCCCCTTGAGGGACATGACCCTGTGTCACGGAGAACCCAGAAAAGCCTCTTTGATCCCCTCTGTTCACAGCCTCCAGGACTCTGCTACGGTGGAGCTTTCTCCCATTCACCAGGGTCTCCACGCTACCTGTAGCCAGCTTCCCAAATCCAGGCCCAGAGAGTCCGATCCTTGCTCTGTCTGGTCTCCCTTGGGGGGGGGGTCCTCCCCCTACGAGGGTCCCAGCCGTTCCAATCAGCAGTGACACTCAGCCAGTGTAGCAGTCAGAGGGTTTATTAGCAATCCACTTAGCACAGCAGCTAGGACAGTTGGCTCTCAGATCACCTAGGAGGGCAGATAGTAAACCCCCAGGACAAGCCCTGGAGGTCCTGCCCCTCCGACCTCCATCTTCCTTCTTCCCCTCTCTCCCCTTTGTTCTCCTCTCTATCCAGCTGCCCTGCCCCTGGTCTAAACCAGCCACAACCTGTCACCCCCAGGGGGTCCAGGTAAGGTCGCACTAAAGCCTCTTCCCCCCTAGTGGTACCTATAGTTATCACACCCCTGTGTCCCATCACCAGAATACCATCACCAAAGAACAGGAAAAAGAAGAACCACAGTAACCCAAGAGGTTTTCTTACTTCATCACACCCTGACGCCCAGCTAAGTGCCATGCCTTGGACCAGGCGTTCCCAGGGGGATTGTGGTGCACAAGAAGGGGGCTGGTGAGACTGGGTTGTGGGGGATTAAAAAAGCACAGGAGCCACAATCCCAATCTGGAAGTGTGACAAGGTGCTCACCCAACAGGGGCGCGTATGTGGTTGCAGCAAGGAAGGAACAGCTATCAAGGAAGAGGAATGTCCCAAGGAACAGGGTGCAGAAATCCAAGGGCTGCGGTCCTGACCCCACCATCCAGGCAGGCCAGAGGAGGGGAACCTCAGCATGTGTCCCTGTTCTTGTGTGGCAAGTGCTGTGCAAACGTCAGTGCCACCAGGGGAAAGCAGTGTCACTATCGAAGTACGATACCAGCTGCAATGGTGGAAACCTGCTGTATGCTGCACCACCTGAGCGGGCAGGACTGCAGTTCACAGCCAGGCACAAGCTGGAGAAGGAGAGGGGCTGGGGTGCAGAGCAGCAGGGTGAAGCTTCTGTCTGTGCTATAGGCTCCCTGTGTGGGCTGAGTCTGGGCCTCAGTTTCCCCATCTATAAGCTGTGGTTAGTTAGCCTCCCGTTCTCTGGAGGCTGGGGCTGCCCCTTGAAGTGTTTGCAGCATCCTACCCAGGGGAGCCACACCAAACACTCCCCTTCCAGACGGACAACCATGCTAACATGACCCACTGCAGCCAAACATGCAGCCAAGGGAAAGGGGGCACCTTGCAGAAAAGAACCATGGGCACTGGGCTGTCCATGCAGTCGAGGGTTTGCAGGCTTCAAGGGACTGCTGCGATGTCAGCTCCTCCAATAACACAGGCCAGCAAACTTCATCCAGCGTTTCCTGCAGCCAGGCTGAGCTAGAGCAAATCTTTCAGAAAGACACAAAGTCTTGGTCAGAACTAAGACTTCAGGCGATGGAGAAGCTAGGTGCTCCCATGGGCAGTACCACCCTTGCAGTTAAAAACTGGTGCATTATCCAAGCAATCCTTGGTAACTCTCCTGGGGCTTCCTAACAGATATAGGCAGAGATGAGGAATCACTCACTCATCTGCTCTTAGCTGTCCGGCTATTGGTTTTCTCCCTGGGGAAAAGTGTCCAAACTTAGAGAAATGGTTTTAAAAAAGGAGGGAGTTGATAGGACATGATGGGGGGATTTAGCTTGGCTTGGTGCTGCTCTGAGAAGGGGTTTGAACTTCCAACCCTAATCTGCCATGATTCTATGGGTATGTCCACACGAGTCTTTTATTTCGAAACAACACTGGTTGTTTCGAAATAAAAAACTGAATGTCCCCACAACGTTTTCTTATTTCAAAATGACAGGCTTTGTCATTTCGAAATAAAAATTGTGATTTTGAAACAGCTTAAACCCCATTCATTTTGAAATGGCTGTTATTTCAAAATGGTTATTTTAAAATAACGGCGTTTGGACATGTTGTTTTGAAACAACATGTCCAAATGGCCTTATTTCAAAATAACCATTTCAAAATAACAGCTGTTTCAAAAGCAGGCTTTCTCTTAATTCGAATTAACATTTTCTTAATTCGAATTAACTTATTTCAAAATAAGGACTTTATTTCGAAATAACTTATTTCAAAATAATGATGTATGTGTGGACATAGCTTATGGAAAAACATTAATAACACCCCCCCCCCGGTATTTTACACTCCACAGAACAGTTAAAGGACAAAGAGATACTAGGTTCCTTTTACTCAACACTCGGGCAAAGTAGTTTCACCTGCACACACAAAAACAAAGCCCCCCACACCCATCTGATTCTTCTGAACATTTGACAGACATGCCTGGCCTGAGAAAAGTGTGTAACTGGAGATCTCACTCACCCACTGGAATAAAATCACTAGGTAGGTGTCATAATGATGTTTGCATCAGCAGCTTAACAGGGAGATCTGAACACTGTATTCGGCACACTGTCTCTTCAGACAAAAGCCAACTGTTGTAAGAGCTGGGCATTTACCTCCCTTAGTAAACCCATCACTATGTCCAAAACATTGTTTTCAAGCAGTGCCTTATTTCTAGTCTGTTTTGTTCAGTTTCAGCTCCCAGCCTTTGCATCTTGTTCTGACTTCGGTAGTTTAAAGACCTCATCTCTAGAGCCCTACACGGATACAAATACATGGATCCGTATCCGATCCACATCCTCAAGAAATGGTCTGCAGATATCCGTGTTGTATCTGTGGATGAGGCTATAATGCAGATGTCTACAGATATCCGCATATTTGCAGGGTTCTAGCTCTGTGAAGGTTAAAATATGTGGACGTGTATCTGATCTGCATCCGCAAGAAATGGTCTGTGGATATCCATCTTGTATCTGCGGATGCAGGTATAATGCAGATATCTGCAGATATCCGCATATTTGCAGGGCTCTACTCATCTCCTTATGTAGCTACTTAGAGATCATGACCAAGTCACCTCTGAACCTTCCCTCAACCACAGCCAGCTGGCGTTCTTCAGTCAGTCGCCATACGGCCGGTTTTTCAGACCTCCAATAGTTCTCTCTCTTCTCTGAACCCTCTCCAGTGTGTCAACATTTCTTAACGGGCAGCCCCTGGACCTGACGGATATTCTGGCCATAGCCTCATGGATGCTGCCTATTGTGGTGATAACAACTCCCTCCTCCCACTTGATATTGCCCCACCGTACAACACCAAGGACTTTTTGATGGGCTCAGACACTCAGAGTGAATTGGGATGGTTGACTGCACTTGAGTTTCCAGACTCCAGTCCAGAAGAAAAGCAAAAGGAGATTTAGGAGAATCCAACTGCATCACTCAGAGGTCACCGATGAGTTCATTTGTGTCTGGTGCTGCTTCAGTCTTAGCTCTCTCCCCAAGGAGTCAGAAGGCCACAGATCCAAGCTTCCCCCCGGCAGACTGGGGCTTGGATCCAGCACCAGCACTGTGGTTCAGCGCACAGCCCTGGGCTCTAGCCTTCCAGAGCTATCTCCATGGGCAGAGGCAGCCAGAAGCTACAGAGGGAGGGGAAAGGGCTCAGGTGACACACGGGGTATGGGGCAGGGGTTTGAATTTATGGGAGGGGAGGTTGGAAAATAACTAAAATGACCACATGGCATAACTAGTCCACTAGAGGGAGAGGATAGGAGAACCTGGGGGCTGCAGGGAAATCCTTAATTGCAGCCAGGCCTGACAGGATGGCAAGCGAGGGACCCGGGACCAGAGCAGTGGCAGCCGGTCGAGCACCCCAGATCAGATGGGCCAGTGCCAGCTTCTCTGCGGGCTGGGCAAGGCCCTGGCATCACCTGGCCAGGCTCTCGGGGGACGGAGCGGCAGAGCTGTGGGGCAGAGGGGGGACACGGGTAGGGGGATCAGTCTGTTTGGCCCTGACTTTGTTCCCAGACAGTGGCTCCCGAGCAGGGACAGGGAGGGGCTGAACAGTGAGTCGACCCCACACTTAACCCCCACGGTGGCTCCTGTCCCGTGGCTGGGCCTGGCTCCCGTGTTGGATGCTGAGACCAGGCATGCCTTGTGGAAGCGCCACATTGAGTTGGCATTGTTGGGGGGTGAGCGTGGGACATCTGGCCCAGTCCAGGGGACAGGAGCTGCCTGGGGTGAGTGCAAGGTGGTTTTGTCCCCCTTCCCCTGTCTGCCTGGGCACAGGAGTGAGGCAGGGGATGGGGCAGCTTGAGGGGAGCCCAGGCGGCGGGCCAAGAGGAGGTCACCTTCTCCCAGGCCTTGTAGGGGACTTGGCACCAGGGACAGGCTGGCATGGGACAGGGAAGGGCAGGGTCTGCTGGGTTTTCTGCACCGGCTCCTCCCTGCAAGGGGAGTCAGATGGGGAGAGCTCAGGTACCCTCAGCTCGTGGCGGATCAGGTGCTGGAGACTCGGACTGAAGATGCCCTGGGTGCATCACGGCAGGCAGGTTGAAGCCACACAAAGTTGCCGCCTGTCTCAGTGCAGAGGGTCTCCTAGTCCGGCAGGCCATGGGACTTGGGGTTCGTGCGTCCACCCCTAGAACTGTGCAGATGGCAAAAAACTGCCCAGTAAGTGTCAAGCTTCCTCAGAGGCTCCGGCACCGAGGGGCAGCTGGCAGCCTCACCCCAGGACAGCAGAAAGAGTCAGCTGCCCTGGCAGAGGAGTGGATGGGCTCTGGCCATGAGGAACAGCATCCCTCTGCTGGGGCACTTGGCTTTGCTCCCAGCCCTCTACCAGCAAGGGAAGGAGACGTGTCCCAGGACCTCGGACCCTGGCTCACCACCCCCAGCCAGTCACCTGCGGTGAGAGGGACACTGTCCCCTCCATCCGGTCCCTCAGGGTGAGATGGACGGCCCAAAGTAGATCTCCCAGGGTGAGACGGATGGGCCCCCCAGTGGGTCCCATGGGGCGAGACAGACAGGCACCCCACGGTGAGACAGACTGCCCCCTGAGCCAGTCCCCCATGGTGAGATGGAGGGCCCCCCAAGCCGGTCCCCCACGGTGGAACAGATGGCTCCCCTGCCAGAGGCTGGCCCGCAACTCGAGGAGACTTACTGTTTCAGAAATAATCCCAACTTCTCTTTGGGCTCCCCTTCCGGCCTGCCATGGGTGTATCAGTCACACAGGGGCCAACTCACAGACGTCCAGGGATGCAGGAGATTGTGGCCCTGCTCAGAGGTCTTGCGAGAGGCTCCAGGTAAGACCAGGCCCCGTCGTGCTAGGTGCTGTACGAACACAGCTAGACCTTGTCCTGAGGCGCTCACACTGCAGGAAAGTGGGAGAGAGTTTGTGACCTGGCGCTGGTGCTCAGTCCCCACAAATTCACCCTCATAGATGGGCTGCTGAACTTCCATTCCATGGGAACAGCATCCACCCTGGGCCGAGCTGGGCAGGATTCAGACCAGGGACCTGTCGGCGAGCAGCTCCTCAGCAGCAGAGTCCCCAGGCTTGGAGGCCTTAGAGACTGTGCGGGGAGCTCAGCCAGACCTTCCTGGGGCTCCAGCAGCCTGGGTGTCCCACACATGGCCCCTCTCTCAAACACTCTCAGCCTGCCCCACCTGGTTCTTAAAGGCACAGCTCCCACCCCCCCAGATGGACAATCGTAAGGCAGCGCCCAGATATAACAGTCTGCACCATGCCAGCCCACCCACAGCTGTTCCGGGGTCCTACACTCACAGTTAGACAGGTGTTTTTTCAGCACCACCCCATCCCCCTGTGCAGCATTTGAATCTTCACATCTACCCCTCAGACCTCATCTGCTTCTACACAGTATCTGTATGACCAGACTGCCTAGCTAGCACGGCCAACTCCCCCACTGTGCTAGGTGCTGTACAAACCCAGGACAAAGACAGGTCCTGCACCGACACACTCACAATCTAAGTATCGGACACGAGATGGTGACAGGCAGGCGGGGGAGCCCCAGCAAACAAGGATACGAGTCGGGTCAGCACCCCTGGCCTCAGAGGAGTAAGAAAGGCAGCTGTTACCCCCTGGGTGGACCAGACCATGTGGGGCAGCATTGGAGCTGTGGGACACAGGCATTGGCATTCTCGCTTTCTGTGCCCGGCCCTCGAGAGCAGAGCATGGACTACTGGTTTGCAAAGCATGACCCTCTGTCACGCTGTGTTCGTGTGAATCACATAAACGCCAGTCCTGGACCACCTTCCTGGGAAAGCCGGGCTCCATGCCTGCTCTGCCTAAGGAGACTGACACAAGCTCTCAGTCAGTTTATGGTGGAAGAGTCCATGCGACCCCTTCCCAGGGCAGTGGGTCCCTAAGGCAGGGAGGGCTGTAAAACACACCGAAACATTATCGGCGATCAGTGGAGGAACCGGGTCCAGAACACAGTTCAGTGCCCCTTCCCTGGGCCAGGGCACTGCAGGGCTCTCACCACTTTCTTCAAACCCACATGGGGGCTGCAGCACTTTGTCTCAGCACGTGGAGTGGCACCACATCACCCACAGGGAGTGAGACCCATGGAGCCCAAACAGAAACTGCACAAGCTGCTGCTGGATCAGTCCCCTGGGCTGGGCTTGGTTCAAAGGCAGTGGGAGGATTCGCATTCGTGTCAATGGCCTTCGGGCCCCGTGTCCTGGGGCTTTTTCCTGCCCCTGCAGAGGGAAGCTGGTTTGGAGGGGAGCAGCCTGAGAATTGAAGCATCTAACAGGCGCCCCACTAACAGCTTAACTCACATTGACATAGGGGCCATGGCTCAAGCAGTTTTTCTACATCCGTAACTGTTGTGGCAAGTGCAGAGCTGCCAGAGCTACGAACCGCCAGGCCCAGAGGGGCCAGGCCAGCATGCCCAGATGTGCTGGGGCAGCAAACAGCCAAGCCTGGAGAGGCTGGGCCCAGCGCTGGCAAACCCTGGCCCAAATTAAGCCCTATTCTGGATCTCCTGCCTTTCTGCCTCTGCATCACCCAGGGATCAGCGAGTGGGCTGGATCCTGTGGCTGGCGGCTCCTTGCTGGGTGGCCAGCACAGGGCTCAGAGCCAGGGCTTTCAACAAACAGGGCAGTCGCCTCCGTGGACGAAAGCCCTGAAACACTCCTGGCACCACGTGCCGGTTCATGGCCAGAGAGAGACGCCGTAACCCTCACCAGGGCGCTGAGACCGGCTCCTGCCAGCACCGGGTGTGTGCAATCAGCAGCCGGTTTGCCCCTGGGCCATGTGCCAGGGTGGGCCTGGCCTTTCCATCCATGTAGCTCCCAAAGAGCTAGCGTGACCCCGTCCTGCCGCATCATGGGGACCCTCAAGAGCTGCTGGGAGCCCCAGGTTGAGCTGTCAGGGGCCCGGTAGCTTGTGGGGGAGGCCCTGCAGAGCCCTGGTATTTGCCCATGCTGGGGGCAGGGGCGTGCGCTGGGCGACTCAATGGCTCGCACAGGGGTTGTTCTGTAAACGGTGCGTTAACTGCAGGTGGCTGTAACCGAAGCCCATGGATGCCAGAGAAGGGATGGGGTCGGCATCTTGGCACAAGCAAGGGATGGGAATGCAGCTGTGGGCTGGCAGGGCTCGGGGACCATCCACCACCAATTGCTGCTTTCGCCTCCCTGCTCCAGGCAGCATCAGCCGGCTCATCCTCCCCCCTCCCGGGACATGTTACTAAGGCTGCACTACGGCCCCTGGGAGAGCTTTGTTTTCCAGCCCACTTCTCCGCTGCGCTGATGTAATCCTAATGGAAGGCCGCCCAGCTGCCTAACAACCTGGGGAGGGGGTAGATTCGGCCAGCCCTGGCGCTGCTGGAGGGCAGGAGACACCCCAGGGAGCCAGCCACATTGCAGGGGCATGGGATGGGCATCAGGGTGGCCATCGCCCCCTGCCAAGCCTGCGTCATGGCGCCTGTGCTCACACTGGGCAGGCTGCCATGCACAGCAATGGAGGCGCAGGGCAGAGTCATGGCTGGGAGGCCTCCTTTCCCTGCCCCAAGGAAAGCCATGTGCCAAGGGGGCTACACGAACCCACCCCACAGGGTCCTGCAGCCCCCTTGGGGGGACTTCCAGAGAGACGGGCAGTGATAGAATCAAGGAGGGAATCTCTCAAATCCAGCCCCCCCATTTTATTGCTGGCCTGTATGTGGAGGCAAGCTGGGATTCAGGCAGACAGTATCACTGAAGTGCAGCTAAGGTGCTAGGTGCTGCACAGACACTCAGGGCCTTCTCTGACGGGCTTTCAGTGGGGCTCAGGAGCCCTCCAGGCTAGAAAGGGGGCTGGGAGCAGCTGCATGCCAATGTCCCTGCCAGCAGCCAGTTTCCTGCAGGGGTTGTGGCAGATGGGTGGGTGGCTTGGGACTGGCCCAGCAGGCTGTTCCTGGTTAGGGTTATCAGATACCAAAGCATGGAAAGGAGGACAGGGAAATATGAAAAGGAGGACATTGGAGGACACATGGAGAAAATGTAGGATTAATGTAACATTCTTCTGTTTTTAGGGGGTTCTGGAATGCTTCCCCCTAAAAATAGGGTGTTCTGGGGTGTTCCAGCATTTTTTAACCCCTGTAAGTAAAAAGCCAGACAAAAACCATGTATTTTTAAAATGCCTGCTGGATGGAGGATGTGAACGTAACAAGGAGGACACGTTCTCCTTCTGCCTGACATCTGATAACCCTATTCCCAGCAGGGTGGAGAAGAGCAGCTGGACAATGAGAGGTTGGTGTGCTGGAGAAGGGGGAGCTGGGTGACCCCAGTTGTGGGCTGTCTGGATGGGTCATGGACAGGCTGGGGGGGGCAGGACCTGGCAAAGTGCATCCCCTCCACTCATTAGCGAGGCCAGCCAGCCAATTAAAGAGCCCAAACGAGGCCCCAGGAGCAAACGAGTGCCTCCCACCGCCAGCAGCAGGGAATTACCCATTTTGGGCCATCCTCATGGCTCCTGAAGGTGGCAGCCAAACCAGCCCAGTGCCGTGCAGCCACCATCCCAAGTCGCATGGCTCAGTGTCTGAACACAGCAGGGGAGCTAGGCTGGGAACCAGGAAGGGGGCATGGAAAACCTTTACACACACAGTCTGGGGTGAAGCTGTGATTTGAAGCCCTAATCTGAGCCCAGTCTGGGGCCTTTCCGAGGAGGAGCAGAGCCCAGAGAGGTGGGGGCAGCTGGTCAGCCTGCCCAGCGGGTTGGAAGCTGTGTCGGAGGAGAGCTGGGGAGGACCCATTGGGATGGGCAGTGCTGGGTCCACACAAGAGGAGACGGAGCTGGGTCAGGCTGAGCAGAATAAGGGGTAGGGTGGATTGGGGGGGGCATCAAGGCCCCAAGCTGGCCCACTGTGAGGGGGATCCCTACAACGAGCAAGCCCCCAGCAGCATGGAAAGGCTGTGTTGAGAACGTATCATGCCCAACAGGTCAGGGTGGTGCAGAGAGAGGGAGCCAAGCTGGCCTGGGGGGCCAGGATGTGGGGTGGGAGCCCCAGGAAATGTGGGGTGCTGAGGGGAGCCATTGAGTAGGTTCCAAGAGCAGGGTGAAAATTGCTCCTATGGCTACAGCCCCAGCTGCGTGTGGCTAAGCTGGACCCGCTAGGCTGGGCCACAGACAGAGCCGAGGAACACCTCGCCCCATGGTGTGCTGCAGTCTTCAGCCAGCCCCGCGCAGGGTGGGTGCGAAGAAGCAGTGCCAGTTCCCTACAACCACCGGCCCCTGCCTGCCCCCTGGTGATGGCAGGCTGGGCCCCTTTGGATGAGAGAGACACGGCTCCCCTCAGAGCTCCTGGGACAGGGCGCAGGTCTCTGCGGAGAGCTGCAGGGTCAGTCCTTTGGGGTCTTTCCTGCTTGGGGGCTCCCATGCCCCCAGGGGAGCTATCTAGGTGTTTGTCTGCCAGCAGAACTGCCCCACATCGGGGTACACTCAGGCCACCCCAGGGCCCTGCAGCTCTGGGAAGGGGCCCCGACCTGGGTTGGAGCTAGCAGCTGAGACAGAGACAGAGACAGACCCCCCAGCTTGGGGCAGGGCGATGGGATGGTGATTTGTCCTCTCCGGGGCTGTAGGGTGTGGCTGAAAGCAGCCCCCCCAATGACCCAGGGCCCCTCTTTTTGTCTGGACCAGCTGGGTGTTACCCAGCCACCCTCATGCGCTCAGCAGGGCTTAGAAAGCAGCAGAGGCCGGGGAAGCTGGCACGTTCGTGCATAGCAATCTGCTTGCCATCCAGGGGTGCAGCCTCGTGCCGGGTTGAGTCCCACTTAGGGGGAGGCTGGGGTGCCTGGGCATCGGGGGGGGGGGTCTGTCAAAGCTGGGAGAGCTTGGCACGAAGTGGGCAGTGTTCCACTCAGCCGTGCCCAGCTCTCCCCACCAGTGCCCCATGCACGTCTGGGTACCAAAGGCCATTCCCTGCAGGCAGCATGACTGGGTGGGAAGGCTGGGAGAGCCGTCAGGCTGAGGACTGGAGCTGAGGGATCCCTGGGGGCTAGATCATGCTCACGGCCAGGGCAGAGGCAGCCTGGTACAGGTGGAGGGAGACGAGGATGGAGGCCTGCAGTCCTAGGGCGACCCAGCAGCTGGGGGAGAATGCGAGGCCAGGCCTGGGAACTGGGGCTGTGAAGGTGAGTGGTGCTGAGTGGAAGGGGGGGCTGGGACGGGGAGGGAGCAGGAAGCCAGCACGGAAACCATCAGGCTCCCGGGGGACTCTTGCCTCTCCCCAAATGGGTTTTATCGACAGACTGCTTTCGCCCTGCCGCTAATGGGCTTGTGCAATTCCCTGCTGGGCAGCTGCCCGGCCCGTGGATAAGTGCCCGGGTGGGGCCCTGCTGGAAAGCGGAAGGATTTTCATTTACTGACTTTTTTGGGGTGGCCCTGGCTCTCTGACGGGCAGCAAAGCATCTCTCCCATGGTTCAGAGTGCTTTGCGTCTAGGCTCCGTGGAGGCGGCTCGTCTGGCAGAGGTGCAGCAGCCTCTGGGGTGGGGCCCTATACCCTCCCTCCCATGCACACCAGCTACAAGAAGGCAAAGGGAGGAATTGCTCTTGCAGCTATGGGTGCAATTTGAGGCCAGCCCTGAATGCCAGGGGACAGTGCCCCAAAGTAAGCCCCCCACCCTGCTCCCTGTGGCACCATGCCCCATTCAGTCACTTGGGGCACTGGCATGAGTACTGGCTTGGGGGGCAGGAGCCTCAATGAGTCTCTGGCCTGTAGTCGTGTAGCCACCTGGGAACCTAAAGCAGGAAGGATGGGGATACACTGGAGGGGATCAGAGAAGCGCCCTGAGGAGGGCTGAGAGATCAGAAAGCCTGCCTTCCAGCAAGACGCTGCAGGAGCTCAACAAAGAGATGGCCGAGGGGCGAGGGGAGCCTGGCTGTAGGTAGGGGAACAGACGTTTCACCGTGGGCTCTTCAGTTGAGCAGCGAGAGGTAGAACACAAGCCGAGGGCCAAGAAGTCAGACTGGGAAGCCAGGCATGTTTAATGGGGAGAGTAATTAACGTAAGAACATCACAATGGCCATGCTGGGTCAGATCAATGGTTCATGTAGCCCAGGATCCTGTCTTTCGACAGTGGCTGATCCCAGGTGGCTCATATGAACACAACAGGCACTTATCATGTGATCCACTCCCAACCTCTGGCAAACAGCCATCCTTGGACTTTGGACCAATTTACCAAAGGGGTTGCAGGATTCCCCATGGTGGACTACCTTAAAATCCAGCTCGGCTGATTTTGTGACCACTCTGCAGTCTGGGGACTACTGTGGGGCAGGGCTCTGGCCTGTGTTACAAAGGGGGGCAGCCTGGATGGCCAAATGGTCCCAGCTTGGGTTCCAGGAGACTGGTCAGCCACATTCAGCGCCCGAGTCCTGATGGGGAGATGGATCCTTTCAGGTCCTGGCTGCTCAGCCACATTGAGTGTGGTGGCTTTGTTAGCCAGTGCGTTTGCCAGATCCCCAGGTCCCTGCAACTTGCCAGGGCTGAACTGGCACAGGCTGACCCTGGGATTCTCAGAGAGCCAGAGCTTCGAAAGCAGCAGCCCTTTCACGTCCTGCTGCCCCTTTCTAGGCTGCCAGGCTGGGGTGACGACACGCCCTGCAAAGGGGGAGTGTGGCCGGCTGGCCCAGTGCCGACCAGGGAGAATGCCGAATGGACGGTGGTGGCAGCTCGTGTCCCAGCCACCTCCTGGGGCTCACACCCTGGCGTGGGGACTCAGCACCTCATGCTGATGGACTTGTTTCATTGCCAGGAAAACTACCACCCCACACTCCTGGTCCCTATCATGCGGCCTCTGCCCCATCTAGTGGTAGGAGCCAAGATGACACCATGGGCCTTGGGGGGCCTGTTATTGCTGGGAGGTGCCCAACCATTCAGTTGCAGAGTAATTTTGGAGGAAAGGAGCTCGGATGCCAGGGTTCTCACCTTTGGGGCCCAGGCTCCAGTGGGGCTCGCAGGACCTGGCCCAAATCTAGCACCAGCCTCCAGCTGAGCAGGGCCAGGCTGGGGAGCTGATGTCCTAACGCTACCTTCCCCGGACAGGACCCAGAGCGTCTAGCCTTAGCCACAGCCAGGCCATGCTTGTAACTGGGCCCTCCAGAAGGGAGGGGAAGAAGGGGGGGGTGATGCCATGAGGGAGGGGACAAAAAATTAGGAAGCAGCAGAGACTTGGGAGTCAACACTTGGCCTAGGGTGACTGAGGAAGATGCCAGTCTGGGGATCAACATGCTCACACTATCACTGTGAGTTGGCTGGGATGGGACCTTGTTTAGGGTGCAATCGGCTCTGGGGTGGAGGGTGGCAGCTGGAACCAGGGCCTGAAGTGGGAGGGGACCTGGGCAAGGGCTCCAGGGCAAACCTCCCAGCTGGGCAGGACCTTTAATGTCCCTGTGGAGCTGAGGCCTCAGGTTTGAGTTTCATCTGAAGGGCCATGGTAGGGTGGAAAAAGTCAGACCCCCCCCACCAAGGGCCTGATTCTGGGATCCCCCTTTGCCCAGTTCACCATCCCAGTGAGTCAGTGTTCACCTGCCACGCTGAGGGACCCAAGGAGGCCATGGCCAGTGCAGCCCCTCCCTGCAGTGAGGAGACAGGTCTGGCCCATTTGGCCTTAAAAATTCTCACCTGGCACCAAAGAAAGAGTGGAAACTGCTGACCCAGCCCCTGCAGCAGGGCCAGCTTAGCCCAGGAGAGCAGTTGGGGGGACAGGAGACGGAAGGTATGAGCCTCCAAGAAACAAGCAGTAATGTGGCTGCAGGCGAGGGGGCCTGGCTCCACTGGTGGGAAGGGGACAAGTGGGCCCCTCCAGCCACCCAGGGAACAGGGAGGGCCCTGTTCTCCTTCCCAACACACTCAGCCAGTGTGGAGCAGGATAGCGAGCACCCCACGCCCTCCTTGGTGGTTTCCTGGGCTCAGGCCCTCGCCCCTGCAGCAGGCCATCCGATCATCTCACCGACGAGAGGGCGAGTACTCAGGGAGCCGCTGCAGCCCTGCACCCTCACCCCTGGTGGGGCTGAGGCAGCCTGAGCCGGGCTGTCACCCCACCTGTCAGGGCCAGAAGCAGCACTAGGCAGCTTTTGGCAGGAGGGGGAACAGGCCTTCACAGGGAGAAACTGCCCTTCCCCTAGTTTATCAGCCGGGAGGGAAGCAGGCTGTTTGGCCAGGCCCTTCTGCCCAGGGTCACCATGCAGCAGAGCAGGGCCTGCCCATCCGCCCCAGCTCGCTGGTAAGCAAGGATCAACCCAAACTTTCCATGGTCTTTAATGGCACTTTATTATCAGCATAACCACTGGCACTGGTGGCCGTGGCCAGCCCAAGCACAAACCATCCAAGCAGGCACCACCATTAAAGGGAATCCACAGATTGCAGCCGTTTTGATCACCATGTGGTAACAGAAAGAAGGCTGGGCAGGCAGGCAGTGTTCCTTTCACATGGAGCAACAGCTGACTCTAACAGGCACCTCATGTCCAAAAAGACCCTATGCCCTTTGCAGATGTGCACAGCCCAGCTGGCCAACGGCTGGTCTAGCTCTGGGAAAAGCCAGCTTCCTGGGATTAATGATCATTGAGGCTTTAAAAATGAAACGTCTATTCAAATTTCACCCCACTCCCTTGGGGCCTTGTACAGTAAAGGGGCACCTGCTCAACAAAGACCTTGCGTTCAGTAAATATTTCACCCGGGGAGAGGACAGATTGTGTGACATCACAGCCTGTAATGATCAGAATCACTTTGCCCACCACTGAAATGCAGCCATTGCTGGGGTGAGACACAGCAGCTGTTTAACGGTGGACAGTTACACTCCATCGTGTCGTAACAGCAGCCTAGCGGATGCCCCTGGAACCTCCCAGCCTGGGGTGAATGTGCCCCAAAGCAAAATTTGCTGTTACTGGGTTAGAAAGATTTGCTCCAGGGGATGGTGCAGCAGGAAAAGTGATGCTGTTCCCAGCCCACAGCCCAATCCTGAGGGTGCCAAGGTTCCTGCACGAGTCTCGTAAGACCAGTGCCGCAGTAGGTCCCCACCCCTGCAGAAAGGAGAGCACGAGGCCTGCAGCTGCAGGACACTCCCTGGCACCCCAGAGACAGGAGACCTGTGCCTCTCCACCTCCCCCAGTTCACAAGGGGAAAGAGAAGGGCAGGGCAGGTCCAACCACTGCCCTCCGCCTGAGAACCCCTGTACTCGGGCAACCCCAGACAGATCTGGGCCACCCCCCCCATATTCTGTAACTCACCCTCACAGGGTCTCAGGGAGATGGGCCCTAGGTTTCTGCTCCTCGTTCATAATGGAACACAAGCCACCCCGTGGTTCCTGGGCGTTTCCCGGCAGCTGGCGCTTGGTGGGGCTTACCCGGGGAATTTCTAAAAGCCACGCTTGCTTCTTCCCAGCAGGGTGCTCTGGCCAGGAGCCCATTACTGTAGAGACTAATGGAACACGTCTGGGGGCTGCTGCTGACAAGGTGCCAAAGCATGATTCGGCCCTGTCCTCAGGGCTAAAGGGGGATTACCCCATCCTTCAGGGCAGGACACAGACACCTTCCAGCCAAGCAGCAGCCATCATACCCTCCTCTGCTGCTCCCCTTGCAGTCCTGTATCCCAGCTGCATTCTCAGCTTGTACAGTGGTGCCAGTCCATGGCTCCAGGGCAAGACGGCTGCATGGGAGGCAGGCCCCACAGGCTGAGTGCTAAGGAGGGCAGCAGCTGCCATCTCTGCTTCCTGGCCGTGAACGGTGCTGCCCATGCACCATGGCCTTCTGCACCTATGAGTGCTTCAGCCCGAGCCCTCTAGGGGCTCTTAGAGGAGCCTGCTCCTCTTTCCTGAGGGGTGGTGTCTTAGTGGGCACCTGGCTATTGAGTGCAGCCTCCTGAGCATACTTGTTGGGGAGTCCTGCTCCCAGTCAGGTCCATGGGCTCTCCCTCGCCCCCAGGCACTGCTTCTGGGACCAGTCTGTCCCCACTGGGCTCTGCCAGCACTGGGTCCCCTTGCTCTTGCTGGCTCGGCTCCTCGCCCTCCATAGTCCTGCTGGGACCCGGGGTTCTCGCCCTTCCTGCAGCCCCAGCCTCACTGCCCTCTGGAATGGGCACCGGCTCGGCCTGCTCTCTCTCGGGGGCCGAGGGCTTCACCACCTGGTGGCACAGAGGGCAGGTATCCTGTATGTAGAGCCACTTGCGCAGGCAGCTGGTGTGGAAGAAGTGGCCACAGTGGGTGATGACAGCCACAGTCATCTCCTGTGTGGAAGAGGAGGGAGGATTAGCAGTGGGATGGCCCATGCAGCCAGGGGTGGGAACAACACTGGTGCCCTGGCTGGAATGGGATGGGGGATAAGGAAGGTCTGGTCTCCACTGCCCAGGGCAGAGCCAGGCCTCAATTGGCCATCCCACGCTTGCTGGTGCCATGGAGAACAATGGCAGTTAGAGAGGTGCTGCCAGCCTCTCCAGAGGAGGACCCAAGTCATGCCCCATTACCTGGCCCTGCCCTCTGCCTGCCTACTGGCCCTTCCGCTTGGGGCTCCATAGTAACTGCTAGGAGTTCACAAAACCCATCCTGCTAGGCAAGTGCACCAATCACAAGTGGGCAGAGAATGCCATTTTACAAACAGGCATCTTCCACACAGTGATCTCACTAATGGTGCATGCAAGGGTGTCCTCATGGCCAGCAGCAATTAAGATTGCCAGGTGACCAGTGCCCTTTCAGGAGCTGGAAGTGTCTTGTTTCAGAATGACTCACTTACCCAAGCGTCCCAAGAGCACTCTTGCTGAAAAACTGCTGACTTTCTTATTTGTACCATATAATTATAAGATAAATTGACTGGAATGGAAATATTGCACTTCCATTTCAGCATATGGTACACAGAGCAGTGCAAACAGATCATTGCTGTTATGGACTTCAGTGTGTATGGACATTGTTAATGCTTTTTATGAAGCATGTTGTAAAACTAGGTGAACCTGTAGGTGAGCTGATGTATCCCTGGCAGACCTCTGTGTGCCCCATGGGTATGTGGGCCCTGGATAAGAACCTCTTCTCCAGGCTATCCAGGTGCAGTGAGAAGCAGGACATGCCAGTGACACATTTGGGACCCACTGGTTGAGTCACCACACTAAGGCTTTGCTCTACCTTTTGTCTTGGTGCGAACCTCCCAGGGACACTGGGGCCTTTTCCTGGGGAGCGAGGGCCACACCCACACCCTGGCCCCTAACCTGTCCCCCTCGTCCAGGGCACAGGGAGACCAGCTGAGGATCAGGAGATGTACAATGCTCCTTGACACGATAGAACCCAGCTCCATATGGAGAGCAGTGCTGGGAAGAGGACCCCCAGATATACAATGCACTCAAAGGGAAAGGGATTTCTGATCTGTGCCCCATCCCCCACACAGCCCCACTGACAGTTCCCTCTCCTCCGGGTGCCAAGCAGTGATCTGCTCCACATGGAGGTGAAGGGCAGGTGCTGGAGACCCCCTCTGGCCCTGTAATGGTGAGCCCAGGGGAAGGGGATGCAGTTGGGTGGCAGGGGCCACGGGTGCTCACCTGGAAGCAGATGGCACACACATCATTGTGGCTGTGCAGCTGGTCCCTGGTGGCCCTGGGCAGTGAGCTGATCTTCCTGGCAGCCTCCCTGCGGAGCAGGAAGCTCCTCCAGCCTGACTGGGCCCTGAGCCACACGTTGAAGTAGGAGTGGATGATGATGACAGAGGCACCCATCCAGCTCCACTCGCCGAAAATGGACTCCCAGGTGCCATAGCCCACCACACAGACAGCCACCAGGAACTCCAGCACCCGGCTCACTGCGTTGACATAGTAGATGATCTCATCCGTCTTCTCCAGGGGTGTCTCCTGGACCAGCTCGATCATGAAGAGTGCATAGATGAAGAGGGTGCCCATCACCTGGCCCAGAGAGTCAGAGTTGGGTGGCGCTCCATCCAGGCCAGTCGGCCCCATGCCCCTCCCGGGGGATGGATGATGGGCAACCAAGCTGTCATGCTGGGCCTGAGAAGGCCAAGCCATCTTTGTAAAATACATGACCCAAATCTAACCTTTAAATATATATTATAGGAAAATACAGTGGTAGTGTTCCAATTAGGCTAGGGCTTTGATATGCACGTGTATCTATAGTGGTTTCTTAATGAAATTTACATATATCCTTTTAGGACATAGCAAGGTAAATGAACTGCTTCCCTGTCTGTCATTATTGTTCTGTTGGAAGGGGTTGAAAGGAATCATTAACATCTAGATCAATATTTCCCAACCAGTGTGCCATCAGGCCTGTGCATGTGTGCTACAAAATTTATTGAAAAACTACTCAAAAAACTCTGGATTGACACACTGGCTCATGAATATTCATTTGGAAAAGATATGGTGGTGTGACTCACTGGCTCATGAGTTCATTTGGAAAATATATGGTGGTTTGCCTCAAATTAATTAAAGGTAGCAAGGTGTGCCATGGCAGAGAAAATTTTGGGAGCGACTGATCTAGATGAACTTTTGATGTACCAATCAAAACTGTCTGTTGTTTGTGCTAATGCAGCTAATTACCTGTGGTGCCCAGGAGATGAAGGTTTTACTTCAAAGGACAATATATATTACTATTCTCTACTTAAATACCTCGGAACTGTCATCAAAGCCCACATGAAGAAATGACCTGCGAATGCCCACCTTGCTACAACTATAAAAGGTAGTAAGGAACATAATCCCTTTATCTCACATCTGTCCAAGTTTCTCAGGGAAAGTTTGGGCCACACGATTGAGATCCCAGCCAGCACTGGCCTGGAAATTGCCCTGCTAATTCTCACAGGGAGAATTAGAACAAACCCTACACTTAGATTATTTGGTCTCTATTCCTTAAAACTGGATTTCTAACAACTGAAGCTGTGAAACAAGGATTTACCTTCTATGGACTCTAAATCATTTGTAGGTATGTGATTTACTTGGACCCTTTAACATCTCTCATGTTTTGTTTGTTTTCTTTTTTACATTAAACCTTTAGTGGTAGTTACTAATGGCTGGCAGCATGGTATTTTGGGTAAGATCCAAGCCTATATTGTTCTGGGTGATGTGGCTGGCCCTTTGGGGTCAGGAGAACCTACTTCTTAAAGAGACCCAGTGGCTAGAGGGGATCATAGGAACTAATGTGCAGTAAGGTGGCTGTTTCTGTTTTGTTATGCTTGGTGATGTCCAGAGTGGGAAATCAGAAGCATCTTTTTTTACTGACTGGGAGACTGGTTTAAATACTACCCGTCAGTGGTTTAGGGCTTTGGCCCCTGGTTTTTGAGCTTGCCCTGATTTTGGCACATTCAGAAGGTTATCCCAGGAGGCCCGGGTCACAAAAGTGACTTTAGTTATCTGGACTGTCACAGCCCCTTGACAAGGTCCCACCAAGGCTGGGTGGAAAGGAAATGAAGGAGCTGAAGGGAAGGGGCTGCTGCAGGTCAAGGCTGGGGCAAGGGAGACTGAGTGGTCAGGTTTCAGTCTGGTTAAAGGTTCCCAGGGAGAGCCAGATGCTGGATACTTAATGCTCTGCAAAGAGGTTACTGGAACTGGAAGGGACCCCATGAGATCACCTAGGCCAGGCCCCTGCACTTCATAGAATCCTAGGGTTGGAAAGGACCTCATAGGTCATCTAGTCCAACCCCCTGCCAGAGGCAGGACCACTCCCACTAAACCATCCCAGTCATTGTTTTGTCCAGCCGGGCCTTAAACACCTCCAAAGACGGAGACTCCACCACCTCCCTCGGCAGCTCATTCCAAGTCTTCACCACTCGCCTAGTAAAAAAGTTTTTTTCTAATATCCAGCCTAGACCTCCCTAACCGCAACTTGAGACCATTGCTCCTCGTTCTGTCCTCTGTTATTACCGAGAACAGTCGAGCTCCATCTTCCTTGGAGCATCCCTTCAAGTAGTTGAAGGCTGGTATCAAATCCCCCCTCAATCTTCTCTTCTGCAGACTAAATAAGCCTAATGCTTTCAGTCTTTCCTCATAGGGCTTGTGCTCCAGCCCTTTAATCATTTTGGTTGCCCTCCTCTGAACTCTCTCTAGCATGTCCCTGTCCTTTTTGTAGTGGGGAGCCCAAAACTGAACACAGTATTCTAGATGTGGCCTCACCAGTGCAGAATAGAGGGGAAGGATCACATCCCTTGATCTGCTGGTAATACTTCTTTTGATGCAGCCCAGTATGCCATTGGCCTTTTTGGCAGCAAGAGCACACTGCTGACTCATATCTAGCTTCCCATCCACCATGACCCCCAGGTCCTTTTCTACACTGCTGCTACTTAGCTGAATGTTTCCCAGCCTGTAACAGTGCATGGGGTTTTTCCATCCCAAGTGCAAGATTTTACACTTGTCCTTATTGAAGCTCATAAGATTTCTATTGGCCCACTGTTCCAATTTATCTAGGTCTCCCTGAATCCTGTCCTTGCCCTCCAACGTGTCTACTGTTCCCCCCAGCTTGGTGTCATCTGCAAACTTACTGAGAATGCAGTCTATTCCCTCATCCAGATCACTGATGAAAACGTTGAACAGAACAGAACCGGCCCCAGGGGCACACCACTCATGACTGGTTGCCAGCTAGACATGGAACCATTGATTCCTATGCACTGAAACCGTTGATCTAGCCAGTTTTCTATCCACCTTATAGTCCACCTATCCAACCCATACTTCCTTAATTTGCCAATGAGAATGCTGTGGGAAACTGTATCAAAAGCCTTGCTAAAATCAAGGTATATCACATCAACGGTTCTTCCTGCATCCAGAAAAGCAGTCATCTGATCATAGAAGGAAATGAGATTGGTCAGGCATGATTTACCCTTTTGTAGATGGAAACTATAGCTGCTCATTTCTGGTCCCCTGGAATCTCCCCTGTCTTCCATGACTTTTGGACAACAATTGCTAATGGCTCAGATATCTCTTCAGTCACCTTCCTGAGTAGTCTAGGACACATTTCATCAGGCCCTGGTAACCTGAAGACACCTAACTTGTCTAGGCAATTTTTAGCTCATTCTCTTCCTACTTCAGCCTCAGATTCACTGTTAGATGTAACATTTGCCGATGGCAGAAAATGTAGGTTGGAAATACTGGAGGAGGCTGCCGGAAATTGAGAGGCACCCAACCCTGCCAGGGATAGTTGCACCACGGCAGCTGGGATTTTAGTGCAGGAAATGCCCTTTAGCAGTACTATGTGAAATGGTAAAGGAAAACAGGAAACAGCTTGTACAAGGAAGAGACCCAAGCTGTACCACAGGAAAGGGAGCATGCAACTGGGGACCAGATCAGGGAGAGGGGGACCCAAATGTGCCCGCAGGGAAAGGACCTCATGGACAGGGACACAGATCAGGGCAGAAGATGACTCAGCCATACCAGCAGGGAGGGACACATGCACTCAGAGCTCAGTCGAACCTGCTGGAAGGGGCTAATAAGAAGTTCTGCTACAAGCTGGGGGTTTGTCAACTGGAAATGACAGACAGGGAGACAGATCTGGGTGTATTACTCATCTTGGGACTGACTATGGGCCACCAATGTGATGTGGCTGTGAAAAAAACCAGTGCAGTTCTAGGAGTGCCAGGTGTGCTACTCCCAGAAGAGCTAGGGAGGTATCAATGCCATCAGCCTGGGCACTGGGAAGATCTCACCAGGAATCCTGGTCACCTATGTTTCGGAGAGATTAATTCCAACCAACAGGGTAGAGAAGAGCTGCTGGGATGGCCTGAGCACTGGGGGAGGCAGGAGAGTCTGGGGAATGGGGAGCATGAGAGGACAGTCCAGGGAAGAGGGGGCAGGCACTGGGACAGCCTGGGGAAAGGTGAGGGAGGGGGACATCATGGGGAGCAGGGGGCCAGTCGTACCGAAAGAAACCAAGGCTTGTCTAAATGGACACGGTGTATGGCGAGCGACTCTAGCCCCACCAGTCTGCAGTGCACTAACTGTCTGTGCCTCAGCCAGGAATTTCCCTGGGGAGCAAGGCCCTGCTGATGTGAAGATGGAGCCTGAGCTGTTTACAGAGGGCTGACGTGATGGCTGGGGCTTGAGGCAATGAGCCAAGAAGTCCCTTCCAGTTCTGTGCTCCAAGGGAGCATGCAGCTGGGACCTGGATGAGGGGAGGGGACTGTAATCAGGCATAGAAGGAGGCCAGCACGCAGCTGGGACCCGGATGAGGGGAGAGGATCTGGCCATACCTGCAGGGAGGTGAGCATGCAGCTGGAGACCAGGATCAGCAGCCAGAAGTCCATATGGAAGAAGCGGGCGATCTTGAAGGCCATGAAGCAGGGGAAAACCAGAAGAAAGAGGCACATGCTAATGCTACGGAAGTGCTTCCAAGGGCTCCTAAGAGGAAGAAATCATTAGAGGCCTCACCAGCCCATGGGAGTCTGGTGCTCCGAGACCCCCCACAAAGGAGAGCACCACAGGGCCTGTGAGTCACCCACAGGACTGGCTGGGAGCTAGGGAATTGCACAAGTTTCTTCCCCCATCCTGCCTGGGCAGGTGGATCCAAGGGAGCCTCGTGGGCCCAGCTGGTTCTGACCTCTCTGCTCTGCATCTCATCAGCCCACAGGCTGTCTGGGCGGATGGCCTCTGAAGCCATGGCTTGGCCTGACAAAGTATCCTGGCAAGTGGTCTGCGTGGCCCCACAAGGGGGAAGCAGTGGCATTGCTATGGTCAGCAAGAGCCTGTACGAGGGCCTGATCCAGAGCCCCCTAAAGTCAGCAGGACCCTTTATGGGTGCTGCCGTGGAGTCAGGGTTATCCTAACCTCTGCAGGCAGCCCCCAAGGGGTGGCTGAGTTAACGTGTGCCCAGCAGGACTGTGCCAGGCCTGGGGACAGCCCCTGTGATGAGCTGAGACCTGGGTAATCAGGAAACTGTGCCACACCACTGCAGTGGGACACGCCGTGGGGTACCTGACATGGCTGGGTCCCGCTGCCCCGTACGGGAGACCAGGGAAGCAGTGAGTACCTGTTCTGCGAAGCCCCCAGAGCCAGCACGATGGGGTCGGTTATCTCAATCATGGACTGCAGGGTTGATGTCACCACAATGAACAGGATGATGCTCAGCAGGAAGGTCCTCTGCAGAAGCTGCAGGTCCAGCAGCCCCGTCTGGAGAGCCAGCAGCAGAAGTGTCACACCTTCTGTCACTCCTCTGCAAGGCAAGCAGGAGAACAAGGCATGGGGTTTGCACAGCACATGTGCGCCCTCCGTAGTGACGCCATGCTGTCAAAGCTGTGACCTGCTGGTGCAGGCGGCTGGGTGTATGTGATGAAGTGGGAAACCCCTCTTAAGTTAATGGGGGATGTCATGGGTGATGAGCTTGTTTCTTTTCTGTTCTGGTGATGGGACACAGATGGGTGATATGTAGCAGAGTCACTATGGGGTGGGGGGGAAGTGTTTAGTCCCACAGGTTCCAGCTGGTCGCACCAGGGGACAGAGTTTTGGGCAGAGGGGGTTCCTAGGGAAATGGGGGTCCAAGAGGCAGAAACCTGCCCTGGGGTGTGGCCCTAATCCCCTGGGATTTCACTACTAAATGTCCTGATGAAGCTGATATCTATTGCCCTTGCTGCTGTATGAACTGGATTGCTAATAAACCCTCTGACTTCCACATTGGCTGAGAGTCACTGCTGATCAGGACTTCCAGGGACCCGCCTGAAGGGGGGTCCAGAGGGCCCAGACAGGGCAGGAGTTTGGACCCTCTGAGACTGGGCTTAGGAGCTGACAGCATGGTGCTTGAGACCTGGGCAGTGTTGGGAGAGAGCTCTACCCTCTCGAAAGTCTTGAACTGCCGGGGGCAGAGAGGACCAGAGAGAGCCTCCTGGGGAACTCGGTCACATCACGTTGGTGGCAACCCAAGCAGGTGGTCGCGGAGACCCAGCATGCAGTGACCACTGTGCACGTTCCGGTGTGCCTGGAAGCAGCCATGCTGTGCTGAGCCACCTGGGAAGTGGTGCTTATAGACCACTCACCAGGAAAGGCAGGTGAGGCTGCCCAAACTCACAGTACCCACCCAGTCACCCAGGCAGAGCATCTGTCAGCTGCCCAGAGGGAAAGATGACATGCAAATTTCATTTGGGGCTGTGAAATCACTGGCACAGTGCTGCGAATCACTGGCTCTGTCCTTCACACTTTCTACTGAACTGCCCTCTTGTGCCTGGACCATACCCTATACCTGACTGGCAAGCCCCTGCCAAAATCCCCATTTATCACCCAACCTACACACCCTGCCCAATTCACCAGCTATTACAAAGTGGGAATTTTCTGTTCTATTTATAAGAAGCTGATATGAGCCTCCGTTTGCCCTGGATGCCCATTGTTGCCAAGTGGGGAATAGTAAAGATTAAGGGCTGGTCTTCACAGGGGATTTACGATGGCACCACCACATCCTCAGGGGGAGAAGGTGAAAAATCCATCCCCTCAGGGACAGTGCTTGGTCAACAGAAGCATTCCTCCTTCAGCCTAACAGCTGCTTTTCAGGGAGCTGGATTAACAACACTGATGCCTCTGAGTGATGGTGAGGCTGTGTAGTCTACCCTGAAGGAAGACAGCACTTGAAAGTCTGGCACACTGAGGATGTTCCTCCAAGAGACAGCAGCAAAGCTAGGGGTGGAGGGGGGCACTGATCCTGCGGCAACAGTGGGATACTGGTCGAGTACTTTGGAGTAAGTGACTTGCAGCAGTCCAGCCAGGTTAGGCCCAGGATCCAGCAAGGAAATGGCCTATAATCACCTGTTGAAGAAGGGCATAGGGGAGAATGCTGAGTGTTGGGAAGCTGAACAAGCGCAGCTAACTGCGTGGCTGGAGGACTGGACCAAGCAGCAGGTTCCAGACCCAGGCAAGGTTCCAAGAGGTTCTGAGAGCAACAGAGGAAGCAGCTGGGCAACCTCAAGATCTCATTCCACATCTACAGATTTGAAGTGGAGGGAATTGCAGCTGGGAGCTTTGGTGCGACCTAGAGAGACAGGAGGATGGCACGGGGCAGCGAGAGCACAACTGAGCTATGGAGATGCAGAAGGGCCAGCAGACATGAACGGGGGAAATGGGGAAAGACACATGACATCAATTTGTGAGGAAGCTTAGATACCAAAGAATTAACCTGGGGAGGGAATACTGACACCTATTTCACTACTATGAGAAGGGCACACTGCTGACTCCTATCCAGCTTCTTCTCCACTGCCTGGGAGTCTTCCATCCAAAGGGCAGAACTTTGCCTTTGTCCTTGTTGAACCTCCTCAGAATTTTTTCTGCCTGAATCCTATTTGTCTAGGTCACTCTGTACCTTATCCCTACTCTCCTGTGTATCTACCACCTTCACAGCTTAGTGTCCCCTGCAAACTTGCTGAGGGTGCATTCACCCCACCCTCCAGATGAAGACACTGAACAAAACCAGTCCCGGCACCGACCCCTAGGGCGGTCTGCTGTTATCAGCTGCCAGCTAGACATCGAGACACTGATCATCTCCTGTTCAGCCCCATGATCTAGCCAGCCTTCAATCCACCTCATGGTCCATTCATCCAACCCAGACTTTAACTTGCTGATAAGGAAGAGATCATATCAGAAGCTTTACTAAAGCCAAGGTATGCACAGTCTTCCCCACACCCACACAGTCAGTTATCCCAGCATAGAAGGCAGCTGGGCTGGTCAGACATCTTCCCCTTGGTCAACCCATGCTGACTGCTCCTGATCACCTCCCCCTCTTCCAAGTGCCACAAAATGGTTTCCTTCAGTACCTGCTCCATGATATTTCTGGGGACTGAGGTCAGGCTGACCAGTCTATATTTCCCCAGCTCTTCCTCTTTTCCTCATCTGATGACCAAAACTAGATTTGCCTTTTTCTAATCATCCGGGAACTCCCCATATCACCTGAGTTTTCAGTGATAACAGCCAATGGCTCTGCAATCATATCAGCCAACTCCCTCAGCACTCTTGGATGAGCCACATCATACCCCAGGGACTTGTGTATGTCCAGCTAGAGTCTCACAAATCCACGGATATCCGCCTTATATCCACATCCATGGATACAACACGGATATTCGTGGACTATTTCTTGCAGATGCGGATCGGATACGGATCCACATATTTTTATCTGCACAGAGCCAGAGCCCTGCAAATATGTGGATATCCGCAGATATCTGCATTATATCCACATCCATGGATACAATACGAATATCCGCGGACCATTTCTTGCAGATGCAGGTCAGATACGGATCCACTTATTTGTATCCGTGCAGGGCTCTATGTCCAGCCTTGCTAAATAGCCCCAAACCTGTTCTTTTCCTGCTGAGGGCTGCCCACCGCCTCCCCATTCTGTGCTGCCCAGTGCAGCAGTCTGGGAGCTGACCTTGTCTGCAGCCTTCCACATCACCTGTCACAAGATCGCCTCCCCCATTTAGTAAGGGACCCTCGCTTCTCCTAATCTTCTTGTTACCATCACACCTGTAGAAACCCTCTTGCTACCCTCCCATCCCTAGCTAGCTGTAACTCCAGTTATGTGGTAACCATTGTGATTTCACCCCTGCATGGTCAAGCAGTATCTTTATACTCTTCCTTGGTCCTCTGACAAAACTTCCCCTTCTTGGAAGCTTCCTTTTTGTGTTCTTTGTTAAGCCACGCTGGTCACCTGCCATATTTGCTGTTCTTTCTGCACATTGGGATGGTTCATTCCTTAGAATCCAGCCCGCTCTCCTGGACTCCTCTCCCCTCCTATTAGCTTTGCAGGGGATCCTGCCCATCAGCTCCCTGAGGGAGTCAAAGTCTGTTTCTCTGATGTCCAGGATCCGGACCCTTCTGTTCTCCTCCCTTCCTCTTATCAGGATCCAGAATGTGACCATCTTGGGGTCCAAAGGAGACATGAACCTTGCACATATGGCTAACAACAGGGGGTTCAAACTTCCTCAAGGTAATGGTTTAAGTGATCCCACTCAGTTCGGTCTTGAAGGAGGAAGACGTGTGACGAAGTGGAATTTGCATGAACACTGCGTGTGCTTCAGTTCCCCTACACACTGCCTTACCACCAGTGGAGGAAAGGACTAAGGGCAAACTAAGGCCAGGTCTACGTTCCCTGCATGAGTGGACACATTATGCAGAGCTCACAGATTGACGCAGGAGGGCTGGCACCCCACAGCAGGCAGTGTGGCCAACCTTGAAGGAGGAAAGGGACCCCCTCGGGGGTCTGGCACACTACAGGAGTCCTCCTAGAGACCATTCCAAAGCTTAGGGTGCAGGGCTGATCCTGCAGATCCCCATCCCTCTCCTGACAGGTGTTCAGCACTACGTCTCAGGCCAAGGACAAGCTGCTCAGGTTGTGACAGATGTTTTTCTCTGCCACGCAGCTCTGTGCACATGGCAGCACCCCATGGCTCACAATTCACCATGCCAATGAGGTGCATTTGCTGGGAGAGCACAAGTGTTCCCAGTCCCAGGGGAGCGCTATGCACCTATTGCAGCGGGTTGGAGCCAACAGACAGGTCACAGAGACAAGAAGAGAAAGCGGAGAGTGTCTCCCCACCCTCCTGGGGAAGATGGCACGATGCCACCCAAGGCAGCATGGGATGCTCTCCCTCTGCAGCTGCCCAGTGGCTCTGTCTGGACTGCAACGGGAGGTGGGCACACCTGAGCTAACGTTGATCTAGCGAGAGCCAATAACATGATTTGTGATGCTGCGGCACTGGGTCCAGAGAAGCCCACCCAGGACACCATTCTGGTTACTGGACTGACTAGATCTGAGCCAGCTTGGCTATCTTGGTACCATCCTACATTCGACTGCAGCACAGGCAGTGCCTGGGAGGTCCTGTCTCCTGACCAGATGTCAGTCCTGGTGCTTCCTCCAACCCTGCAATTCAGCAACATCCGCGCCCACTGCAGCCCTCGGCCAGGCCGCATGCAGCCCCTCACCTGTGCGTGACATTGCCGTTCTGGAAGGCATCATAGCCCAGTAGGTAGAACTTGCCAAGGGTGAGCACGGCCAGAGCAAGGTAGGAGACAGCAAAGGTCAAGCCCAGGAGGGAGTAGGGTGTCCCACAGCACTCTGCCACACTGCCAACAGATGCACGACTGAGTGAGCACCTGGGCCCGCAAGAGCAAGGCAACACTCCTTCTGGAGGCTCTGGGTCCATCCCCAGCCACCGAGGCAGGTTCCAAGGAATGGGTCAGGACAGCAGAGAAGTACAGCCCTTTGTGGGCACAGCAGCATTAACACTGGGGAAAGTGAGGAACTGACCTGAGCCACCAGGGCTCACGGGGGTCATGGATATGATGTCCTGGCTCTTGAGCCATGGCAATGGGCGAGTTCCAGCTCTGGCACTAATCCCCCACCACAACCTGAGCACAATGCTCCCAATGGTGCCCTTTCTGTCATCAGCCCTGGTGGCCCCTCCAGGCCATTCAGCCCCCTGTCCCAGCACGGGTCTCTCATTTGTACCTGCTAAGGAAGATGAAAAGCAGCCCCTGATGAGCGAGGAGGTTGCTTGAAGAGGCTAGGGAAGCGTAGATCTGGAAGGCGAAGAGGACCAGCCAGAAGACAAGGAAGAGCATGGGGACAGCCAGCTGGCTCCAGAGGGACATGGCCAGTGCCACCAGCCGGTATATCTGCAGTCCCTGGGAGGATATGTTAATTAGCCAGCACTGTCCTACTGCCCGAGCCAGGGGGCTGCAGAGGGGGTCTGCCGCAAAGGAATCACTCTGGGTGTGAATATTTCACTCCTCTTGTCAGGCAGCCCAGCTCCACAGGACAAAGATGGGTGCATCTGATCATGTCTGTCACTGGATCCCCAGGCTGCTGGGCTGGCCTTCAGCCAGCACCTCCATCCCCCTCTGATAAGAGTGATGGAGTCAGAGTGGCCAGCCACTGGACTGGAGGCCCCACTGGGCTGGGAGGGCCTATGACCAGTCTCAGACCCATACCTACTCAGAGGGCAGGTCTGCAGGCACGTGAGGGCAGTGTTAGTCCTGAGCCCCCAAACTGGAAAAAGCAGCCTGGCTCCTCCTGGAGAGCCCCCAACCCTCACCAGTGAGCTATGACCCTGCTGGCCAGGAGTCGTCCAGTTTCCACCACCCATCCCTGGGACCTGTTTGTAGGAGGGATGAGGGCCCAGTTTGTGTGACGGGGCTGGGGCTAAAAAGGTTTAAGATTCCTCAGCTAGTCTCACCCAGGGCACCTCATAGCCACCTGCACTATACAGCAATGGGGTCCTGGAGCCAAAAGGCCTCATGGCCCATTTCCCAGCCCCAGGCTACCCAACTGCCCCATCCCAGAGCCAGATGAGAGTCAGAGCAGAAAAGCCCTTAACCCCCCCCCCCCCCGGCCCCGGGGCCACCCCAGGGGGGGGGCCCCCCCCGGGGGGGGGGGGTGTGGCCCCTCCCCCCCCCCCCCCCCCGCCACCTTCACAAACAAGTGTGGTTTCTCTGTGTGAAGTGGCCCCAAGTGCCCGTCTGAGAGCAACCCCAGACCAATTTGGCTCCCTTTACCTGCCAGCTGCTCACCTGAGCCATCTCCTGGCACACTCTTGCGGCCAGGTGGAAGGGCACCAGCAGATCAGAGGCAGCCACGTACAGTACTTCCAGGACAGTGAGGGTGGTGGCAAAGGTGTTAACCGCAGGAAGTGCTTGGAGGGGGAGGCCGCAGAGTCGGGCCAGCAGCGGGAGCAGTGGGACACAGAACAGCCACACCTTCTTGGTCTTCATTAGCAGGGCGCAGAGCGTGCTCACAAATACCTGACCTGGTGGAAGCAGACCCATTAGTGCAGATGGAGTGCGACCATGAATCACAGCCAGCTCCCTTCCCACACTCTCCATCACTCCCCCTTCCAACCAGCTTTACTGGCATGCACATGATGAACCAGCACAGGGGCTACAGCCCATAATCTAGGGCACTGCGGCTTTAGTGCTTAGACTGCAGGGCTGGGAATCAGGACTCCTGGGTTCTAACTCCAGACCTGCCCCTGTTACTTGCCAGGCTCTCAGCAAACCTCTTCCCCAGTTAGAAGAGGTGGCTAATGCTGGCCCCACCCCAAGGGTCACTGGAAAGGTTGCAATTCAATCATCTCGGCCAGTGCTTTGAGACCCTCAGACAAAAGATGCTAGGTAAAAGGCAATTTGTTTTCCCAGCCAGCCACTGCTGTGACCTAGCCTGGGTTTCACCCTCCCTGAGCTATAGGAAAGAGTTTCAATCAATCAGCTTCCCACTTGCAGAAGAGAGTTTCCTGGCCAGGTTACAAATGGCCTTCGTTTTAGGTCTGCTTTACACACAACCTCACCCCTGTAGTAAACTTGGGGAGGAAGGGGTTAACACCCTGGTCAGTGAGTCCCAGGAGAGCCAGCACAAACAGAGTACAGGTGTTTGAATTGGAGCAGGAGCTCTGCCCCTGCCTGTTCCTGCTTGGTGTCAGCAGGGCTCCTGGAAGGATCAGGAGGAGGCCAGAGAGACAGGCCTGAAGGATCCAGCAACACCCATGTCTAAGACAGGCTTAAGTCTGGAAGTGACCATGCGTGAGTAGAACAGGGGATGTTCAGCTAGGTGCTGTCAGGGTATTTCTTTGTTTTGGTTTGTTTTTGGATTCCTCTGTGCTGACTACATGTATCTGCACCCACTACCCTGTAACTACCTAAGTTAAATCCTAGAAAAGCAACTCCCTGTGTTCTTAATTAAAGAATTTACCCTTTTAAATAAACTCTGGTTCTGTGTCCTAAAGAGCAAGAGGTTTGTGCGCATGTGCTTCAGCCTGCACAGCCAACTACTAAAGGGGATTCTGTCCCATTTTCAGCTGATATCTCAGCTGGGGTTCAATTGCTCTCCTGAGGCACGAAGAAAGGCAACTGACGGTACCTCAGTGGAAGGAATTCCCAAGTGTGCCTTCCTGAGTTTTCAAGGGGTTTTTGCATTTGGGTGGTAGCACCAATACCATTCCAAGGCCAGGAAACTGGTTGTTTTGGAGAGTTTTAAGACAAGGCTTTAGGGCCAGTGGGTTTTAAGGCCTCTTGCAGGTCCCCACCTTCTACACTTACACTGCCAGAGTGGGGAAACACTTGACAGCCCCAGTTTAGCGAAATAGTCACAAGACCTGTGCAGAGCCTCACCCTCAGGGTTAACTATGAACTGCCCAAGGCAGCTGCAACATCCCTGATTTCTAGCAGAGCCAGTGCTGCAGGGTGTGAGTGAGTGGATGCAACACCCACCTGGACAGCTAACCTGGTGAAGAGCTGGGCACAGACCAGCCCTTATGTCCAACCCCAGCTCCCATTTAAGGCCTGAGTGGGAGTGGGCATCACCAGGCTCCAGGGCTCAGATTCCAACCCGCACTACGTGTTTCTAACACCATAGCACCCGGTAACTCAGCACACTGCTAACCAAGCAACCAGGCAGCCCTGATTCTGCTCTGTGAGCGGGTGAGCAGTGAGACTCCACAGCTAAGGAAGCACTCCATCAAAGGGCCAGCCTGGCTCTGCTGGCTATTGATGCAGGGCAGAGGTCTCTGTGCTCCCTTCCTGAGTAGTTGCCATCGCTGACAGTCACACTGCATGCCTGTGGCCATTCCCGCTTCTGGTGTGAGGATGGCATGAAAAAGCCGATGCTGGGACATGCCCAAAGACATCTCCTCCCTTGGGCTGGGGGGGGCTTTCCATCTGATCCTCATCCCAAAAGGGGTGACAGGATGGCCCTGCAAGGAGCCTCTCTAGAAGGGGGAGACATGGGTGTGCCACCTCACCTGTCAGGGCAGTGATGAAGCGGCTGAGCGCAACAAGGTCCTTGTACACCGCGCCCTGGAATGCATATTTGATCTCATGGTGAATGTAGCCCCTGGAAGGAGAGAGGTGGGGTCTTAGCTGCCAACGCCTGTCTCTTTGCCTCTGCCTGCCAGCCCCATGGTGCCCCAGACTCACTCTGCTTAACCCAGGCCCCAGGTATGCACCTGCCATCTTCTACAGACGCCCGCTCTGGTGAAACCCAACCCACCTTCCTCTCCTGGTGATACCTCAGAGCCAGGAGCCATGAAGTCACAGCCTTCAGGGCCCAGCAAGCTTCCAAGCCCTCAGGGAAAGGCAGATGGCATGCAGTCGGGGTGCCGGGCTCACCTGGCCGTCTGGTGCCCCACGTAGAGTAGCAGCAATGTCAGGCCATAGAGGTATAACCGGACCAGGGACCTGACTGGCAGCAGCAGCATCACCACACATAGCACATGGCCTGAGAAAGGGAGAGAAGGGCAGGTGAGCCTGCCACGCCTAGCGTCCGCCCACCCAGCCCCACCTAACAGCACAGCCAGAATAGGACAGGTTCCTCAGTGCAAGCTCAACAGGTGCTCTGCTCTCTCCTGTCCAGGTCTTTCCTTTGGGGTCCCCCTGCCCTGTTCCTCATCCTCTTACCTTAATGAGGAGAACAGGAAACAGTTCAACCTCAGCCAGGTGTGTTAAGATGCTGCACTTTCCCACACAAATCTATGCCCACCACTGCGAGGCAGCCACTGCTGGAGCAGTGCGAGGCAGCAATTTAACACCAAACAACAGGAAGGGGTGTGGGGGGAAAGGATGGAGCCACAAGGCAGAACACGCTCCTGACCCCAAGGAAGAGTTGCCCCCATCAAATCTCTAACACCAGGCATGGTTTGCTTGGAGGTCTCCAGCTCGAGTCCTGACCAGCCACAACGCCCCTTCACTTTACTGCTAACCTGAGCAGGACCTGAAGGGGATGTAAGCCACTTCTCACCTCCCCAGCAGAACGGCTCTTGTGGCGATAACTGTGGCTGCTTCCCAATGCACAAAGGTCATCTGCTGGAATCACACTACACAACAGCATAGCAGCGTGGCCAGAACACGGGTTAGCAGCTATGCCCTATATGCCTTAATTTCAACACCAGATGATCCCAGAGCCCTGGCACTTCCTGGGCACAAATGAACACACAGCATAGCTGCTTGTGTACCTGCCACACCGTGCCCTGGAACAGACAGCACCTCGCTTTTCCCGAACTTGTATCTGCTGCAGTGTGCTTTGATACAGACAGCCCCTGCTCCTCCAGAACCTATACCTGCCACGCCATGCCCTGGTGCAGATCGTGCCCCACTTTTCCAGAACCTTTCATGCCACGCCATGCCCTGGTACAGACAGCGTCTCGCTCCTTGAGAACTAGTACCTGCCAAACTGTGCCCTGGTACAGACAGTGCCCTGCTCCTCCAGAACCTGTACCTGCCACGCCATGCCCTGGTACAGACAGCGCCCTTTCCCAGGTCCCAGCACTCAGCACACCATCAGGATGGCCACAAAGGAGCAATGCCTGCTGGGATTGAGTCCACAACCACCCCCCGGCCAACACGTGCAGATGGGCAGCTCAAGGGCGACGTGGGCACGTCCCTGGGTCTCGCCGTCCCCATGGAAGGGGCAGAACTGACTGCCCGGTGCAGTGGCCTGCGGCTCCTGAACCAGCTGTCCGGCACCCAGAGGGGCCCGCCTTGGCCCTCACCCAGATAGTAGGCGTGCCAAAGGGCGCGGCGTGGGAAGAAACCCTCCTCCGGCGTGGGTCGCAGCAGCTCGGCAAAAGCCTGGACGTCCCAGCGGTAGAGCAGGTCCAGCAGGATGATGCTGGGCACCCGCAGCACCACGTTGGCCACCTCCTCCAGCCGGGGCATGGCGGGGCCAGCGGGGGGTGATGATGGGGTAGCTGGGGTCGTAGGGGTCCTTCTATGGGGGGAGCCCTCAACCCCAGGGGGTTCCCCTCTCCTAGGTGTGGTCAGCAATGGCTGGGCACGTGGGCCTTGCTCTCCAGGGGCCGGACTCAGTGAGGGCTGCCCAGGGGGTGATCAGCAGGGAGGGGCCCGTCCCCCCAGGGCCCTGCGGGGTCAATGGGGCCCAGCAGGAAGGGGCCTGTGGTGGGTCAGGGAG